>OX453082.1:8649093-8869355 GCA_949699795.1 Spicauda simplicius | reverse complement strand
GATTTAAGAACGTTTTACAAAATGCAGACGAATTGTTTGTGAACCCGAAGCACAAAAGAATATGAATCGCGGTTTGAAAATTTGGGGGAATTTCTGATATTTAGGGTCTTGTTGCACTGTAACTGTAAAGCTATTTACGATTGAAGGGTGTGTTTGCCGGCATACTTTTATATGAGGCGACCATCTTTGTCCTCGGGAGTAGCAACGCATCTGTGACTGACTTCAGATAGAACCCATGTTCTGTATGAAGTTGATTACAGATGTCCATGGGCGGCAGTGATCATTTACCATCAGGTGGACTGCCTGCTCGTTTGCTTCAATCAGATAAAGAAAAAAAGGTGGAGTACTGTGGAGGTGCCACGAATCGAACCATCTACATTAATTGTATCAACTGGTGAATTTATAAAACATTTGTCATCTCTCAATTAGCACGATCATTAACATAATTTTTGCATCCTACAGATGAGATTACTATATATATTAATACGTGAAGCAAAAACATAATGTGCATTTTTAGGTAATTAGATTACTAGATTAGTATGAAATTTTGCATGGTTATAGAGTAGAGATCATACGTAGAGAAGGAGTGCAGAATGTTAATATTTTTTTCTAATACTTAATGCAAATAACATAAAATCTACTAAAACACATTACACACCACCATGCATTTGTCACAAACACATAAATAATAAACGAAATTAAACATTCAATCTCTTAGTTACTATGAAAACACAGCACGTCAAAAATGTCAGATGTCTTTGTCGAAATTATTGCTTTAAAACGCAGCGTTGACAATGAAAGCCCTTTTTACCGTTCGGGTGTAATAAAAAATCTTGAAAATTAATAAAAAATATTTAGGAATACTTTGGACAATATAAAGTTTAGTTTTAGAGTTGAATTACGGTCGAATTTCGACCATTGCGATGGGTGACTAGTATATCTAGTTGCATAAATGTATCGTTTATCGCTTGCTCGTTCGCAGTGCGACAAGTATAAGGGAGGGCGACAATTGATCCGTTGTTTTTGAGTACCATCGAGCAATTTGAGGGTTAGTTCTTACATTTATAAGGGTTGTTTGTTTAAGAGTTCAGCCATTTATTCATTTCATTAACTGTGTGTTCATTTTAGATGTATAGGGTAACTATTTTAAAAATATGTATAATAAGATCGAAAGCAAAGTTAACATTTGGTATAAAATTGTGCATATATAGTACGTACTTAAACTGTTAGAAATCAAGAGATGAGCAGTGATAGAATAATGGTTGAAACTTGCCCCCTCAATCGGGACCTCCGAGGTTCAAACCCAGTCACGCACCACTGATTTATGTGCGTATTAGAAATTTACTGTCACCGCTTTTCGGTGAAAAATATCGTGAGGAAACCTACACCCGAGAGTTGTTTAAAAAAAGTTATCGGAGGCGTGTGAAGTCCACCAATTCGAACATGGCCAGCGCAGTGGACTATAGCCTAAAACTCTCTTATTTTGAGAGAAGACCCTTGCCCAGCAGTGGGACAATAATGGGTTGACGATAGTCAAGAGATGAGTCCAAGCATAACAAAATGATAATGTATTGATGAGCGATAATAAAAGAATAGAATATCCAACATTCCACCAAACGCAAAAACTAGATTAAAATTAAAAGGTGGTAACTCGTTTTGACAAACATATCCGGGGTATTCCAATTTCTAGGTGGTAGAACCAGTGTAATTCGACCTGAGACGCACCACCACCACCTTCATTTTTAGCGAGATGCCAATTCTTCCGTGTCGGTAGAAGGATGTGGTTGCCGGCTCAAATTCATATGAGGTGACCATCTAAGTCATTGGAAGCAGCAACGCATTTGTGTTTGACTTCAGACGGAACTCATATTGTATATGATTTTTTTTTTCTTTAAAAATAAACGCTTTCTATACTCATAGCCCCACACTAGGATTTTTTCCTGTATCGTGGGTACCATGGAAACACACAAGACGAATACACAAACACCCAGACCCAGGGCTTACAGGGGCAGTGATCTCTTACCATCAGGTGGACTGCATGTTTGTTTGCTGTTTCGATCTTATAAAGAAACCAAAATAATTCTCAGGATTTAGCACCTGTGACTTATCTCAGGTAAGACTAAATTATCTAGTTTATTATGTATGTAAGTATATGTAAAAAAGACTAAAATCAGTAAATATCTGACTCATTGCAGGTGTCAAACGAGAGTTAGACTCGGTTTTTCGTAGAACTCCGGAAATTGTCATACGACCCGAATGCAACGTAAACAGGTTGAATAGTGATGAGATTTCGTTTTGACTAGCTTGAACTGCGATTTCGCTCTTTATTGCTTACATAACATGTAAGAAATATTTTTATTTGACTGCGTCAGATGGAGGGTGATGTTTTTAGAGAGTATTTATATATGTACCTGTGTTTCATGACCCTCGTGGTGGCGCGGTTATCATACCGGTCTGAGGCGCAATGAATCCTGGGTTCGATTCCCGGCCAGACAGGTATCTGAATGATGAGTTTAGACTCATTTTCTGGGTGATTTTCTCTTGTGTGTCCATGGTACCCACGACACAGGAGAAAATCCTAGTGTGGGGTATCTATGTAGGTAGTATCTATGAGTAGGTATCTATGAGTGTAGAAAACGTGTTTTTTTTTTTTTGTATGTATGTATGGGTGTCCATTTCTTTGGTATGCGCTACAGCCTAAATGATTGGATGATGACGGATTGTAACATATGACATATCATTGTAATGGAATATATATTTTTTAAAGTAGGCCTGCACTTAGGGAAAAAGAGGGGGAAGAGATGCTATCTTTTTAGTCACAACAAAATGGTATCAAATAAAAGCTATTCAAAAGACCTTTTTAACAAAAAAAAATATAATACCTACTTTTCTTTTACTTCTTCAACCAAAAGTTCATGGAAATCTTAATATAAAATGAATTAAAATGAACTGAAACTGCCTGCAATTAATCTATTTTAAACAGACAGATTTTCTAAAAAACTGTTTCACAACAAAAATTAAGATTTTTGTAAAATAAATTAACGTTCCTTATATAATAGTAGAAATAGCCTGCTTTTATTATACCCACCCCAACATTCCACCCTCAAATCAAATCATGTTCATGCAAATAAGAACAAAATTGTACGCTTAGTACAAATATTTGTCATAGATTTATTATCAGATATTATCTGTAGGCACGTAACAACTTGATTCTAAGCTTGTCTGTGAAATTTTGATCAAACTAATCTCCGTTCGAATGCTATTGGATTGTCATTTGAAATTATAATAGACTTTGAATATTAGGGCAATTCCACGTAAAAGTGTCCTGCGACTGAAAAAAAAAATTGAAGTAATTTACATTGAAAAATACTCCGTGTGTTCGCAAAACTATAGTATTTTTAGGTTTCATTGATGACAACACATTTTTTTTTAATTTATGGCAATACGGACGTTTTTATGGTGACGTCATAAATATGAACTGTTGACGCGTTTTGCATCGGACTTTTAAATACATTTATAAAGGAAAAGTTTTTTGTATTATTGTAATGTTATGCTATATATTGCTACACTTGTTAATGAATTACCGATAAACAGTCAGTAATGTTTGTAATAATTGTAGCAATAAGGGATATTTAGCGAAATAATGTACAACGTCGGGATGTAGTGTCGGTCACAATATTAGCCGAAGTTTCTCTCTATCTTTTGTAAAACTTATTCTAGATAACTAATATTTTTTTGTGTCCTATTTGACATAACAACTTACATAATGCCATTATTAAAAAGTTCTAAATTTCGTTAATTATTCTTCGAAAATTTAAAAGGAGTTCGTAGTGTCAGTCACGCTGTAGAGTCGGTCACGAAACACGTAGGGTCAGTCACGTTTTTTTTCAAAGTTATAGATAGATATAGTTGCCGTGGGAGCACCACCGGGTTTTGTGGGACTTTTAACTCACTTAAACCCCCCGGCGGCCCTCCTCAGCACTACGTGGAGAACTCCAATGGAATACAACCGAAAGCTTCGGAGAGCGCGATGCGCCTTTTGCGCTCTTCCCTGGTGAACATTTGTATTCACTATCCTTCCTGGTGTTTAAGTCACTTAGCTCGACGGTTCGAGCTCCCACTCTTACCGCCAGCAATCTCGGAAGCCCCTTTTAGTCGTTTCTTACGACAGGCAGGGGGTACCGTAGCCCTGTTGTGGTCCCGGAACTACAGGGACTAAAATGATTGTCTGCGCAAGTATGTAACATGAAAATTAGATGTTAGCTGTGAACGCATTTTCAGTTTCACCGGTTACTATACGACAATTCTTAAGCAAAATGTGCACTTTGTGAAGCGCGAACGGCATCTTATTGATATTAAAGTGTATGTGGTATGATGTTTTTTTTTGTTTATTATTCTTAAAAAAAAAATTTTTTTTCGCTTATTTATATGTTTAAAATGGTTTGTAAAGGTTTTATGCAGTACCCTGTAGAGTTATTTTCTAAGGTTTCTGTGAAAACTACAAATATTTTGCATTCCAAAGTGATGGTAGTGTCAGTCACATTTTGGGCTGTAGTGTCAGTCACGATTTGTTTTTCGAATAAATTTGATTCAACAATACCAAGGTTCTTAATTTTATTTTCCTATAATTTGTTTCATATATAACTGCCACAGATAGAATTTAAAATTTTAAATCATGCAAATTGGAAGATTCTCGAAGTTTAAAAACACTCTCAAAAACGAGTTCTTTTTGAACGTAGTGTCGGTCACATTTACATTTTGGTAAATAAGTCATACTCCACAAAGTTTTATATGGATATTTTATATTACAGAGGGATAATTGAAGATTCAACTATATAATCATACACAAACTATCACTGTGGGTATAGGAGTACATAAAATATGAAGCAAAATAAGTCACATTTTGGCGTCAAATGTAGTGTCAGTCACATATGGAATTGCCCTTAAAATCGTTCTTCGACAGAACAACGATAATCTATGTTATGTAATAAACAAATAAACATAGACAAAACAGTTGAATATCGTTTCTCTTTTGTTTGTTAACGGATTTAGTAGATACTATAATTGGATCATTTGAATAAAAATCATGAGTGAATTTGAAGATGTAAGCTTTTCAGCAAATACTACGATCGGGTCGAGTCGGGATCTTTATCTATTATTTTTTTTTCTAAAATAAAGTAGCAAACGTACATGCAGTCCACCTGATGGTAAGTAGTCAATGCCGTCCATGGATATCACTTAGCAACTTCATATCGAACAACGGTTCAAACTGAAGTCAATCACAGATGCGTTGCTACTGCCGAGGGTTAAGATGGTCGCGTCATATAAAAATGTACCTGCGTATTCTTTAAAAAATAACAGATTTTTTGCAGATATAGATGAATGATGATAATGATATGATGAATGATATAGACAGCTATGAGAAAAAATCAAAGAATATCTTTAACACCTAATACTTCCCCAACTTGCATACCAGGCGCGATGACTATTGGCAAAATCTTCCATTAATTTAGGAATGGACCTTAAAGGCCTGGAGAATGAATACTAAACATGAGTCCTGCCTAAGCTGATAAGTTGTTAAGGTGGAACCAATGTAGTTCGACCGGAGAAGTACCACCGTCACACCTATTTCCAACGTGAAGCATTTCTTGCGTTTCGATGAAAAGGTGTGGTTGCCGGCACACTTTTACATGAAGCGACCATCATAGTCCTCGGGAATAGCAACGCATTTATAATTGACTCCAGATGGAACCTATTTTCTGTATGAAGTACCATCAGGTGAACTGCATGCTCGTTTGCTACTTCAATCAGATAAAAAAAAGTTGACCTACAAATCCGTTGCAGCTTCCGAGGACTAAGTTGGAACGAGTAACAAGCTTCTCACCACAAATCGACTAAATATTAAATAAGTATATACTTCAGATATTCTAATAAGATTACACATTTCATGTTTACAATAATTTAGTACAACGTAAAAAGCCGACGAATAGATGTTATCAAGCCTAATAAATATGTATTCCCAGAATGGCTATATTACTAATGGATTTCAATTGCAGTTAATAATTTTAGTCGGTACCTAAATGCAGATATTGATTGCTAGCAAATTTGCGTAATAATAAATCTGTAATATGTAATTGAACACAACGTGTTTCACAAACGGATATAAACTACAAGCAATTGAATAGCTGATCGAGGACGATTAAATCTATAAGCAACATTGTTAAATTATTATGACAAAACACCCGCTTAAAACTACTAACATTACTAGTCACCCGTCGCAACGGTCGAAATTCGACCGTAATTTAAATTAAAAAACTAAACTATAACATACAATATACAAACATATTGTCCAAAGTAGCACGAATATTCCTCAAATTTAAATAAATTTTAATAATTTTGAAATTATTTTGAACGCACCCGTTAAAGGTAAAAAGATGTTTAATTAGCTAGACACATAACTAATAAATTTGTCACAAACACATAACTAATAAACGAAATTAAACATTCAACATATTAATGATGACATTTAAACACAGAACGTCAAAAACGTCAGATGTCATTGTCAAAATACCCGTTAATGATTTTAAATGCAGCTTTGTCACTTAAACCTCTTTTTACCTTTCGGTTGTATTAAAATAACTTGAAAGTTAATAAAAATTGAATGTAGGAAATACTTTGGACAATATCAAGTTTACTTTTTGAGTTAAGTTACGGTCCAATTTCGACCGTTGCGACGGGTGACTAGTTTTGATAAATTGATTTACCAGGATATCTGAGATTGTTGACGTTATGTGTTTTCATAGTAAGACATTGAATGTTCTATTTCGTTTATTATGTATTTATGTATGTGTTTGTGTGAAATGCGAGGTAGTGTTTGTAATGTGTTTTTATTAGATCTTATATATGTTATATATGCATTATTGAAAAAAATATTAGCATTGCGCAATCTTTCTGTACATCAACTATAACCGTGTGTAATTTCATCTTTCTCTTGCGGCAAGTATCTTAAAAACGAGTCACAAGTTTTTGCTTCACATATCTTAATATATATAAATTACGTGTCACTTTATTTGTCCGCAATGGACTCTTAAACCTCTGAACCGATTATAATCAAATTTACACAACGTGTGCATTTTGATCCAACTTGAAAGATAGGATAGTTTATATCTTAATTTATAGGTTTAATTGCAAATATTTTTTTTAGCTTCAGCTGTTAGCTTTATATAATTAACTTATATATTAACAAATACGAAATAATACAATTTAAAATTTGTTTATGTAACTTTTCTTTAACCACAGCAACGCGTGGACGGGTCTGCTAGTTAATATATAGGTAGATACTTAAATTAACATTGTGACTCAACTAAATTTGAAAAAACTAAAGTGAACCTTTTTAATGAAATGGAATACGTATAAAAAACAAATGAACACGGATCGCCAAATATTTTTTACCCGTTCAATTTGTAAACTTATTTAACACTAATATTTTTCAATTCCAAAATTCGATACAATAAACAAAAAGTAAGCTTCATTTGAATTGTCCCTTAAAAGTCAAACGTATTTTCTGTAGGCCAAACCGTTTGAAATTTTAATCCTATTTCAGAGGTCTAGATTCCTATAATCCCATGGCCGAACAATTTGTTCCAAATTGGAAATTAAAAATTAAACGCAAAAGGGATCAAAGTATCCGTAAAATTCAAATTTCACGAGTTTTGGCTACTGTTGGAATGTTTCAATCGAAACATATTTTTATAGCATTCTCTTTATCAGAAAAAAAATGTGTGCGTGTACTAGCGTACACTCGTAAGAAGTGAATCTTCTTTATGACGTTATTTTTCAAAAAATAATTTACTATATATGCAACTTTACAGAAATTGGTTAAATAAAGTTAAATTAGATAAAGTTTAATAAAAGGCTTTTATTAAACTTTATCTAATAATCTATCTAATATCACGCGTGGTAGGGATGTTAGATAGATGGCGCGTAACGAAAAATAAAAAAAGATGGCGCGTAACAGAAAAAGATGGCGCGTAACGAAAAAATGTTACACTAATTTTTTTTCCAACCCCGATAAATAAGTTTCACTTTAACAACCCCGATAAAGAAGTTTCACTTCAAAAATGTATAACGTTTCTCAGATTTATCAATTTGCTTCTATTACTATTATTGGGGGGGGGGGGGGTGTTAAGGATGCACTCTTAATAAGGTAAAAATCCCACATACCCCGGTGTTGCTCTGACGGCGTCGGGTTTTTTTAGAAGTTAGTATATGACTGAAGTAGCAAACGAGCATGCAGTCCACCTGATCGTAAGTGGTCACTGCCGCCCAAGGACATCTGTAATCACCTTAAGAAAGAACATGGGTTCTATCTAAAGTAAATCTCAGATGCGTTGCTACTTCCTATGATGGTCGATCCATGTGAAAATGTGCCCTTCCATCGAAACGCAGGGAATGCTTCACGCTAGAAATATGTAGGTGTGGCGGTGGTACTTTCTCGGTCGAACTACACTGGTTCTACCACCTTAAAACCTTTCCCGCTCGATAATAAAAAAAATGTCATTGACCTACCTATACGTGTTTTAATTTTATCGTAACCACGATGGTAGTTTTTACGAAAAAGAGTAACCAACAAATATACAATCTCAAAAACGTTGTCAGTTATGATATTAATAAAAATAAGATTTTCAGAACAACTATAAAAAACCACATAAACGCGTTAATATAATTTAAGTATATTTAACTAGGTATTTCAAAAATTGTTCCGGCAAATTTTACACTAGGTAGTATGTCGTAAAAAGCTTTAAAAAAGTATTTACCTACACTAGGCTATCATACCAAAAACCTTCATAGTTATCATGCTATGATATGATAAGTTGATAACATTGTTGATAACCAACTGTGTTATCAACAATGTTATCAACTTATCATAGATTTGTCTAGCATTGGGGAATTTCTCTAGAGCCTCTTAGAGCATTCTCCCCATTAGCTAGTAATGTCTAGCCGGACTTGCTAGCCAAGTGTAAATTAATCTTAAAATTTAACCCTTCGAATCTTACAACGAAAGGACAGAGTTCCCAAAGTTTATAGATTTATAATTGGGTTTATTGGACAGTTGGAATGAAACAGTTGTTTGAAACATTCTAAATTGTTTCTTAAAGGAATCTTCGAAGCTTGTGGCACTAACATACCTATTTCTGTTTTTTTAATAAGATTGAAGTTGCAAACGAGCATGCAGTCCACCTGATGGTAGGTCACTGCCGCCCATAGACATCTGTAATTAACTTCATACTGAACATGGGTTCTATCTGAAGTCAATCACATATGCGTCGCTACTCCCGAGGACTAAGATGGTCGCCTCATATAAGAGTGTGCCGGCAACCAAACTCTTTCATCGAAAACTGCTACATGCTAGAAATAGGTGTGGCGGTGGTACTTCCCCGGGCAAAACGCACTGGTTCTACCACCTAAAAACGTAGGTAAGGTAGGTATATGTAGCCATGATATCTTTCCTATTACCGCATTGTACGTAGTCAATTTTTAGAAGATACGAATATAAGCCACTTTTTGTGGATCTATAAAAGATGAATATTTAGATCGCAAAGGGATTAGGCAGGGTCTTCGATGGAAGCTCTCAAGCGGCTCGACTTTTTCGACACTTCTAACAATTATCGTTTATTTCTAACCAATTTACAATAAACCTTTATAAATTATATACCTAAACCTTCCTCGTGAATTAATTTATCTACCTATATATTGGTGAAAACCGCATAAAAACAGACAGGTTTTCAAGGACCAGTGTAGTTCCACCTGGGAAGTACCACCGCCACACCTATTTCCAGCATGAAGCATTTCTTGCGTTTCGATGGAAGGGTGTGGTTGCCGGGACACTTATATGAGGCGACCATCATAGTCCTCGGGAGTGGCAAAGCATCTGTGACTGACTTCGGGCAGAACCCACGTTCTGTATGAAGGTGATTACAAATGTGCGGCAGTGACCACTTACCATCAGGTGGACTGCATGCTCGTTTGATACTTCAACTAGATAAAAAAAATGTACCTTCATAAACACCAGATGGTGTGTTGGGCATATAAACCCACCACACTTAGCCCACAAGGACAACGAGCTAAGAGGACTTCAGTTTCATTCCTTTGGAGATCTGAAATTCCTCTTTGAAGCGCCGAAGATGTTACTTATAGTTATAATGGGTAAAAATCTCATAAAACTCGTCGCTCCCAAGACCACGGTTACCTTTTGTAGGGTTTTCTCACGAAGTCAAAAAAAAAATATTTAGGTATTCATCTAAACACGAAACCAAAAAGAATAGGTAATCTAAGCATACCGTTCAGTTATGTTTAAATAGGCATGAATATTAAAGCTTAGGATCTAATTTTAAAATCTAGACATTCTCGGAATACTTTTATGGACCTTTAAAAAGGGTTCAAAGGCTTTCATTGTATTTAACTAAGATTATTTTTATGCAAAATACCACAATATCTAGAGAAAGACTTCTTCAGGATTAAAAATTTGCTGGTTGTTTTTGGTTATGATTTCTGGTACTAGTTTCGATTGTGTTTATACTTTGGCTGCTGCGATTAAATAATAGGTCAATACATAAACGCAAATTTTGCAGAAGACCTAGGTTTTTAATACTTACAATACTTTTTGTTTACATTAAAAAACAACCACAGAGCCTATAGTTTAGCACCAGGTTTTAATTGTAGGCCTTTTTGGGTAAAAACTGCACGATACGGAGTAATGTTAAGAGCCTTATTTATTATTATTTTATACCTAGTATAAAACAAAGTCGTTTCCCGCTGTCGGTCCCTATGTAAGCTTAGATCTTTAAAACTACGCTACGGATTTTAATGCAGTTTTTTTTAATAGTTAGAGTGGTTAACAGACAGCGAGAAGCGATTTTGTTTTATACTAAGTATGTAGTGATTTCACAAGTAGTGTATAAACTTTAAATCTCAGGAGTTTATTTGGTGCAGGATTTGATGCAAGGTGTTCGATGCAACAGTAACGTAATAGCATTTTTTCAAAAAAGAATGGCTGATCAAAGAGAACTTTCGCAAAGAGAAAACCATAAAGAATAAACTATCGCGCCTAAAATTTTTGGCCTCAGACAAAATATGAAAATCATACGTGTATCTTACTAATAAGAAAACAAGTTTGTGTGGATGGGTAGATATTTGTTACACACGTAATAAATGCTGATCGGATTTAGTTCAAATTCGGCACACAGATAGTTTATGACCTGAATAAGCACATAGGATACCGTGATAAAGAACCAAGCGTGCGAGTATATGCTAGTATAAAAAAAAACAAGAAAATTCGCGCGAGATTTCGCTAAAAAATGAATCAAATCAATTTGTTTATTTTTTCATCTATAAACAATTATTAAAGATTTAGTTAATTATTGGATTAGAATTAGAATCTTTACGTTATAATTGGTACTAAAATAATACAGATTATAGATATGTTATGTAATCAATTAGTAAATTTGAATAATATCGAAATATGTAGACATCCTCACTGCCGAACTTAAAAAAATGATATTAGGAACTTATTTATCCCGAAACGTAACTTTTAAATTGCAAAAATTGCTCGTTGTGCAAAATAATAATTTTGTGTTAGTTGCTGCATGTTTATAATAAGAGTGTAAATTATTCCTAAAATAATACGTAATATGAGTAACGGAGAAAACGTATTATTTTGACTCAAAAACATTTCACGCTTGCTAGTAACAATGTGCCTAAAAGAAGTATCCAATATACGAAGAAATCTTAATTAATATTGAAAAAGAAATATTTAGAAAATAAATAGGTACATAGAAATAATAATCGTATCTATCCGCGATATCACTACCGGTTTCACACATTCTCATAGTCGTTTACCGACTCACTAAGAGTATAGCAGTAAATAACTGACCTGCTATGTTATTTCCTGTGCAAATCCTGGGTAGAAGTCACAACACTATAAATTAAACCACATCATTGCTCCACAATAGTAATCACGCACTAAATCTGCCGAAATATATCATTCACACATGTAAAATCTCAACTCGTTTACGTATCACCGAAAAACAACGATTTCAAACGAAACGAACCGTTAAAGTCGAAATCGGGGTATCTGTTCAACATCACTATTTTACGAGCGGGAATATTACGGGCGCAAAGACACCCTCACGCCACGAACGCCGAAGCTCAACTGACGGCGGAGCGGCCGGCCGCGCCGTGATCTCCGAAATGTAAGCTCAATAACATAGATAACAGAAGCGTGATGAGGAATCGGTTCGAATTTCAAATTCATAATTCGAAATGACACTTTTGTTTAAACATTGGAGATAGGTACCATAATTTGAAATAGATATTTAGGTATTAGAAGTAGATTCGTGCAAAATGCGAATTAATGGACACCGCTTACAGATGTGTTTTTGTATGAAGAAATAGATTATGTTGTGCAATATCTTCCGATAATTAGCTTTACTTACAGCTATAAAATTCGGAGCATATATATTATTGTATTGTCTATGGAGTATAATTTTATTCTATAGTATTTCAATAATGCTTAGGTACACAATTCCTATTTTAAAAACTTCTATAGGTATAGGTACCTACAGAGAACAATTGCTGCATGCATTATTTAGGCACCTACTGTGAATATATGAAAACAATACTAGGTGAACAAAAGATTTATTTGATAATGTTTGACAAACATTTGTGCCAACAAGTGAAACCATGACCTGTCTAGGACTTATCTAAAACCAACTTTGGGTCCAAGGACAAAATCTGCTTAGAATTCGCCCTTCAGAATTTCTTTACGTGACGTATGTAAATTTACATTAAATCTATTTGCATAATGTTTCTTTAAAGTATAACATCTAAGTCTGGTACTGAATTAGGTATCTTTTAATTTATTTTGAACTAGCTGAAGCCCGCAGCTTCGGCTGCGTTAAAAAAACGATGTATCGATTGTCACATTAAAATGTAGCCTATACGTTAATCCAGAGTGTCAGCTAATTCCCTATCAAATTTTACGAAAATCGTTCCAGCCGTTTAGACGTAAAGAAGTAAAAAACATACACACTCACAAACTTTTGCCTTTATAATATTAGTACTTATGATGATTTTTAAATAGCATTAGGTACACTTCGCACAATTGCACTTCGCACATTAGGTGCAGCCAGTGGCCAGCGCGGTGGACTATGGCCTAAAACTCTCTCACTCTGAGAGAAGACTCAGGCCCAGCAGTGGGCCAATAGTGGATTGGCACCACGATAACACTAAAAACGTAATTCAAATGTGGTGTTTTAACTCTCATTATATTTAATTTCTGTTGACATATAACGAAGTTGATTATAGGTTTCAAAACATTTGAACAATTTTTTCTAATTTTTTTTTTATCTGACTGAAGTAGCAAACTAATGGTTGGATGGTAAGTGGTCACTGCCGCCCATGGACATCTGTAATCAACTTCATATAGAACATAAGTTCTATCTGAAGTCAATCACAGATGCGTTGCTACTCCGTAGTGAAGATAAGTTGACAACCCTACATTCTTACACCTGTCAACCCTGTTCTAATTGCTCGAGTTCCGAGTATTCTGTTAACATTAAAACACGTGGCGCTGTTTGTAAAACGTTTTATTGCGGGTTCAAAGTTAAACAGTATTTGGATATACAAAGCTATCTAAAAAGTTTGGTGCGTTTGTTTTATAGTCAAAGAAATTAAATATTTAGCAATTATGTTATATTTGAATTCGTTTGTTGATCTTAAACGTTGAATACGAGTAGTTCATTAGTACCTGTTTTTTCAGCTCATCCATCAGCCCTTTGATGTCCACTGCTGGACATAGGCCTCCCCTAAATGGCGGCACTCCAACCGGTCCTGTGCCCTCTGAATCCAACGGTTTCCCGCTGTCTTCTTCAGGTCATCGTTCCACCTGGGAGGGGGGGGGGGGACCTGTACTCCTTTTCCCTAAACGTGGTCGCCACTCGAGGACCTTTCTTTCTTTTTTTCAGCGATTGCATAGCTTTTACCTCAGGCTTTGAGCGCGGCGATCGAATCATGAAATTTCGTAACGAAGAAAGCTTGCCTTAAAGTAAGGCGTAAGGCGCGCCTTTGTATTTTCTAGCGCGCCTTGCTGTTGGAGAGGTGTTTCATGGTCCACGCGTCTTTTCCACGTGTCTGCGGATGCTGGGCACCGGCGGGTTCGCAGATGAGTGCGAAAGCGTGCCGGTGTTCACGCCGTACGAAGACAAAACACAATGGGGGTTTAGCCGGCACACACTTTCATATGAGGCGACCATAGTCCTCGGGAGTAGCAACGCATCTGTGATTGAATTCAGGCGGAACCCGTGCTCTGTGTGAAGTTGATTACAGACGCCCATGGGCGGCAGTGACAGTGGGCTGCATGCTCGTTTGCTATTTCAGTTAGATAAAAAAAAGAGTCCGACATAACTCAGCTGCTGACCCGGGCGGCTGGGTATCCATGAGGATTACCCACTTAAAAATAAGTTCATAAACTATGTGTGACTTTCAGCAAAATCCGACCGGTAGTTTTTGCGAGAAAACAAACAAACTAAGGTACATTCACATTCACATTTATATTACTAGTAGGGATTAAATTCTTGTTAGCGCCTATAAGTGGGTAGATCTAAAATTTGTAGTAACATTCCTTTTTCGGCCGTTTCTTACGGTCAGTTATCGTGTGGCAGTGGTTGAGTGCATACGGGCGTTCTGTATGCATTATACCCCTAATATAATCCCGTGGACGGTCCGTGATACCGTGTGTGCTTAGTGAAGTTTTTCTATCTATATATAAAAGTTAAAACTAGGTACTGCGATTGAAACATGAAATGTTGCAGCATGTTTATTTTTATAGTGAAGTGATCCCTAAAATAATTTTCGAAAATACGCCCCTTAGGGGGATAAAAATAAAGAGGAAAGTTTGTGTGAACGTCCGCCTATTTAGATGCTAACTTAATGAAAATCAGTGTTTAGTTTTCTGGCTTGATGTAATTGAAAATCGGTTTTAATACTTTTGAAAAATAAACCCCTAAGCGGCTAAAAAGAAGTTTATTTTTCGGAAATCAGTCAAATTCGATGCAAGATAATGAAACTTAGTGACTGGGATTGAAAATATTGCTGATTGTTGCGTCATGATTTTCGGATTTAAATAATTATTGAAGTGAAACTTCTTTATCGGGGTTGGAAAAAAATATAGTGTAACATTTTTTCGTTACGCGCCATCTTTTTCTGTTACGCGCCATCTTTTTTTTTCGTTACGCGCCACCTTTTTCTTATCCCTACCACGCTCGATATTAGATAGATTATTATAGATTAGATTATTAGAAAAAGTTTAATAAAAGCCTTTTATTAAACTTTATCTAATTTAACTTTATTTAACCAATTTCTGTAAAGTTGCATATAGTAAATTATTTTTTGAAAAATAACGTCATAAAGAAGTTTCACTTCTTACGAGTGTACGCTAGTACACGCACACATTTTATTTTTTTATATTAAACCTACTTTGGAAAGTATTTGGCTGAATATCTATACAGCCAGATACTTAATGACGCGTGAATTAAAAACAAAAGACTGTGATCATTGAGAACTAACATGGACGCCGTAAAAGTACATTAATGTATTCTAAATATTATTAATTCGTTATTTTATTATAGGTAATGTACAATGTAGTGATAATGTAATGTGAATTTAATATGTAATGCCAATGTGATGTGAAATAAATGTGTAGTGATGAGAAGAAATGTTTTATAGTTGACAAAACGGGGAGAGGGTAAATCTAATGTATGGATTATAATATGGTTTGCGCTATGAAGTCGCAGGTTCTGCTAGTTGTGTATAAAGAAAAATGTGATAGTGAGAGTGAGTGAGAGGGAGAAGGGAGAAAGAAGGAGGGAGAAGCGGCTGTACCTTCTTTGAACCCGGGACGACGACGTGTGCCGTGATATCACCCCAGACAGGATTCTGCTCTATGGATCTTCTTGGAAAGAAAGGTTAGTGGTTTTATATTTATCTGCTAGAGCGAGGTTTGCCATATCTCCTACCAACGCATTAAACAGTTCACGCTTATGAAGAGTTAAATATCGGCAAGATTTATATTGCACTAAGAATTAAAAAAATATTTTTAAACAACTGTGGCTGTAACTACTACTGTAATAGGTACTATTCTCGTCAACCCATTATTGTCCCACTGCTGGGCACGGGTCTTCTCTCAGAATGAGAGACTTCAGGCCATAGTCCACCGCGCTGGCCAAGTGCGAATTGGTGGACTTCACACACGTCCGAGAACCATTTTTTTTTTAAAGAACTCTCGGGTGTGTAGGTTTCCTCACGATGTTTCCCTTCACCGAAAAGCAGTGATAATTAATTTCTAATACGCACATGAATCAGTGGTGCGTGCCTGGGTTTGAACCTCGGACCTCCCGATCGAGAGGGCAAGTTACAACCATTGGGCTATCATCACTGCTCTTATAGGTACTATTGCACTTTTTTAATTCCATTATTTAATACGCATGGATTCAACCACGTTTAAATAAGAGTAGTTGACCAGGCGAACCTCGTTCCGCCTGAAAATCATAAAATATAAAATTATACATGAATTATGCATAAAAACCTTCCTCTTGAAGCACTCTAACTATTAAAAAAACTGCATTAAAATTCGTAGCGTAGTTTTAAAGATCTAAGCATACATAGGGACAGACAGCCAGAAGCGATGACATAAATTTAAGGTTAGTACATCAATAAAAAAAAATATATGTAGTGTTATCGGACACCCGGCAGGAACGAAGTTCCTTTGGATGATATAAAAGGAACACAATTTGCATAATAATTGCATAAATTATATATTTCCTTGATTTTTTTAATTCTTGCTGGTAGGTTTTTGTATGTACTTAGAAAATTTAGTATTGTAGAAAATGACAAATAACACAGGATAAAATAAATCAAAAATAGTTATTCAAATAATTAACCAAATTTGCAATTTTGCATTGTTATCATTATTTGTGTAATTTTAAATTACACAAATAATTAAAACACAACATTTATTAGTAAACAATGTGGATGCTTTCAACTGAGATGAAAGTTTGTATGTAAAATTATTGTAATTAGATAATTAATTATTAGTATTGAATTATATTAATTTATTGTTACAATGATTTTACATTCACGATTTTTTTAATTTACACTATTTTATTTTGACGGGCTCAGGAAAAAAACGCATTTGCCAGCAAAAACATAATAGCGTGGGGCTATGATTGTAGATTTTTTTTATTGAGTTTTTTTAAGACTGAAGTACCAGACGAGTTTATCATACAACTGATGGTAAGTGGCAACTGCAGCCCACGGACGTCTGCAAGCAACTTTATACAGAACAGGGGTTTTATCTGAAGTCAATCACAGATGCATTGCTACTCGCGCGGACTATGATGGTCGTCTCATATAAAAGTGTGCCAGCAATCACATCCTTCCACCGAAAGGCAAAACTGCTTTACATTAGACGTGTATCATATTTCCCATACCACATGATGCTCGTTGGTTAGTTGCTACTTAAATTTAATTAGAAATTTAGTAAACGGGTAACTTATTTTCGAGCTAGAAAGTTGTACTGAACCCATTTAGCCCCAATTATTGGCTTAGAGCCACAGCCTAACAAATGAAGTATGTGGGAACATGTTTTACGCATAACACTCGCTTCAACTGTGCAACGCGATAATATTATTACATTAATATATTATACGCATTTAGAGACAGTGTCACAGTGACAACTGACTGCTAAAACTAAAATTTGCTGTTGGATTATTTGTTTGAGTCAAAAAAAATATGTCAAAAATATAATCTGTCACTTTCTAAGCTAAGGAAATTTCAGTGACATGTCATAGGTATGTCACCATCCGTCAAGCTCTAAATAGACATACAAATACATATGTTAAAGATGGTAGAACCAGTGTAGTTTGACCGGGGAAGTACCACCTTTCCACCAACCCATGTTCTGTATGAAGTTGATTAGAGATGTCCATGGGCGGCAGTGACCACTTACCATCAGGCTCTGCATGCTCGTTTCCTATTTCAGATAGATAATAAAAAATGTACGTACGCTACATACATACGCTCGAAAAACATTACACTCATTCTGACGGTACCGCAAATAGGTACTCATACGGGTATTTATTTGCGGGTTAAATAATTGTACTGAACCTATTAGCCCCAGCTATTGGCTTAGAGCCACAGCGTAACAAATGAAGTATGTGGGAACATGTTTTGCGCATAACACTCGTTTCAACTGAGCAAAATCAACGCGATAATATTATTACATTAATATCTTATATGCGTTTAGAGTTAGTGTCACGTTGTAGGTAAAAATAAGTTATTGTTGTTATGACGACACGCATGGCTGAACGGTTACCATACCGGTCTGACGCGCAATGGGTTCCGGGTTCGATTTCTGACTAGACAGGTGTCTGTATGATGAGTTTAGGTTCCTGTTCTGGGTCTGGGTGTTTGTAAATTCATGTTTGTGTGTGTCCATGGTACCCACGACACAGTGTAAGCATGTGCGTGTTAAATTAAAAAATGTGACTGCTAAAGCTCAAATTTGCTGTTGCATTTTATTTTTCTTTTATGATTTATTTAATGTTTACAAAAACTTTTAAGTCTAAAAATACTGTCTATGTCACTTTCTAAACTAAGACAAATTCAATGACATGTCGTATGTCATCCGTCAAGCCCTTTGGACTGTAGCGCGTTCCAAGAAAATAGACATACAAATATAAATGTATTTTGAAGGTGGTAGAACCAGTGTAATTCGACCGGGGAAGTACCACCGCCACACCAAGCATTTGAGCATGAAGCATTTCTTGCGTTTTGATGGAAGGGTGTGGTTGGCGACACACTTTCATATGAGGCGATCATCATAGTCCTAGGGAGTAGCAACGCATCTGTGATTGACTTCAGATGGAACCCATGTTCTGTATATGTCCATGAGAGATTGACCACTTACCAACAGGTGGACTGCATGCTTTTTTTGCTATTTCAGTCAGATAAAAAAATGTACGTACGCTACATAGATACATACGCTCGAAAAACATTACACTCCTTCTGACACAGTCGGTTAATAAGCAGTGCCTCCGAAATGTCTTCCCTACGACGTCATGCTTGCTGCTACTTAAATTTTATTTGAAAATTAGTATACGGGTACTTATTTGCGGGTTAAATAATTGTACTGAACCCAATTAGCCCCAGCTATTGGCTTAGAGCCACAGCGTAACAAGTGAAGTATGTGGGAACATGTTTTGTGCATAACACTCGCTTCAACTGAGCAAAATCAACGCGGTAATATTATTACATTAATATCATATGTGCTTAGAGACAGTGCCACATTATAGTTAAAAGGCGTATCTGAATTTTTCGAAATTTAATTTGTATATATTGAGTGATTTAGGGAAAACGTGGCCGAATACGAGTCGTGTACGAAATACTTAATTTGTGAAAGTTTCAAGTGTCTCGTTATCAGTTCATGAGATACAGCCTGTTGATAGACGGTCGAACATACCAAAAGCGGAGCTGTAATAATACGATTCCATTTTTACTCTTTTGGTATGGAAAGGCAAACCAGAAAAAGAAATACAGCATGGGGCTTTAAGTTGGTATCCAACAAACCATCCATCAGCCTTTAATAATCCACCTCTAGGCATATGCTTCCCCTAACCAGGGCCACTTCGACAGGATGTTTTTTTTTCGTGGGAAAACCCTTCATGGGTTCTCTGCGCGGGGCAGCTGTTCCCTCGGTGTTCCTCTGGACGGCCTTTGTCGGGACCATGGGTACGCTAATAGCACTCGTCCGTAGTCCCGACGTCGTTTGCCCGCATCCAGGCCATTTCTCTGGTTGGGATGGAGTTAGAGTTTCTCTATTCCGTCATCTTTGCACGCGGGAACACCTTGCGCGCCACCTCGAAGCTTGTTAGTTTGGCACAGGATACTTCGACAGGACCGGAGCCATCCGAATCCAGCGATTATGTTCAGATTTTTCAGACCTCAGTCCATCTGGTCGAATGGCTATAGTCCTCCATCTATATTCCTTTCAGACGTAGTTTCCAATAAAGAACTCGTCTACTCAGTTATTTTTCGCGTGGGCAAATACCAAGGCCAAGCACAAACTGAGTGTAAAAAGCATCAATATTCTTCTTCTATACGGTTCCCACAGTTTGGGCAATAGATCCTCTCCCAGATTTAATACAAATTGTCACCATTAACTTGTTTTTTCTATATTCTTCCAAATATTATCAGCGTAACAGCCCTAGAGTTTCAAGTGTCTGACACCACACTAGATCAGGTGAGACACAAGAAAACTAAGAAGCTAACCACACGCTGACAAAACCTAAGCTTTTTGAACAAATTCACAAAACCACAGACACCAGATATCCATGTGTTTATAATTAGAAGTGCAAGCGACCATGATGCATTCCGTAAAATCTTCGATCTAAGCTAACCACAGCACATCTGAAACTGATCTAAGTGGATGGGTTTGAAAATAAAATACTTTGAAAGTAGTTATAATATCGTCTTTTTATTATATGGAATTAGCAATGAGCATTCTATGGTGATGCTACTCCATGGACATCTGTTAGCAACTTTATATTGTATTGGATCTATATTTGAAGTCAAACTCAGGTGCAATGGTACTCTTCAAAACTGTTCACATGAAAGCGAGCGGGCCGACCACACCTTTCACCGAAATGTAAAAATTTCTTAAAGTTTGTACTACTATTTTTTATTAGTTTTTCTAATTAATTATTAACTAATTTTATTAATTGTAATTACTTAAATGAATGCAGCGGTCGTACCATCCCGGTGTAAACTCGTTCTTCCGCTTTTTAAATAGCATCCTATCGATTAAACAAGCGATTCTCATGTGAGTTACTGAGTAGAAACGACACCTAGACAAAACAAGTGATTAGATTCCTTGTCATTTTTCTATAGCTTTTTTTTGCAGTGAAACTTCTTTAGGCGCATGAGGGTAAAACTTTTACAGATGGAACGTCACGCCGGTATGCAACGGAAGTGTCGGAAAAGAGAGAGAGAGTGATCGAGACCGATTGAGAGAGAGTAAGACAGGGCGAACGTAGCATGAGCAACTAGCCGTGGAGTGAGAGTAGGGAGCAAGCGAGTGAGAAAGATTGAGAGAAAAAGTGAGACAGAGCGAACGTCGTATCACGCCTTTTTCCCTTCCTCTTAATCTTGGAAATTTAAAGTTTTAGATTTGTATAAACATAAACAAGATTTATAAATTAGTTCGCCAAAGAAGTTTCACTTCTGACATGTGTACTTTGTACGCACGCATGTTTTTTTTTATTAGTTTTACTAATTAATTTATAAGTAATTTTATTAGTTCTAATTACTTAAATGAATGAAGCGGTCGTACCATCCCGGTGTAATACTCGTTCTTCCGCTTTTTAAATAGTATCCTGTCGCTTAAACAAGCGATTCTCATGTGAGTTACTAAGTAGAAACGACACTTAGACAAAACGAGTGATTGGATTCCTTGTCATTTTTCTATAGTTTTTTTTTATTTCACTGAGGTAGCAAACGGCAATGCAGTCCACCTGATGGTAAGTGGTCACTGCCGCCCATGGACATATGTAATCAAGTTCATACAGAACATGGGTTCTATCTGAAGTCAATCACAGATGTGTTGCTACTCCCAAGGACTAAGATGGTCGCCTCATATAAAAGTGTACCGGCAACCACACCCTTCCATCGAAACACAAGAAATGCTTCACGCAAGAAATAGGTGTGGCGATGGCGCCTCCCCGGTCGAACTACACTGGTTCTACCACCTGTAAAATAGTATTTTGCTTCATATCATTAACATAGTAAATCACAACACGTTTCCACCCAGTCATTAATGAATGCATTCACATAGTTATAAATACTCTATATTATACTTAGATTCTCATTTTCGTAGAGTATTTGTTTTATATCACCCACATAGTTACTAAATCACAGCTATGAGAATCGCTTGTTTAGTCTAAGTAGTTCTTCCCATCGTTTCGCCGAATGTAAATATAACGCTGACCGAAAACCTAAACATTTTTTATCTCACCACCAGATGTGGCCGCGTCTTTACGTTATGTTTGTACTAACATAATTTTAGTTTTATAAACAGAGTAAAGGGTGCATAGAAATGGCTTGTTACATTGTAAAGAAACAAAACCGTGGTCAACAATTAAGTTGACTTCACTTTTAGTTAATTATTTTGGGAGTTGCGTTTTTGTTTTTTTAATATTTTAACAGTTGATGTATCCAGAAAACTGGATGAAGATTGGAAAATAAAGATTAATATTTTTTTTCTTGATTCATACACTAAACATTAACTGTATTCTAAATTTGAAGCTTCTATGTCTGCTAGAAGTGCCTTAGACGTTTGATGATCGGTCAGTGAGTCAGTGAATGAGTGACAAAATTATAGAACTTTGTCTCGTTATGATTGTTAAACAACCGATTCAAATTGAATGAAATTTGAAATGTACCGTGTTCATGCAGTTTTTTCTTGGGCATTAAAAATTTGGGCTTCTACTGTTATTTTGAACGATGTTATAGGAGAATGAAAATGGACCAAATTGCTTCGAGAAAAGTATGGTACGGCCGTGGCGCTTTTTTGCTCGACTTGGCGGAGGCACTACCCTGCCCCCAGACATAAGTACTACATACGTTCGAAAAATATTAACCTGATATTGACATATTAATCGGCCCATCAGATAGATGATACTTCGGTTTCTACTCTTGAAATGTCTTCTTATTAGGCCTAATTGAGTTAATAGGTAGTTTATTGTACACTAGTTGAACCGGCGAACTTCGTTCGTCCTAATAGTCAAAAATCTAATATTAGCAGTATTTTGCTACTATATTATACATATATAATATATAAAATCCTTCCTCTGTAATCACTCTATCTATTAAACAAAACTGCATTAAAATCCGTAGCGTAGTTTTAAAGATCTAAGCATATATAGGGAAAGACAGTAAGAAGCGACTTTGTTTTATATATGGTGATAACGATCATATTTTTGAAAATTCATCATGTAGGGTAGTACACCCAATAATTAAGGGATGAAATGTACATATATATTTTTATATATTACCACAATTTTCCTTAACGAATAAAGCAAATATTGTTTTTTTTTAACTAATAAATCCCATAGACCCTTTTGTTCTGTCGCAATTCTACTTGTTACAATCTCTATGGTTCCAAACGTAAACATTTCGCTACTTACCACCAATAACTTGCATAACATACCGTCTAATATCGTTATTCTGATCGAGATTGCAAATATCTGAATATTTAAGTAAATTATTTTACGTTTATTACGTATAAAATATTCACCCACATTTCTATGCAAACCGATTTCGAAATAGCGAATGCAATGTTGGTGTGAACTTTTAGCGCCATTGAGATCGTAGTTTATATTGTAATTACATTATTATTGCAATGAACCTTAGCTATATTAAGTTAATAATAACTAGTCACCCGTCGCAACGGTCGAAATTCAACCGTAATTTAAAACTAAACTTCATGTTGGCCAAAGTAACACCAATATTTCTCTAATTTAAATATATTGTAATGATTTATTTAAAAGCACCCGTTAAAGTTAAAAAGAGGTTTATTATCTAAGCTGCATTTAAAAGCAATAAGGGTTATTTTGACAAAGACATCTGTCATTTTTGACGTAATATGTTTTTATAATAAGACATTGAAGGTTCTATTTCGTTTAGTATGTGTTTGTGTCAACTGCAAAATAATGAGTGATAATGTATTAGATGACTTTATGTATTTTTATGCATTATTTGAAAAAAAAATAGTAGCATTGCGCAATCTTTTCCTACATCAACAATAACCGTGCGTAATTTCATACTCCTCCGCCTGCGGCAAGTAGGTATCTTAAAAAGGAATCTCAAGTGTTTGCTTCACTATTATTAAGTAGATAAAGCTTTCTACACTCCTATCCCCACTAGGATTTTCTCGTGATCCGTAGGTACGATGGACCCACACAAAGACGAATAGACAAACACTCAGATTAAGAATAGAATCTACTCATAAATCAAACTTATCCAAATAAAAGTTCAAAATAAATTAATAAAACTTACGTCTAAATTAAAAAATAAAATTAATTAAAATAAAAATTAATTAAAATTAATTCAATTCCGGTCCTTACGCAATGTGCTCAAATTATTTAATAACTTGCCTGACGATCTACGATTAATAGAGACAGAAACAGATTTTTCAAAAAAAATAAAAGAATATTAATTAATAAAAGCTATGATAGGCTATCATATGCGTGGCGGACGACCCGCGTGGCGTAGCGGTTACCATACCGGTCTGACGCGCAATGGGTCCCGGGTTCGATTCCCGGCCAGACAGGTATCTGAATGATGAGTTTAGATTCATGTTCTGGGTCTGGGTGTTTGTGTATTGTCTTGTGTGTGTCCATGGTACCCACGACACAGGAGAAAATCCTAGTGTGGGGCTATGAGTGTAGAAAGCGTATATTAAGGAACAGCAATATAAAATAGATCGGTCAGCTCGCACCACAACTTAAATTGCCACACCCTGACAGGGTTATCATGTAGTGTTTTAATGTACATACATTATATGTATTATGTAAAACATTATGCAATAAATGACTATGACTATGACAAATTTCTATCCGGCTCGGGTACCTTTTGATGGTTTCCCCTCAAAAACAAAAAAAAATGCGACCACAACCGCCATCCTTCCCGATTGTTTGACCGAACATTCGAGCTCCCAATCTAGCCGCTCGCAACCTCGAAAGGCCTTTTTAGTCGCCTCTTACGACAGGCAGGGGATACCGTAGCCGTATTCTGATCCCGGAACTACAGGGATGATGGCTATAGACCAAACCTCTCTTTTAGGGGATATCCATGCCCACCAAAGAGAGGGAGGACGGCAATGGTTACAATAGTGTTAAATATTATCATATTAGATTTTTTTTATCAGACTGAAGTAGCAAACGAACATGCAGTCCACCTGATGGTAAGTGGCCACTGCCGCCCATTGACATCTGAAATCAACTTCACACAGAACATGGGTTCCATCTGAAGTCAATCACAGATGCGTTGCTACTCCCGAGGACTAAGAAGGTCGCCTCATGTGAAAGTGTGCCGACAACCACACCCTTCTATCGAAACGCAAGAAATGCTTCACGATAGAAATAGGTGTACCACTACCACCTTGAAGAATACCCGGCTTCGTTCGGGTGAAATGTAGAGGTGTGTAACTTAGCTCTGAGCCGGATCAATATTTGAAGGCCCTTTTTCAAGGTTTGATTGATGGATAATCTCACATTATCCTAGTCTTCGGGAATAGCGATGAATCTGTGATTGATTTCAGATGGAACCCATATTATATATGAAGTTTAAATGTGGTAGAACATTGTAGTTCGACCGGGGAGGTACCACCGCCACACCAATTTCTAACGTGAAGCATTCCTTGCGTTTCGATGGAAGGGTGTGGTTGCTGGTACACTTTTATATGAGGCGACCATACTAGTCCTCGGGAGTAGCAACGCGTCGGTGATTGACTTCAGATAGAACCCATGTTCTATTTGAAGTTGCTTACAGATGTCCATGGGCGGCAGCGGACACTACCCTCAGGTCTTTTGCTAATTAGGGCAGTTGAAAAAATATACTTCCACTTATTACCACTTATATAATTATTAATTTTAGATTTTTTATTTATAATTATAGAACACATTTCATTATAATTATAGAACACTACAATAATGTGTCTACCCCTTTATGTTAGAACAAAGAAGTGCAGTGTCAATGGACGCCTCCTTTAATAAACAATTATTTAGCAGTTTAAGTTAGATTGGAATTATTCATTAGCCTTATATAAGGTTAGATTATAATTGATATGAAGTACCCTATTACTCAGTCGGTACTTTATATTTACCACAAAAAAAACTTATTACCACTTGTTCGCAAAAAAATCTACTGGTATTTTTTTATATAAGCGACCTAAATCATGAAAGCTTATGTATAAAATACGCTCTTAAAATATAAAAAGTAAAGGTAATACGTCTTTCACGCATGTTATGTTAATTTATTCATCAAAGAGAAAATGAAAACGTATATTCTCATGTAATAAAAATTACGTGGATGAAATCCGAGATAAACATAGGTAGGTATATTTGTTTTAAAAAACGCTTAACGCTTTCTACACTCATAGCCCCACAGTAGGATTTTCTCCTGTGTCGTGGATGCCATGGACACACACAAAGACGAATACACAAACACCCAGACCCAGAAGAAGAATCTAAACTCATAATTCAGATACCTGTCTGGCCGGGAATCGAACCCGGGACCCACTGCGTGTCAGACCGGTACGGTAACCGCTGCGCCACGCGGGTCGTCAATTTAAAATTCATAGCTTTCAAAATTAGCAAGCTGAAGTGGTAATGAGCCGGCCACATCGCTCGTAGGACCGATAACAGATGGGGAAGAAAGGTCCTCGAGTGGCGACCACGTTCAGGCAAAAGGAGTACAGGTCGCCCCCCCTACCAGGTGGACCGATGACCTGAAGAAGACAGCGGGAAACCGTTGGATTCAGAGGGCACAGGACCGCAAAAGGCTGATGGATGGATGCTATTCAAAATTTAAGTAATTTGAGTACGAAAAAAATTGGTAGGTATTTGAAAAATCGGATTAAACAACATTAAAAGGGCTTTATGAGAAACTGTATTAATAAAATATTTGAAGTAATGATTTATATCTTATAACATTTTAAAAGTGAAATGTAAGTGAAGGTGAAATTTAATGTTATGTGTTTGTTAGTCTATGACGTGATAGCCAAATGGTTGAAACTTGCCCTTTCGATCGGGAGGTCCGAGGTTCAAAGCCAGGCACGCACCAGTGATTTATGTGCGTATTAGAAATTAATTATTATCTTTTCGGTGAAGGAAAGCATCGTGAGGAAACCTATACACCAGTTCTTTAAAAAAAAGTTGTCGGACGTGTGTGAAGTCGACCAATTCGCATTTGGCCAGCGCGGTGGACTATAGCCTAAAAATCTCTCATTCCGAGAGAAGACGTGCCCAGCAGTGGGACAATAATGTGTTGACGATATATTACCTACCAAATGCAAAAAAAGCTATATTTCGTTTGTGTACCTATGCATTCTGGTAATATTACCAATGCGGTCTTTTTCGACCTCACATTGGCCCTGACCTGCATATTTCCGAATGCATCACAAAAAAGCTATACATAAATTTCCAGTAATGGAATATTCCGTGTAAATTCATAGCGTTGGCCTGCCATGAATAAATTCGCATAAATTTTGCGAGGCTGTAAAATAATCCATAGTATTTATGGTGACATGAGCTGTGTAGTGTGCCAACCCCCAAATTGGCTTGGGGTAGCTGATTTTATGCTCTGAGGTTTCGGTAACACACGCATAGTTTTGAATTGCTTTGACAACGAGATTTTTCAATGAGGTGTATTTTGTGAAACTTCGCTCAGATCAGCCTCATATTTCAAAAAAGCATTTTCTGAATAATAAAAAAGAAACATTTTCTTTTATTGTAATTTGTAACAAGCATGCGGAGTCCACTTGATGATAAGTGGTAATCGATATCTTTAAGTATATCTCGTCAACCCATTATTGTCCCGCTGCTGGACACGGGTCTTCTCTCAGATTGTGAGAGTTTAGGCCATTGTCCACCGCGTTTGCCAAGTGTGAATTGGTGGACTTCACACACCTCCGAGAACTTTTAAAGAACTCTCGGGTGTGTAGGATTCCTCACGATGTTTTCCGTCACCGAAAAGCAGTGATAAGCAATTTCTAATACGCACATAACTTTAGGAAAATCTGTGCAGCATTAGGCTATCACCGCTCCGTCTAGTTATATAATCTACAAGTATAATAATACCCACATGCATACCAGGTTGAATCACCCTGTCGTAGGACAAACGGTGAGATCAAAGGCCTTTTTCAGCGACCAGAACTTGAAGGGGTGGAAAGGAAACAAAGATTTAAAGAACTAGATGGTGCTTTAAATTCTGTTTTTTTTAGTCGTATTTTTTGGTTTTTAAGAAACAAATTTAGAGCAGCTACCAGGTTTTTTTTTTATTAAATAAAACATACTCTTTCTACACTCATAGCCCCACAGTAGGATTTTCTCGTGTGTCATGGGTACCATGGACACACACAAGACGAATACACAAACACCCAGACCCAGAACACGAATCTAAACTCATCATTCAGATACCTGTCTGGCCGGGAATCGAACCCGGGACCCATTGCGCATCTGACCGGTATGGTAACCGCTCCGCCACGCGGGTCGTCATAATTAAATATTTTTTTTATTTCTTTGTGAAAAATTACACTCCTACAGAAATTTTAGGTTCATTAGTTTTAATGCTTTATTAACGCTTTCTAAATTCATGGCTTCACCCCATTCTCTCGACATATGCATAGACAATCAGAATACACAAATACACAAACAGACCAGCCCCAGAACAGGAATCTAAATTCATCATTCAGAAATCTCTTGGGCTGTGGATGGAACTCAGAACCCATTGCCATACCGGTATGGTGCCTGCTCCGTGACGAGAATCTTCATTGAAGAAGAAAATATCTCAAATTTGACCAATTAATTCATTCCTCAATGTTGTACAGCGACAAACTAATACAGTTATCGTTCTGGTGAGAGGCTGTGGTTGCCGACTTACTTTTAGGAAACCATTTTAGTTCTTGTTTTTTTTTGTTTTTGAGGGGGAATCTTTCAAAAAGTACCCGACGTGGGAGCGACGCGGGTTATGTGGGATTCTTACCGCACTAAAACTACCCCGGTGGCCGACCTCGGTTCTGCGAAGAGGACTCCGGGAACTCCAACTGACCGCTGCCGGTGTCCTCAGAGTGTTGCCCCATCGGGCTCTTCCCTGGTGGGCGTGAACTGCTCACCGCACCTTCTGGTCTTTACGGCAGCATGCAACCACACATGCCGCCGTCCTTCCCGGGGTCGCTTGGCTGGACAGTTCGATATACCACTCTTCACACCCGCAACCCCAACCATTTTAGTCCTAGAGAGAAGCAACGCGTTTGTGATTGACTTTAGATTAAATGTAGATAGTAATCTACGATTGTTCTAAGGATTGACTATTGAAGTGAAACTTCTTTATCGGGTTGGAAAAGTGAAACTTTTTTATCGGGGTTGGAAAAAAAATTAGTGTAACATTTTTTCGTTACACGCCATCTTTTTCTGTTACGCGCCATCTTTTTTTTTCCGTTACGAGCCATCTTTTTCTTATCCCTACCACGCGTGATATTACATAGATTATTATAGATTAGATTATTAGATAAAGTTTAATAAAAGCCTTTTATTAAACTTTATCTAATTTAACTTTATTTAACCAATTTCTGTAAAGTTGCATATAGTAAATTATTTTTTGAAAAATAACGTCATAAAGAAGTTTCACTTCTTACGAGTGTACGCTAGTACACGCACACATTTTTTTTTTATTTGTTATTGTTCCATCCAGTAAACCAGTGTCTGTGTATTGGATCAACAAAAAGAAAGTATTTTCGTGGACTCGCTTATGTCCATGTGTGATACGTGTGAGGAGGCATCCACATGTGATGTTTATTCATATTAATATTATAAAGGCGAAAGTTTGTGAGTGTGTATGTTTGTCACTTCTTCACGTCTAAACGACTGGAGCGATTTTCATAAAATTTGGCAGGGAGTTAGCTGATACTCTGGATTGACATATAGGCTACTTTTTACCGTGGGAAAATATTTTATTTCCACCGGGACAATCGATTTTTGTCAACGCGGGCGAAGCTGCAGAACAACTTCCGACAAAGAGCTAAAATACATGATACTTGCTAGCTATAGCATCAGAAAAAAGTGCGTTAAAGTTGCGGATATCATTAACAGAAAAATGGTAGAACATAAACGATTTGCCTATGGATGCTCTGCTACACAATAGCACTGTTGGCTGCTTCCATATTGCAAAAACATGTTTTACTACTTTAGTACGTAATATACTTGTATTTGTCGATTTGATGGAGTGGTTATCACACCGGTCTAAAACGCAGTGGATTCCTGGTTCGATTCGCGGCCAGACAAGTATCTGAATGATGAATTAAGAATCGTTTTGGGCCTGGGTGTCTATGGTATCATCTTTGTGTGTTGATGACACCCATAACACTGGAGAAAATCTAAGTTTTAGGGATTTATGTCTGTTACTGTGTGTGTGAGAGAGCAGTAATAGCCTAATGGTTGAAACTTGCCCTCTCGATTGGGAGGTCCGAGGTTCAAACCCAGGCACGCACCACTGATTTATGTGCGTATTAGAAATTAATTATCACTGCTTTTCGGTGAAGGAAAACATCGTGAGGAAACCACCTATACACCCGAGAGTTCTTAAAAAAAAAAAAAGTTCTCGGAGGTGTGTGAAGTCCACCAATTCGCACTAGGCCAGCGCGGTGGACTATGGAATACTCACTCATTCTGAGAGAAGACCCGTGCCCAGCAGTGGGACAATAATGGGTTGACGAGACTGTGTGTGTACGTATGCTTACATGCATGTGTGCATCCACGCGCTCTTATTGCGTGGACGCACGTGACGTGAGTGTATTATTGCGCACAAATATGAAATTTCTAGTAATGGATTGCACTTGGTAAAATGCGGTGTTATCGCTATCGCCCAGGGTTGACTAGCAGAGAATGCCATTGAGCATAAAGGTTACCCTTATAACCCTTAGGTTAGGGTGTTTCAAAATTAAAATAAATAAATAAATAAATTTAGTCATTCGCAACGTAAATTATTTTCGGTGAACTCATTCTCCTAATAACATATAATGCCTTAACCCTTTTATATTTACGTTAGCTGTTACGGCGTTTAATTTAATACATGCAACCCCTTTTTACTCAGGCGTTAAATTTAGACCTAACATTTCAGAGCTAAGCTCGAAATAGAGTGATATATCCTCTCAGTATTTTCCCTCGGCGTATAATTTCCTGAATTAGCGTATCAGTGCGCCTATCGGAGTCTAAAGTAATCGCTCTTCTGTTGCCCTTCTATTCATTTGTTTCCCATATGCAAATTTGTTAGATAGTTGGGGGTTAATTTGAGCGAAACTCGCATATTTTAAGGTTTTATCATGAACATTAAAATACTATTTGTAACTAGCTTAGCTCGACAGTGTCAACTTTATATGAACAAGTAATATAGATAAACTATTACGAATAAAAACCGACTGGTAGAAAATATTTTTAAATTCTAGTACCTACTGTGACTGTAGTACTACTTACTAATAGTTTTTGAGAACTCCGGTTTTGATTTTCACAATAATTTATTTTATTTTACTCATTTTTATTTTACATTAGCTTTGCCCTGCGCGTGTTGCTACGCCACCACAAAAAAAAATCCAGAACCCTTCGCGAGCTCATGAATATCATCAACTTTGCTACAGATCATCACATGATCAAATGAATCATTTACGATTCTATAGCGGACATAAGACAAACATTCATTTTTGTAAAGAAAAAGATTTAACTTATTATCGTAACAAAAGTGTAATAACGTATTTAGTTATAGCAGTCTATCTTTTTATCAAAAACGTGTGGTTGCAAGGACAAAGACTGCAACCACATGTTTCCACCAAAATTTAAAAACTGCTTTACAAAAGAAATAGATGTGGCAGTATGTCCTCAGTCTAACCGTTTGACGACCTGCGTGGCGGAGTGGTTACCATACCGGTCGCGCAATGGGTTCCGGGTTCAATTCCAGGCCAAACAGGTATCTGAATGAGTTTAGATTCATGTTCTGGGTCTGGGTGTTTGTGTATTCGTCTTGTGTGTGTCCATGGTACCCACGACACAGGTGACAATCCTAGTGTGGGGCTATTAGTGTAGAAAGCGTAAGGGAAAGCGTATTGAAATGAAATGAAATGTCTTTATTTTGAATAGGCCTTCGGGGGCGTCTACAAATTGTCAGTTACATGTATATATTTTTTACACTACCACCGGATCGGAACACGACCTCAACTGAGAAGATCTGGCAAGTAACTTAATGGGTTTGTCTTTTTTTTGTATATATTTTTTTTATTTGCCATCTTATTTTCAAATGTGTAACAAAAGTTAGCTCCAGTATCCTGCCCTATTCTCAATCTACTCTTGGCAAAAAATGCTTATATTATATAACTCTAATGCTACATTACCCTAAAAATAGAATGCCTACTCATATCTCTATAACTAGTATAAAAAAGCGATCATTTTTTACGTTCCACAAACCATTTCACTCTTCGCATTTCGCACACTTCAAAGTCATCTTACGGGTAAAGCGACAGAGCAGCATCCGGAGGGCTGACCTAACTAACGTATAGAGAGGTTTGTATGTTTTTAGGTCATTTCGGTTAGTTGTGGGAATTTTTAGACTGAATTTATTTTGGCTGCAATGTTCTACTCAACTATGGCTTAATTTTGTTTTTACTTGGATTTGACTGGAGCTGACTCTTGTTACCTATGTTAAACAAGATGGAAAAAAGACATACAAAGAAAAAATACAAACACACTGAGTTTCTTGCCGGATCTTTTCAGTTGAGGTCGTATTCTGATCCGGTGGTAGTGTAAGAAAATAAAATATGTAACTGTCAATTTGTAAGTGGCCCCGTGGGCCTATGCAAAAGAAAGACATTTCATTTCACTTTATATATTCATCTATCAGCATTTTGAGGTCCACTGCTGGACACAGGCATCTCCTAAATTGTCCCTGTAGTTCCGGGATCAGAATAGGGCTACGGTATCCCCTGCCTGTCGTAAGAGGCGACTAAAAGGGGCTTCCGGGGTTGCAGACGGCTAGAGTGGGAGCTCGAACCGTTCGGTCAGGCAATCCCGGGAAGGTATGTGTATGTGTGTCCGGCGGTATGTGTGGTCGCATACCGTCGTAAAGACTAGATGGAGCGGTGGGCCCAGCCGCCCATCTGGGAGGAGCCCGATGGGGTAGCGCGCTCGAGGATTCCGGTTGAAGTCGTTTCGAGATCCCGGAGTCCTCCTTTTCAGCGCCGAGGACGGCCACCGGGAGGATTTTAGTGCGGTAAAAATCCCACATAACCCTGCGTCGCTCCCACGGCGTCGGGTACCTTTGGAAGGTTTCCCCCTCGAAAACAAAAAAAAAAAAGAGTGGGAGCTTGAACCGCCCAGCTAGGCGATCCCGGGAAGGACGGCGGTACGTGTAGTCGCATACCTTCGTAAAGACTAAACGGAGCGGTGGGCCCAGCCACCCAATGGGAGGAGCCCGATGGGGCAACGCACTTAGAAGATTCCGGTTGGGTTCCTTTGGAGATCCCGGAGTCCGCTTTTTAGCGCCGAGGATGGTCACCTTTAGTGCGGTAAAAATCCCACATAACCTGCGTCGCCCCCACAGCGTCGGGAACCTTGTGCGAAATTTACCCCTCCGCCTGCGGCAAGTATGTTAAAAACGAATCACAAATTTTTGCTTCACGTATTAATATATAGATTTATAGATGATATTACTTTAAATATTTCTACGTAAATATAAAAGCGTTCAGAAGGAAAACCGCGAGCAAAAGTAAGTTAAACTCGACCACCTCTCTTTAGCTTACTCAAGTGCTTAATATGTACCTAAATTTCTCACGCCTTGGTTTATCTTTCACCCATTATCGTCTTACTATATACATAGGTTGTACGTAGATTCATAGGAATTTTAAAGATTTAAGTAGCAACCGAGTTGGCAGTTCATCTGATGGTAGGAGGGTACTGTCATAAGAGGACAATGTGGCAGCTTAAACCTATTTACCAGGTGGTAGAACCAGTGTAATTCGACCGGGGAGATACCACTGCCACATCTATTTCTAGCGTGAAGCATCTCTTGCGTTTCGATGGAAGGGGGTGGTTGAAATCATACATATGAGGCAACCATCTCAGTCCTCGAAAATAGCAACACATCTGTGATTGACTTCAGATAGAACCTATGTTCTATATGAAGTTGCTTACAGATGACCATTGGGCGACTGTGACCACTTACAAACAGGTTTACTGCATGCTCGTTCGCTTCTTTAATCATATAAAAAAAATCTAAGAGCACACAGTGCCCAGCCGTGGGTCAGTCAACAACGATTGCCTGTTGATAAAAAAAATGTGTGAACACCAATTTCTTCCGCAAGCAAAAACTGGCAATAAATATTTTATGTTCAACAAAACCAGATGACTTATCGCCAGAATTGACAACGCAAAAAATATTCCCATTTAAGATCTGAAAGTTCATCATACTACTATAATAGTTTGATTCTATTCGATCACGATTCTTACTCAGATATCCCGCCAAGTGCGAGTTAGACTCGCGCACTAAGGGTTCCGTACCATTATTTACTTACAAATCAAAATCAAAATCCTGTTTATCGTATGGTAGCTCCCTTTTTGTATTTATTTTATTTGACTTTTAGTATTAGTTGTTACAAGTCATACGTCTTAACGGTCGAAATTCATATTGTCCAAAGTGCCAAAATATTTCTGTAATTTAAATAAATTGTAATAATTTTCAAGTTGTTTAGAACACACCTGTTAAAGGTAAAAAGAGGTTTATTAAGTAAGCTGCATTTAAAATCAATAGCGGGTATTTTGACAACATCTGTCATTTTTTACGTCAAGTGTTTTCATTGTAAGACAATGAATGTTCTATTTCGTTTTCTTAAGTATGTGCTTGTGTCAAATGCAAGGTAGTGAGTATAATGTGTTTTTAATTCATTTTATGAATGTTTTATGCATTATTTGAAAAAAATATAAGCATTGCGCTTCTCTACATAAACTATAACCGTGCTTAATTTCATACACCTCCGCCTGCGGCAAGTCTCTTAAATACGAATCACGAATTTTTACTTCATGTATTATAGATACCGGCAACAGAAATACATCAACTGTGAAAATTGGAACTGTCCAGAAATTGGAACTGTTCAGGATCGTGATGATAGACAGACGGACAGATGGGCAGACGGATAGATGGTTAGACGGATAGCGGAGTCTCAGTAATAGGGTCCCGTTTTTACCCGTACGGAACCCTAAAAAGCAATTTAAACGTATTTTGTGTCTGAGATACACAGGTGTTATTTGCGAAAATATTTTTGTCATTGTAGTAGCACGAACACGCATTTAATCTGATGGCAAGTAAACGTTATTATCGCCCATGGTCTCTAAAGTAACCTTGAATAAAAATGAAATAAAATGGTTGGACTTGAAGATTAAGTTGGAATGCCATTAAAATAGATTTTTACAAATATTTTTGACCAAATATAAAATGTCGTTACCAAATACAAAATAAAATCAATAAACTGCGACATTTTAAACGTAACGGGCAGACACGATACGCGGTCTTACTTATTCAATCTTTGATATTCAGAGCAAGATACATCTTGCCTAAAAATATTTAACTAACACAATAACCAATATTTCAGTATTATAAAGTGTTGTCTATCTCCCGTCAACCCATTATTGTCCCACTGCTGGTCACGGGTCTTCTCTCAGAATTAGAGAATTTTAGGCCATAGTCCACCGCGCTGGCCAAGTGTTGGCTTGCAAGCTCTGGCTTTGCAATTGGTGGACTATTGTTGTCTATCGCTAAGGACTAACCTTCACTTTCACGGCTTAGCACTTTCACGGACAAAACGTGATTGTACGTCTTAATTTGATTGACATTTTGATATGCCACAATTACAATCTTATTGAATATATATTTTGTCACAGCATGTAAAATATTAGAAACTTAACTGTCACGATTCTGTCATGACGTCTTTAAAACATATATTATCATTGGATTCTACGTATTTATACGTCATGTATATATTTACTGTGTCATTCTAGAACACAGACTCAAGCGGTACCGTCCGCGAAAGTGTTAATTGTTTTAACCCGACTTTTTCACATTGTACGGATAACACTAGTTCTACAATTGTGAGACAACTTTATAAATGAATTATTCAGGCTACTTGAAATAAGTATAAAAAACCAGACGCAGAGTGCATACTTTAATTATTTCACAAATGAATAAAAATAATAATACTAATAATAGTAAAATAATGAAAGAAAACCTGCAATTAGTATTCCGCTACCGAAATGCTCGTTTAGTTTTAAAAATAGCTAAAAATTTGCTAGCTCCTTTAAAAATTCAATTTACCCCTAGTTTAAATGCACGCTGATAAATGAGTGGCCATACTTCATGGACGAATTAAACCCGCGAGAAAATTAAAATGGCGCCGCGAATCTTATGTAATAATTTCTGTGGAATAGAGAGGCTTGTTTCCTGCTTGCTCTGTAGCGCTGGTGTTTCAAAGAAGGTGAACTTCTCCGAGTGATGAGATTGCTACGAAGTTAAACTTCTCTATAAGGTTAGAGAGAAAAGCTAAAATGATACTAGCTTCTGTAGAAGAAAAACGACGCGCCGATGTTCAATTCCATCAGGTAGTTTAAGATTAAAATTTATAATGCCGCTGCAGATTTTACTTACTATTTACCAGGGATGTTATGGATGGGAAATTTCGGATCTGAATACGTATACGGATATAGAAATAATATTATTCCGGTTTCGGATACAGTTACGGATAAAAAAATATTTCAGATTATCCGTGACTTTTCGATAATTTCGGTTACAGAGTTTCAAAGAATTTCAAAGTAAAGTACAAACAGGTAAGAATTTCTGTATATTTCTATGTTACTATTACAATCAGTCCTATCACATATTGTATGACGAACCGCGTGGCGGAGTGTTTACCATACCGGTCCGACGCACAATGGGTCCCGGGTTCGATTCCCGGCCAGACAGGTATATGAATGATGACTTTAGATTCATGTTCTGGGTCTGGGTGTTGGTGTATTCGTCTTGTGTGTGTCCATGGTACCCACGACACGGGAGAAAATCCTACTGTGGGGCTATGAGTGTAGAAAGCGTATTGTTAAAGCTACCTAATCAATATTCGTCCTCAACTTATTATTGTCCCACAGGTTGGCACGGGTTTTCTCTCAGAATGAGAGAGTTAAAAGCTAATAGAATGAGAAAGTTTAAACCTAATCAATATTAGATGTTATTTATGACAAACACATTTCATTAAGGTTTCCCCTCTATCAGAAATTATCCGATTTTTTTTTCAGTTTCGGTTACGATTATGGATATTTTTTTACTTCGAATATCCGATAGTTTCGGTTACGGTTACGGAGCTCTGTAACATCCCTGCTATTTACGGTAGTGAAGGGAGGTGTAGACTGACACTGACACTTTACCGTGATGCTCTTAAGAAGTTAAACTTCTTCAGGTGATTTTGATAATGGATGTTAATTAAATATACCGTCACGTTTTAGAACGAGATTTTTTGCTTATTAGAAACATTGCGTACTTGATGCCGTATATTCTGGTCTTGGAACTACATGGACATGACATTATAATGCTGGACTTGAGGTTAATTTTGGTATGGTGCCTACCCATTATTGTCTCATTGCTGGGCACGGGTCTTCTCTCAGAATGAGAGAGTTTTTCGTCCCCGTAGCCTCGGGGTCAGAATAGGGCTACGGTATCCCCTGCCTGTCGTAAGAGGCGACTAAAAGGGGCTTCCGGGGTTGCAGCCGGCTAGAGTGGGAGCTCGAACCGTTCGGTCAGGCAATCCCGGGAAGGACGGCGGTATGTGTGGTCGCATACCGTAAAAACTAGACGGAGCGGTGGGCCCAGCCGCCCATCTGGGAGGAGCCCGATGGGGCAGCGCGCTCGGAGGATTCCGGTTGAAGTCGTTTCGAGATCCCGGAGTCCTCCTTTTCAGCGCCGAGGACGGCCACCGGGGGGGTTTTAGTGCGGTAAAAATCCCACATAACCCTGCGTCGCTCCCACGGCGTCGGGTACCTTTGGAAGGTTTCCCCCGCGAAAACAAAAAAAAAGGCCATAGTCCACCGCGCTGGCCAAGTGCGAATTGGTAGACGGGTTAATTTTACTAGGCCGCAAATAATTTCCATTCTTATGTAGATTTTCAGGCCTTAGTTTGTGACCGCTAGTGACTAATGTGCACGCTTCCGTGTATCATTATATGTCAGCCCACAGCCTCGGGGCTATCATGGGATAGCAGGCGTTTACCTTATCGGAATGTTAACGCTGTTTAAACACACGAACCTGCAAATTACCTATCTGGCCCTCTACTAATTTTTGAATAATTGCTTTATTATTATCGTATTAATATATAATATATTAATAAAAACAGAGCCAAGTCACAAAGTGCATCACGCGTCGCGCTAGTTTTCTCGTTCTACCCAAGCCTCGCACAAAATATGGCAAAACAATGATAACGTATGAAGGAGCACAATTTTATAATAGATTACCTTTACGAATAAAAAATGCAGATTCATTAAATGCATTTAAGAAGGAGTTATCAAAATACATTATCGATAGTAGGATTGGAACTTAAACGTTAAATGCTTGCCGTTTGTGTAATATTGCATTTACAATTTTATTGTTTGTGGATATTGTTCGTGATAGGATTTATGTAAACATTTATATATTATCAACATTAATGTATGTACAGTGTGACGACGAACTTATGTATCTTTTTTATGAACCATGTTCTCATGTAAGTGACAAATATGTCTTTTTGAGAATAAATGTCTTTAAACTTTAATATTATAAATGACGAAGTTTGTGAAGATGTAGGTACTTATGTGTGTTTTTTGGTCGTTAAACTCTTTTTTGTATCAAAACGAGATATTTTCTGCTTATTAGAAAACTGTGTTATTTTTCCTGTTGCTTCCTTTTACCACAGGCAGGATATCCTCTATCCTTAGTTTGGTCTTGGAACATGGTTCACTTATCCTATACTTAGGATTAAATTTTCTAATCCACAAATAATACCGATTTTATGTACATTTTCGGACCTTAGTTTGTGACCGCTAGTGCCTAATGTGCACGCTTCCGTGTATCATTTTACGTCGAGCCCACAGCCCCGGGGTTATCATCGGATAGCAGGCGTTTACCTTATCGGAGTGTTAATGCCGCTTACACACTTGAACCTGCAAATTACCTACATGTCCCGCTATTAATCTTTGAATAATTGTTTTATTATTATCCTACTAATACATACACGAACCTGCAAATTATATGTCCCTTTGCCTATCATAATTATTATAAATGAAGAAATTTGTGAGGATATAGGTATTTATGTGTGTTTGTTAGTCTTTAAAATATATTTTGCTATTTTGCTAATTAGAAAAGTATGGTTTTTTTTTCTGTTACTCCCTTTTAATCCCTTTTACGACAGGGAGGGTATCCTTTAGACTTATTTTGGTCCTGAAATTACAGAAACATGGTTTACTTACAATAGACTTAAGGTTGAATTCACTAATTCGCAAATAATACCTAATTTTTTGTAGATTTTTGGTCCTTAGTATGTGACCTTGTCCTCGTCAACCCATTATTGTCCCACTGCTGGACACGGGTCTTCTCTCAGAATGAGAGAGTTTAGGCGAAAGATCACCGCGCTGACCAAGTGCGAATTGGTGGACAAGTAGTATGTGACCACTAGTGCCTAATGTGTATTCCGTGTATCATTTTACGTCGAGCCCACAGCCCCGGGGTTATCATCGGATAGCAGGCGTTTACCTTATCGAAGCGTTAACGCCGGTTACACATATGAACCTGCTAATTACCTACATGTCCCGCTATTAATCTTTGAATAATTGTTTTATTATTATCATACTAATATTTTAAATGAAGACGTTTGTGAGGATGTATGTAGGTATGTAGGTACGTATGTGTTTTATTATATAAAAAATGAGACGTTATCTGCTTATTAGAAAACTTATTTTTTCTGTTTATTTTTTATTTATTTATATAATTTTTGAAACACCTTATGCTTAGGGTTACAAGGGTAAACTTAATGCCTAATGGCATTCTCTGCCAGTCAACTCTGGGCGATAGCGACAGTTTGTGGTAGGTATATAAAGAAAGTATGTTACTCCCGTTTAATCCCTTTTACCACAGTCAGGAAATACTTTAGCCCTAGTTTCGTCCCGGAATTTCAGGAAGATGACATAATTCCCCCGGACTCAAGATTAAATTTACTAAACCGCAAATAAAACCGATATTTTGTAAATTTTCGGGCCGTAGTTTGTGACCTTTAGTGCCTAATGTGCACGCTTCCGTGTATCAGTTTACGTCAAGCCCACAGCCCCGGGGTTATCATTGGATAGCAGGCCTTACCTTATCGGAGTGTTAATGCTGGCTACACACACGAACCTGCAAATTACCTATATGTCCCCCTATTAATCTTTGAATAATTGTTTTTTTTTTATTAGACTGAAGTAGCAAACGAGCATGCAGTCCACCTGATGGTAAGTAGTCACTGCCGCCCATGAACATCTGTAATCAACTTCATACAGAACATGGGTTTCATCTGAAGGTCATAGGTGTGGCGGTGGTCCTTCCCCGGTCGAACTACACTGGTAGAACCATTGAAAGTTTTATTATTATCTTATTAATATTATATATGAAGTATGTAGTTTCGTCCCAAAACTTCAGGAAGATGGACATAATTTCCCTGGATTTAAGGTTAAATTTACTAAACCTTAAATATTGCCGATTTTTTGTAGATTTTCAGGCCGTAGTCGTCGGAGCGTCAGAGAGAGTCCGGAACGGGGAACCTCTGGCGCCCCATTAAAGACGAGTATAGCGCCGCAGTTAGGTTTAGTCGGTATTCTGACGCCCAGTTCTGTATAGGCGTCAGTGAGTCCGACACTACCCACTGCTGCCGTCGCGGCTCAAGCCGCGATGACAGGAGTGGGTGTGCGTAAAAGCATTCCCCTGCGAAAAAAAAAAACATATTGCGAGTTGGTACATCTACTCTCAACCTACCCACTTACCCATAAGTAATAAAATATTAATAATGCCCTTTGGCAATTATATTAATAAAATAAGTTCTAACAGATACAGTACTTACCACATAAATAAAGCCTCATTGGATACTAAAGTTTCCGAGAACTTAATGAATCCATACACTACTAGATTGCTTTGTTATGTAATGTGTTTATTTGTGCTTTTGAAATTTCCTTTACCTATAAAATCGATAGGTACTATTATGTATTATTAAGGTGTACCTACGTTTTTTTATATTTGTGCCTAACGATAAGGCAGGCGGGCCACCTGATAGAAAGTAGTTACCTATGGACATTTGCAACAACAGAGAATTCGCCAATGCATCGCCGGCTTTGAAGGAGAGCTCTTTTTGCACCTTTCTTGAAGAGCCCCATGTAACCCATAGGTGGAAGAAAACTTTGAGAGAAAACCCGCATAGGTTTCCTAAGTGTGTGAATTCTACCAAATCGCTCTAGGTCAGCGTGTTGGACTATGGCCTAAAAACAGAGATTCAAACCGTTCCTCGCATGACACACAACTATTTCTAGCGTGAAGCATTTATTGCGTTTCGATAGAAGGGTGTGGTTGCCGGCACACTTTCACATGAGTCGTCCATCATAGTCTTCAGGAGTAGTAACGCATCTGTGATTGACTAAGGTGGAACCCATGTTCTGTATGTAGTTGATTACGGATGTCCATGGGCGGCAGTAACCACTTACCATCAGGTGGACTGCATGCCCTTTTGCTACTTCAGTCATATAAATAAAGACAATAATGGGTGTACGAACGATTTGCAACAATAAATTACAGTATTTGCGTCTTTCTTTGGAAAAAAGATATCCAATGAACAAGATAACTATGTTGTATTTATTCTACATATACCTTTATTTATATTTTACTGTAACAAAGTAAAGTAGAGAGAAACTAAACCGCGTTTATCTTCAAACTATAATTTCTCAAATACCACATTTCCATTATGATGGTACTTTTATTACAATCCATACTAATATTATAAATGTGCAAGTGTGTTTGTTTGTCCCTCTACACGTTGCCACATAGCTATTATATGATATAGTTTGTATGCTGGGAGATAGGACGGCGGAGAGTGACGTAGGCTACTTTTTACCACGCTCTCTGATTCTCCTGAGAATATCGATGTTTTGTAAGTTGATACATATTTAGTAGTTATAGATGGCGTTAGTAAAATACATTTGCAAGTTCTGAATCACGCTATGAAATGCTAATGTGAATTTCCCTTGACCGCGCGAGCGAAGCCGCGGGTAAGAGCTAGTTTTTATATAAATATATTTTTGATAGCTAATACTCAGAATTTGTCTGTCTGTACGAACATAATTACTGAATCAACTTAATCAAATCTATCGAACCTACTGAAACCTTATTTACATTACATTGACATTCGCTTTGACTAACTGGCCGTCCCTATGGGTATAAGGTTTGATAAGACTCATTGTTTGCATAGGGTCTTCGATCCAGCTAATAATGGGATTTGATTCAATTTGGAATAGTTACTTTGGTTAGGTACAATTTAATTTTGAAAATCAACAAGTATTATTGACTCATTCACTCAATTGACTCTTTTAAAAATACGTAATACTTACAGTAACAATAACAAACATTTGTAACAAAACATAAACAAGCTTGTTTCTCAGCTCTTCACTTCAACACAAGCATTTCCTCATTGTTGAGTCCCGAATTTATCTTGAATCCTTATATTGTTTACTGCACAGCAAAACGCAGCATGCAATATACAAAACAGCAATTTTAAGCAGCGAAAATGTGGTTACAGAGCGCTTGTCTTGTTTGAATGAAAATACACGTTTGTATATACGAGGCAGCCGCGCCACAACACTTACACGTCTTTTATGTTGTCGAAAGTTACTTTTAGTAAAATGTTTTGGTAGAAATTTTCTCTTGACTCTGTTGGCGAAAGAGGAAGATGCTTTTCGTATGTTGTTAGCGTATGTATATGTATGCTATGTTTAATAATAAATTATGAGAAAACTATTGCTTAAAAATATTTAAAAAATAAACTCCCATAAAATATACGAAAGTAGTAATAACTTAAGATGCTGAACGTAGTTACAAAGGAAGTTTTGACAGATTACGTCCTTTTCTGTTTTAATCAATTTGATGCAGTTGGGTCAGCTGGCTTTTACAATCATTCATTTATCAAGAGAGAACCAAGAGAGAACCAAGAGTGAGGCCTTGCTCGACAGTCATAATCAAAGCATAGTAGCGCTTAGCATTACTGTTATAACTTCTCCAAAATATTGTAACTAGTAATTTGTATGTGCGCGCGGTCTGTACAAAATAGAGCATTTCATTTTATTTCAAATCAACAATAATCATTAAATAAATACACCCTTGAAACTATTTGGGTACAACCCATTATTGTCCCACTGCTGTGCACGGGTCTTCTCTCAGAACGAGAGAGTTTTAGGCCATAGTCTACTGCGCTGGCCAAGTGTGAATTGGTGGATTTGAAACTGTATTTCTAACCGCCGCGGCTGCTCACAGAAAATCTTCCCGTATGTCCCACAGCACTAAATCGCGTTGCCAACACAAACAATTCTAATCCAGATGATCTGTGCCCGCAATAGGTTACGTGGCGACTATGTGGCGGAAACACTTGTTTTGCTACTTATTCGCTCAGGTCTCGTGCAAGGAGCTGTTGATCCGTGATGTTTTTGTTAAGTGTGTTAGGTGTCGAATTTTGTGCTGTATGTTTATTTCGAAATGTGAGGAATGTAACTTCAAAGGACTGTAAGTTTGTGCATTAGAATACAAAGATATTTATTCTTCTTTCTGCGTTGTAACTGAATGTGGTTTTCAAGGTGGTAGAACCGGTCGACCGGGGAAGTACCACCGCCACATCTATTTCTAGCGTGAAGCATTTCTTGCGTTTCGATAGAAGGGCGTGGTTTCCGGCACACTTTCACATGAGGCGACCATCACAGTCCTTGGAAGTAGCAACGCATATGTGATTGACTTCAGATGGAACCACAGGTGTCCATGGGCGGCAGTGACCACTTACCATCAGGTGGACTACATGCTCGTTTACTACTTCAGCTAGTTAAAAAAATTACAGCGTTGGTATTTTTTTTTTGATTGATACCTATACGAGGTATGCCAACTTAGCCCACAGGCAGCAATGTTTGTGTAGCCTACTTCAGTTACAACTCAAATTTAATTTAGGATTGATTACGAATGCAGTGGTTACTTAACATCTTATGGAATGTTCAATAAATTTCAATAATTAAAAAAAAAAGTAAGATATTGCTGAACCATCGCGCGTAAAATGTGTATTGATATACAGCGGTTACTGTTATACAGAAACATTTTGGTTTTAAGTCCTTCAGTCGTCTTTTACGACGTTCAAGGTGGTAGAACCAGTGTAGTTCGACCGGGGAAATACCACCGCCACACCTATTTCTAGCGTAGAGCCTTTCTTGCGTTTCGATAGAAGGGTGTGGTTGCCGACACACTTTCACATGAGGCGACCATCACAGTCCTCGAAAGTAAGTAACGCATCTGTGACTGACTTCAGATGGAACCCATGTTCTGAATAGTTGATTACAGATGTCCATACGGCAGTGACCACTTGCCATCAGGTGTACTGCATGCTCGTTTGCTACTTCAGTCAGATAAAAAAAATATTCACGGGAATAGGAAGAGTGGTGGTTTTCAATTTTTTTTTAAATTCGCCACCATATGCTCTTATAAACGTTTGTCTTACAATAATAATGTTAAAACAATATCTACGAGCAATACATTTAGATACGATAGATAGATGTGTTAGCAGTAATTATTTTCGTTCATGTAAGAAGAAACTCAGACGACTTGAAGAGCAACGTTAGTAATTTTCAATAAACACAATTTCAAACGAGCAGCATACTCGTAAGTGTATAGAATTTCCACCGTTTTCATTCTTCATTTGTAGCTAAATGCAAAGCTTGTTCGCTGTAAGTTTAATGGGCGTGCATTAAATGATGAATTCATACACATATATGTATATTATATCAAATTTATGTAGTATTAACCAGCTTGAAGATGTTTGTAGGCCGGTGAATCTTGTAGATGGGAATCACAGGATAAAAGATAAATCGAAGTATAGGTATTTATTACGTCTTAAATACGAAGATGAATCAACGTCTTTAATCAAACTTAGTTTATACAAACTTCTTGACCTCTAACTATCATAACGTCTATTTTTACGTCTATCTTATAACTCTTACGTCTTACTTCTCACTTCTCACTTCCCACTTCTCACTGACGGCTAATCTTTGCGTACAATCTTATAATACTGGCGTCTTACCCCCACCTAGTCGTACTGACCCTTATTTTATTATTCTAACAATAGTGTGTTCGGCTTCCTTGCAACACGCAATTCCTATGCAATATTACACCCTAAAAGCTATTGCCCATTTACAATCCTTTGTCCTTTGTCTATCAACATCTGTACAGTATGTCTTAACACGATATTTTCTAAACGCTATTATCTAATTCTTAATTTTACAACTCGTTGTTCTTATTCAACTACATCTGCACACAATATGATCGTACTAACAATATTACGATTATATTATATCCTAAACCCGACAAGAAAACCATTACCGTCATAAAAATATAAACTTAATTACTTAATTACACTCTACAATTATTTTACAATACTACATTACATAAGAATATCCATCCAACGACTGATATACAATGGTAGAGAAAAATGGTATTCAAGACTGACATCAAACTGATATGTAATAAACAAGATCACTGTTGTATATAGTAGTTGTTCAGGTTGTATTTAATTTACCTATAATGGAAGACATATACCTAGTTGTCATTGTAACAATTTTAATTCAACTAAGAAGAAACTGAAACGACGAGAGGAGCAAAGATAGTAATTTTCAATAAACACATTATCAAGCGAGCAGCGGGCATAAATGTATAGAATTTCCACCATTTCCATTCATTTAAGCAAATGGTTCTAGCTAAATGCAAAGCGTGTTCTCCATAAGTCATACGGGTGTGTATTAGTGATGTTACGAATATCTGCATTCGCGAATATTCGCATGTTTTTAAATATTCTCTTTCGCAACAATTGTGCGACTGTTTTTTTTTATAGTTGCACCTTTTTTTTGTGCTCGAGGGGGAAACCTTCAAAAGGCACCCGACGCAGTGGGAGCGACGCAGGGTTATGTGGGATTTTTACCGCACTAAAACTACCCCGGTGGCTGTCCTCGGCTATAAAGAGGATTCCGGGACCTCGAAACGACCGCAACCGGAATCCTCTGAACGTGTTGCCCCACCGGGCTCTTCCCAGGTGGGCGGCTGGGCCCACCACTCCGTCTAGTCTTTTCAACAGTATGCGACCACACATACCGGGATCGCCTGACCGAACGGTTCGAGCTCCCACTCTAGCCGCCTGCAACCCCTGAAGCCACTTTTAGTCGCCTCTTACGACAGGCGGGGAATGCCGTAGTACCCTATTCTGTTATAGTTGGATCTAATAATGCCTAATGCCTAATGAAATAACATCCTACGCCGCGGCGATGACGTCGTCGCGTGGCGCAGGGTCTACGGGCCTCGAGGAATCTCTCCTTACCCGGGCAATTCCCTCAGTGGGTACATCGCCCACAGGTATTGTGTGCTGCTGTTAGGCAGCGGTGCAGCCTTTGGTCCTCGGATCTATGCTGGGCTGCTCCAGCAGACTTAGCCCTCCTCGTCGTCGGAGGAGACCTGCCCCCCGAGTTCACGAGGGAGCGGGCGCCCGTCGGGCGGCCGAGCGTGTAGGGGCGCGAAACCACGCAGATGGGAGTGTGGGCCATTGTAAGCGCGATCGTACATACGTCGCGCCAACTGACCCACAAACCTGACCAGGATCTGAACCCTAAGGTCGCGCTCCAGCACGTCGTTCCGAACATAGTGGTCCTCTACGATCATCCGAAGAGACAGGTTCTGCTGGTTCTAATGATTAAGCAGACGGGCCACCTGATGGAAAGCAGCTACCATCAGGTGGCCCGCCTCGCCTATGGACATTTTCAACACCAGAGGAGTCGCCAATGCATCGCCGGCTTTTAAGGAGATCTCTTTTTACACGTTTCCTGAAGAGCCTCATGTCATAGCGCCCCGGGAATACCAAGAGGAAGCTCATATGTGGATATCAATTGCAGTGCTTTGAAAAAAAGGTTGCCAAATCTAAGTCGAACTGCAGTATGTTGGCAAAAAAAAAGTCGCCAAAAGTTGAAAAAGTGTTGGTAAAAGATATTTGCATTCGCATTTGCGAATGTTCAAATATTAACATTTGTCACATCACTAGTGTGCATTAAATAATTTTCCATCTCAAGAACGCGTTGCTGATATTATGTATGCAATTCGTAATTAAAATCGTGAGGGACCTGATAAGACTTTGAAATGTAAAGTTTGCGCTGAATTATTTTATACACTTTAATGAAAGTAGCAACCGTAATAAAATAACTGTAATAAAGTAGTAGAAAACCGTAAAAAAACAAATAAAATTGAAGTATCTATTTGTAATGACAAACAGTGTTTTAATTAATACATATAAAAGAACATGCGATGCTGGTAACGAAAAAGGATTACCAAAATAAAACGGCTGGACCGTTTTTGATAGGTTGTTCAATGCCAGATAGCTGATATTATAACGAATAACATAGATTTTTATTGAAAAAAGAATTACATTACCACAAAAAAGTAACTGTCATTAGTCCATTAAGTCATTATTCCATCATGGTGAGTTAATACAAAAGACAGTTTATGATGACTGTCGTCGCCGACCATTGGCTTATGAACCCTGTTTTACGCCAATTGAGATTTATCTTTAAAATATCAAAAACATGCATATATTTATAATGTATATGTATGACAGTATAAATGTAATACATCGTATGTATATTGTATAAATACATAGAAAGGTGGTAGAGCCAGTGTAGTTCGACCGGGGAAATACCACCGCCAAACCTATTTCTAGCGTGAAACTTTTTTTGAGTTTTGATGGGTGTGATTGCCGGCATACTTTTATATGAAGCGACAATATTAGTCCTCAGGAGTGGCAACCCATCTGATTGACTTTAGATGGAACCCATGTTCTGTTTGAAGTTGCTTACAGACGTCCATGGGCGACAGTGACCACTTTCCATCAGGTTGCATGCTCGTTTACTATTTCAATTAGATGAAATACATACATTTAAAATATAGAGTTACTACTCTTGTATTATAGCCATGATACTTCATGGCTATAATACAAATGTTCCATAAAACAAGTCAAGGTGACCGTTAGGCTCTAAATACCAATTATAACACGGTTCGGACACCTTGAACCACGCATGCATGGGATTTAGGCTCCAATTTATTTAGGTCCGAGGTCTTGTAAAGTCTAATATTTATAAAATTTTGTTTGCAAATAATTGTTTGACTGAAGTAGCAAACGAGCGTGCAGTCCACCAGATGGTAAGTGGTCACTGCCGCCCGTAGACATCTGTAATCAACTACATACAGAACATGGGTTCCATCTGAAGTAAATCACAGATGCGGCATCACATATTTAGGCTTTGCTACTTTTTTCTCAGCAGTAGTTACTGTACAACGTGGCACTTACCATCAGTTGGACGGCATGTATGTTTGCTACTTCAGTTTGATAGAAAAAACCGGCCCCTTGTACCAAAAACTGATGATACCAAAAAAAACAACAACAGAAAGAAAGAAAAACTATTTTCATTCGCATTCGCATTCGCGAATATTCATATATTGACATTCGTTAGATCATTAATACGTATCATGAATGCGTCAACGGTCGAAAGCATTATAAGAAAACGTACATTATTTAGAAGTTTTCAAAATCTAAATATTAATAGGTACGTGAAGTAAAAAATGGTGAGCAAAAATGATGTAGCATGGATTGTGCAATGCTAGTTTTTTCAAATAATGCATAAAACATACATAAAATCAACTAAAAACACATTACACTCACTACTTTGCATTTGACACAAACACATAAATAATAAACGAAATAGAACATTCAACTCCTTACATTTACTATGACAACATAACCTTAAAAATATCAGTGTTTTTGTCAAAATAAACGAAATAGAACATTTAATGTCTTACTATGAAAACACATAACGTCAAAACTGTCAGATGGCTTTGTCAAAATACCCGCTATTGCTTTTAAATGAAGCTTAGCTAATTAAACCTCTTTTTACCTTTGACGGGTCCGTTCAAAATAACTTAAAAATTATTACAATTTATTTGAATTTGAGAAATATTCGTGCTACTTTGGACAATATTAAGTTTAGTTTTTAATTTAAATTATGGTCGAATTTCGACCGTTGTAACGGGTGACTATTGATAATGACAATTGATACCTATGTATGTGCAGAGTAGTGATAGCTTAATGGTTGAAACTTGCCCTCTCAATCGGGAGGTTCGAGGTTCAAACCCAGGCATGCACCACTGATATATGTGCGTATTAGAAATTAATTATCACTGCTTCCCGGTGAAGGAAAACATCGCGAGGAAACTTACAAACCCGAGAGTTAAAAAAAAAAATCTCGGAGGTGTGTGAAGTCTACCAATTTGTACTTGGTAGACTTCAAATATTTAGGTGGACCCCAGGCAATGACATATACGCCCTGTAGTTCCGGGATAAAAATAGGGCTACAGCATCCCCTGCCTGTCGTAAGAGGCGACTAAAAGGGGCTTCCGGGGTTGCAGACAGCTAGAGTGGGAGCTCGAACCGTTCGGTCAGGCAATCCGGGGAAGGACGGCGGTATGTGTGGTCGCATACCGTCGTAAAGACTAGACGGAGCGGTGGGCCTAGCCGCCCATCTGGGAGGAGCCCGGTGGGGCAACGCGCTCGGAGGATTCCGGTTGAAATCGTTTCGAGATCCCGGAGTCCTCCTTTTCAGCGCCGAGGACGGCCACCGGGGGGGTTTTAGTGCGGTAAAAATCCCACATACCCTGCGGCGCTCCCACGGCGTCGGGTACCTTTTGAAGGTTTCCCCCTCGGAAACAAAAAAAAACGGCAATGATATATAATATACATATAATATATACTCATACAATGTACGAAAATCCTTGAAATCCAAATAGAGCGTGGCTTTAGAAGCCCAGTCGACCATGACTGCTTATTGTGGCAAAATGTCCATGTCATTTATTTACATACAAAATTAGATATGCATTGTGGGTACGTAAATAGAATTAAATCCGTTTGAATGAACCAAATTTATAGCTATAGTCTAATGGTTGTACTTGAGCTCTCAATCTAAAGTCCGAAGTTCAAATCCCAGGTACAAGGCTCTGATTTTGAATTGATGTGCGTGTTAGAAATTAATAGAAAAAACACGGTTTCTACCCATAGCCCCACAGTACGATTTTCTCATGTGTCGTGGGTACCATAGACACACACAAGACGAATACACAAATACCCAGACCCAGAACATGAATGTACACCGACACCCAGAACATTTAAGGAAGTCACAATCTTGTTTCAAGCTGCATTTTACTATATTTTAATAAATTAGAGTTTTATTCACATATGGTATTTAAGTATTACTATTAACGCATACTATGAGTAATTTACTTTCATAAAACAACCGTAAAACCCTTCTATCAGCTTAAATAAATATTTCAACATAAATATCCAATAAATATACATAATAAACGACTTCAATAAAAAAATCATTCGTATGCAATTGTTGATTTTGCAAATAAAAATTGTAACAGAATCGGAAAATATGAAACGTATGAATAATTGAAATCGGAACTTTGCAACTAAAATCTATTGTATTCGTATAAAAAGGTATTCTGCTCTAAATTGAATTGTTTTCGCTTGAATTCTGCTGTTTTATGACATTCGAGATCATCAGATTTTATGAATATTCAAACCGTACGATGAATAAAAGTGCGAAGTATTTATGGTAAAATGATTTTTGTATGGTATCATTATTGTTATCATTAGGTCCATGGGGGCCGTCCCTGTAGCCTCGGGGTCAGAATAGGGCTACGGTATCCCCTGCCTGTCGTAAGAGGCGACTAAAAGGGGCTTCCGGGGTTGCAGACGGCTAGAGTGGGAGCTCGAACCGTTCGGTCAGGCAATCCCGGGAAGGACGGCGGTATGTGTGGTCGCATATCGTCGTAAAGACTAGACGGAGCGGTGGACTCACCCGCCCTTCTGGGAGGAGGTTTCCCCCTCGAAAACAAAAAAAAAGAAAAGAAAAAAAAAAAAAAAAAAAAAAAAAGATTCATGGGGGCCAGAAGCACGACGGTTCTGCAAAGAACTATCGTCGCCACTGGTTGATGCTTCAGGAGACCCAAGGGCTGGTGCGTATTTTGGCCAAAAAAATCAGTTTAGCGATACAAAGAGGCAACGCCGCCAGCATTCTCGGGACTCTCCCAAGAGGCAGTGATATGGACTCTTTGTTTTATTTATAAATCATTAACATACATGTTTCAGCCTTTGGGACATTGGGTGGTTTTATGATTAGAATAATTAAAAAAAACGGTTCAAAAGGTCCTAACGCCTTTTGACTCTTTGTTTTATTTATAATTCATTAGCATACATGTTTCAGCCTTTGGGACATTGGGTGGTTTTATGATTAAAATAATTTAAAAAAACGGTTCAAAAACGCGGTAGGACCTTTTGCACCGATTTTTTAAATTATTTTAATCATAAAACCACCCAATGTCTCAAAGGCTGAAACATGTATGTTAATGAATTATAAATAAGACAAAGAGTCCATATCACTGCCTCTTGGGAGAGTCCCAATAATGTTGGCGGTGTTGTCTCTTTGTATCGCTAAACTGATTTTTTGGCCATAGGCGTATATGTTTCGATCGAGGTAACACCGCCACATTATTTAGCGTGAAACAATTCTTGCATTTCAGTGGGAGATACACACGCTACACGTTTTCTCTACTCATAGCCCCTCAGGATTTTCTCCTGTGTTGTGGGTACCATGGACACACACAAGACGAATAAACAAACACCAAAACTGTCACCCATGGTCATCTGTAATCAACTTCAGAACATGGGTTCCATCTGAAGTCAATCACAGATGCGTCGCTACTCCTCGCGTAACTGCCGGTAACAACACCCTTCTATCGAAACGCAAGAAATGCTTCACGCTAGAAATAGGTATGGCGGTGGTACTTCCCCGGTCGACCTACACCAGTTCTACCACCTTGCTACGAAACTTTAGAGTCCTATTTGTAATCAAAGGTTTCTTCAAATAAATTAAAAAACATATACCGCACAGCTCCAATATAGTAGTGGAAAATACAGGTCAATGGTCAACTCGTATAAAATGTTTACAAAAGAAACTAAGAAATGTAGAGCGCAACCGGATTCCGGATAAACCGGATAAATAGGGCGCGATAACGTGCAAATTGATGGAACTATTAGGATTACGACGAAACGGATACATTAGTATCCGGATAAAACGTATATGTATTAGAGATGTAGCGAATGTTATTACTTATTGGAATGAAATAAAATGAGATGAGATGAGATGAGATGAGGTGAGATGAGGTGAGATGAGGTGAGATGAGGTGAGATGAGATGAGATGAGATTCTTACACTTTGAGATTTCTTACACTACCACCTGATCGAATCGGATATTAGAACGCGAATGCGAATGCGAATCATGTTTTTGTGTAGGAGGATCTAGATTTGTAGGTGGTAGAACCAGTGTATTTCACCCGGGGAAGTACCACCGCCACACCTATTTCTAGCGTAAATTTTATCATAGATCTTGGGAGTAGCAACGCATCTGTGATTGACTTCAGATGGAACCCATGTTCTGTATGAAGTTGATTACAGATGTCGCAGGGCGGCAGTGACCACTTACCATCAGGTGGACTGCATGCTCTTTTGCTACTTGAAGCGTATACATATGTATTAGAATGAAAACTGCAAGGATGTGGATGCCAGCTCTCTTTTATGTGAGTTCGCGGAAGGAGCAGTGCATCAGTGACTGACTTCAGATGGAAACCCCTGTTTTATATAAAAATGCTTATAAATGGGCGGCAGTGACCACTTACCATCAGTTGAACTGCGTTATCGTTTCCTCCTTTATTCGGATAAAAAAATTCTATCGTTTCGGCTTTATTATGTAATAGATCGATACTAAATAATCTAAGTATAGTATTATACCGATTAAGTAAACCTAACCGAATCAGTCTGCACGTTATCGCGTCCTATTTATCCGGATTATCCGGATTTCGGTTATGTGGCCTAAATTTGTTGCAAATCTCCAATAGTCTCGTTAGAACTTTCCTGTGAATACCACGCCTATTTTGCAAAAAATCGTAATATTCTGCTCGTTTCGGGACATTCATTAATTAGGTGAGACATTTAGTACGGGCTCTCGGCTCGTCCCTGTAGTTCTGTGATGAGAATAGGGCTACAGTATCCCCTGCCTGTCGTAAGAGGCGACTAAAAAGGCCTTCGGGGTTGCGGGCGGCTAGAGTGGGAGCTCGAACCGTTCGGTAAGATGACCACGGGAAGGACAGCGGGATGCGTGGTCACATACTGTCGTTAAGATCAGACGGAGCGCTGGGCCCAGCCGCTCACCTGGGAGGAGCCCGATGGAGCTACGCGTTTAGACGACTCCGGTTGCGTTCCTTTGGAGATCCCGGAGTCCTCTTTGTAGCGCTGAAGACGGCCACCGGGGGGGGTTTTATTGCAGGAAAAAATCCACATAACCCTGCGTCGCTCCCACGGCGTCGGGTACCTTTTGAAGGTTTTCCCCTTTGAGAACAAAAAAATGGGCTGTCGGCTTCATCAGTATTGAGGTCCACCGTTGGACATAGGCCTCCCCAAAATGACGCTGTCTTCTGAATCCAGTGGTTTTCCGCAGTCTTCTTAACTCCTAAGGGGTTTAAATAGGGTTAATATGTTTATATTGTTTTGTATTGAACACTACACATACGAAGTCACAGGTAACGGTTATAACTGTGATATTTAGACAAAAAGTTTATTTTATAAGGCAGTAGGCGCCTTATAAAATAAAGTTTTTATTATAAAACGATTTTTTATTGTTTCACCCCTAAGGGGCTTAACATCGAGGATTTAATGGTTATATTAAAGGTCCGGAGTTAGAATATAATGCTAATTTTTTTCGAAATGTTTCATGTCTGAAAAAGTTATTTTATTTTTGTTTAAAGTAAGTTTGTTTACGAAGTAGGGAAGATATGCCCTGCCCCCCTCCCACCACGTGCTCAATAATAGAAAATCGTAATTTACGATATTAACGTACGTGTTTTACATTCTAAGGAAGTAGAAGGAATACAAAACCAAAGTCAATTTTGGTCAAAAATATACACGCTCAAAAAACAGCCCATCATACTAATCAGCATTAAACACCTCATAAATGCATTAGACGTTTCTCAACAATTTAGGGTTCCGTGACAGCATCGATATGTTGAATTGTAAGAAACCGTATTTTTTTCTACTGAAAAGTCTGTCATACGCCCCTGATATACAGAACGATATGATATACTCATATTATACTGTTATGATATGATATGATATATTCATATCATACTGTATAATCCATACTATCCATACTAATATTATAAATGTGAAAGTATGTTTGTTTCTTCCTCTTTCACGTCGCCACGTAGATATTATATGATATGGTTTATATGTTGGGAGATAGTTAGGAGGGCGGAGAGTAACGTAAGGCTGCTTTTTACCGCTCTCTCGCTCTCTTCATGAGAATATCGATGTTTTGTTAGTTGATACATATTTAGTACCAGACGTTGTTAATAGGTGGCGTTAGTAAAATTCATTTGCAAGTTGTAAATCACGCTTTCAAATGCTAATGTTAATTCCAACTGACCGTGCCGGCGAAGCCGGGCGTAAGGGATAGTGGGATTATTAATTGTTAATTATCTTTTATAGACATCGATAAAAGACGATCATCAATTTATGACCCATCATGTATACTGTATACTTATTCTCAACTTCAATTTAAAAAAACTTCATAAAAGCAAATTCGTGTACGGAATACTTTACATACGACGACTCACGCTTGACCACATGAAAGCTCAAAGTGCCACAGTTTTCAGAAGTGGGCTAAAATACTTGATTCTGAAAACAAACACGTCGGTACATAATTGATAGTTGTCATAACACTTGATTTTATAACATCATACATTGACGGGGCTGGCCGTTAAAATGCTGCTGTCATAAAACACTTTAAACAGGAAAAGTGGTTTGTTTGTAGTGGCATTTTATTGTTAGATTTCTATACATTATATTCGGTTCAGTCGATACTTATCGGTCTCTGTAGATTTGATTTTGTCGTTTTTACATATTTTTAAATAATATTTTTGTGACTATTTATAATTTACGTTATAATTATAATAATGCTTAAGGAATACTGAGAATAATACTCCTGGCAAATATTGTTTTTAATAATCTTGGGCGAATAATAAAAATCTAAATATGGCAGCAATAATCATAATTTCTTTTAAATTTTGATAAATAAATATATATTTCTTAATTATTGTAAATTAAAAAAAAAACAATTCAGTAAGAAAGTGTTTTATAGCATCGCTTGTCAATAATATAAACAGATGACGTCAACGTTGAATATAAAAACTTTTGTCGTTTACGGAACACTTAATATATGCCGACTCACGCTTGACCACATAAAAGCTCGAAGTGCCACAGTTTACGGAAGTGGGCTAAAATACTTGATTTTGAAAACAAACACGTCGGTACATAATTGATAGTTATCATAACATTTGATTTTATAACATCATACATTGACGGGGCTGGCCGTTAAAATGCTGCTGTCGTAAAACACTTTAAACAGGAAACGGAGTGTTTTGTTTGTATTCACATTTTATTGTTGGGTCTCTACTGATTATTTTCTGTTCGGTTTTTGTAAATTTTAGTTTCTTGTACATTGCATATATTACACTTTTTATTATAATTTTATTAGAATTATTAAATTAAATATTAAGTTGTATGGGAGCTCCTTTGAAATATTTATTATATTCTGCATTTGTTGTTATAGTGGTAACAGAAATAAAACACCCTTTTTTTTGTTCTCGAGGGGGAAACCTTTAAAAGGTACCCGACGCCGTGGGAGCGACGCAGGGTTATTTTTACCGCACCAAAACCCCCTCGGTGGCCGTCCTCGGCGCTATGAAGAGGACTCCGAGACCTCCTAACGAACGCAGCCGAAATCCTCTGAGCGTGTTGCCCCATCGGGCTCCTCCCAGATAGACGGATGGGCCCACCACCCAATCTAGTCTTAACGACGGTATGCGACCACACATACCACCTTCCTTCCCGGGATCGCCTGGCTGGGCGGTTCAAGCTACCACTCTAGCCGCCCGCAACCGCGGAAGACCCTTTTAGTCGCCTCTTATGACAGACAGGGGATACCGTAGCCCTATTCTGATCTCGGAACTACAAGGACGGGAAATAAAACACCTGTATAAATTTTAACGGTCTAGTGAGGTTCATGAGGTACAGGCGACAGAAATACGGACAGACGGATAGCGGAGTCTTAGTAATAAAGTTTTTACCCTTTTGGGTACGGATCTCTAAAAATATGATTATTTCTTAAAACAAATTCAAAGAATTTTAATATTTCTAACATTTTAGCGCTTCACATGCTTCCATTTTAATTTTAACAACGTCGGTCCCTTTGTATAAGTTTCTGAGCAGTTACCATAAAATTCTTGCAAAATCGTAAATTTCGATAAGATTACAACTTAATGTTCCATACTTTATGGTTTTCATGTAAAGATTATAAATTACTCAACAGTAGTGATAGTTTTATAGTAGGGTAGAGCTACCGTTACACTTATTTCTAACCAATTAAATGTTTTAGGCGCTTCTATATTTTTTTTCTATAATACAGAAGTAGCAAACGAGCATGCAGTCCACCTGATTGTAAGTGATCACTGCTACCCATGGACCCATGCAACTTCATATAGAACATAGGTTCTATCTAACGTCAAACACAGTTGCGTTGCTACACCCGAGGACTGAGATGGTCGCGTCGTACAAAAGTGTGCTGGCAAGCAAAATAGTATATATAGTTCTATAGTTGTAATATATGGCCTCGGCGCCATGAAGAGGACTCCGGGACCTCCAAAGGACTGCAGCCGGAATCCTCTGAGCGCGTTGCCCTAAGGGCTCCTCTCAGATGGGCGGCTGGGCCCACCGCTCCGTCTAGTCTTTACGACGGTATGCGACCACACATACCGCCGTCTTTCCCGGGATCGCCTGGCTGGACGGTTCAAGTTCCCACTCTAGCCGCCCGCAGCCCCGGAAGCCCCTTTTAGTCGCCTCTTACGACAGGCAGGGGATTCCGTAGCCCTATTCTGAACCCGGAACTACAGGGACGATAGATATAATATGGCTACTGAAATACTTATTTCTGCTTAAAAATAGTGGTCAGTTGTGATGTGTCCTGCTTTAAAGGATGTGGTAAGTGAGACATACTTTTATGAGGTCTAACTTACACCTAAGGGTCAACAACGCATCTGTGACCAATCTTATGGAGAATTGTCGTTCTATTCGGTGATTATTGATGGTAAATGGCACCATATCCATAGGAGGTAAATGGCAATATTTATTAATTTGGTAAAACGTACATTTCGACCGAGTAGGTATCATCGCTACATCTAACGTGAATCAGTTATAGCGTTTCGGGGGAAGGATGTGGTAGGGTACGATCCATTATTGTCCCACTGCTGGGCACGGGTCTTCCCTCAGAATGAGAGAGTAGGCCATAGTCCACCGCGCTGGCTAAGTGCGAATTGGGGGACTTTACGGACCTTCGAGAACTTTTTGTTTTTAGATAACTTTTTTTTTTTTTTTTTTTATTTGGCTGAAGTAGCAAACGAGCATGCGGTCCACCTGATGGTAAGTGGTTACTGCCGCCCATGGACATCTGTGATCAACTTCATACAGAACATGGGTTCCATCTGAAGTCAATCACAGATGCGTTGCTACTCCCGAGGACTATGATGGTCGCCTCATGTGAAAGTGTGCCGGCAACCACACCCTTCTATTGAAACGCAAGAAATGCTTCACGATAGAAATAGGTGTGGCGGTGGTACTTCCCCGGGCGAACTACACTGGTTCTACCACCTTGAAACTCTCGAGTGTGTAGGTTTCCTCACGAAGTTTTCTTTTACCGAAATGCAGTGATAATTATTTTGTAATACGCACATAAATCAGTGGTGCGTGCCTGTGTTTGAACCTCGGACCTCCCGATTGAGAGGGCTAGTTTCAACCATTAGGCTATCACTGCTCTTGATGTGGTTACCGGCTCATTTTTATATGAGGCGACCATCTTAGTCCTCGGGAGTATAAACGTATCTGCCATTAAATTTAGTTGCAATATATTAGATAGATAGATAAATAAAGATAGATAAAACATTTATTTCATTACTTAAGACACAACAACTTAAACGTTGAACAAAACTTGAAAATATTCTGCATGAAAGTGCTTAAGCTTTTACGTGGGTCATAGTTACCACTTACTGTCATGTGCACTACCTGCTCGTTTGCTATCTCAATCTTATCTTATATAAAATAAAAAATGGACTGTATGCTCATTAGCAACTTCAAAAGGGAGCAAATTAATTCAACGGTTCAACACGCGTGCAGTCAAAGAACCGCGTGACAAGAAAAAACCATTTATCTCCTTTTACGAAACATTTTATTGTAATGTTGCATCACTCTTATCAATTTCAGTACACAATAAGGAAAAAGGGTGTGCAATTATCGGAAAAACAATTTCCCTTTGTCCAATGTTTGTACGTAAACAATTGATTGAATCCACTAATAAACAACGCTTAATAAGGGTTTAATTGAATTTCTTTTGAATGTTTGAACAAAGCTATTGCATGCACCACTAGCTTTCGATACCAATTAGGGATTATGAGATTAAAGTACTTGTTTGAATGCTAGCTAGTAACGAAAACATAGTCGTTACTTGCTAATAGTCGACTGATATATCTTTTTTTATCTGATTAAAATAGAAAAAACGCATAGACGAGGATGGTTGCTTCATATAAAAGTTAGCCGGCAACGATACCCTTACATCGACACGTAAGAGCTGCTTTATGTCAGAGATAATTGTGACGGTAGTACCTTCCCGAAGTTAGCTGGCAATGACACCCTTCCACCGACACTTAGGAAGTGCTTCAGGCCAGACATAGTGGCGGTCAGACATCTGGCGGTGGTACCTTCCCAATCGGATAACACTGATTCTACCACCGGAAAATTTTTAAAATGCTTTGTGATTTGCTTAACCTCAAGGTCTATATCAAGTCAAACTTTATGGTCAGAATAAGGCAGATTTGGAGAGCGGTGAGATGGTCCAATTGAGCTCTAAGCAGTTAATAAAATTTCTATGTGATTTACATATTACATAGTATTTAGGAGCAAAAAGATGTGTCCAACTTTACGCAAGAAATCAGGTCTATTTAATTAATCACGGTCTACACGTTGATGATAGAAGAAAGACATGCTGTCTACTTTCGGTCAGTCTTAGGCTTGCTTAGTTTCTTTTCTCGCTTGTCTTTATTTATTTTGTATAGGCCTACGGGGGCACTTACAAATTGTCAGTTACAATTTTTTTTCTTACACTACCACCGGATCGGAATACGACCTCAACTGAGAAGATGCGGCAAGAAACTCAGCGGGTTTGTCTTTTTTCTTATTTATATCCATTTTTTTATTTTTTTATATAATTACAATCATGTTTTTAGCATATAGCTTGTAGCATAACGCTCACTCGTTGATAGTAGTGTCAGTAAGTAAGCCACGTAATAAGGGTTTAATTAAATTTCTTCTTTTGAATATTTGAACAAAGCAACGCCCACTACCAATTGTGGATTATCAGATTAATATGCCTACGTTGTTAGGCTTAGTTCATAAACATGATTAACCATGTTTTGTTTGCGGATTTGTATGTAATTTTCATGCCACATAATCAGTTATATTGTCTTTTAAATATCATAGAATCCTTCATGATTCGAGTCTGGACGAACTATCGTAGCACCAATTACTGCCTTATTAATTTATTAAATTGGATCAAGTACAAAATTACAAAATACACTAGTTCACATTTAGATCATAAGATAAGTCTATTGCAATTTTAATTACGGATGAGCACAGCATGCGTAGGTAACACTACATAAGTGCATATACTTATTATAAGTTAAATTTATGTTAGGTATACCTCAATGTTAAATTTACAGTCAAAAGTAATATCAATAACTTTTCAGTTATTGATAAATGACACATATATGGTATGAATGTATGAATATGTGTATATCAACAGTGTCAACGGCATAAGGGACCGTTACATATACGAGGTATTTGAGCTTAGTCCTAAGAAAAAGCAGATCATCAAAAACTGGAATTCATTATAATTTATGGGCGGCAGTAGCCACTTACTTTCAAATGAACTACAAACTCGTTAAATCAACAACCAACTCAAATTTAAAAATCACCATTATCCAATGAACCTATGACTACCGCACTGCTAGGCAATTAGCTCTGAAAACAAAAAGGTGTGTAACATATTTAATTAAAAAAAATAATATAATAATTAATATAATAGATAATTAATTACCTTATCTTAAAATCTAAATTTTAGATATAACTACAAGACTTCCTTAAACATTTCCTTACATATGGTTTCCGAACTCCCTAAGACCCCAATAAATAGATTCCACTTGACCGCATTCTCCTTGGGTGCTGAACGTTCGGCTAAGATAACAGAATTAAACATAATCCCCTAAGTTTCAGTCTTAGTGCTTAAAGAAATTTTAAAACATTTACTATCTTTTGCTTTGCACGAGACGGAGAATTTTTAAGAATAAAGTTCTTAAAGTTTTAAAGTTTAGTTAAAGAAACTTTCATTTACAATATTAAAGCAAGATGTAGGGCCGTTTTCGTGTCACGCGGGTTTGTCCTGGCATGTAGTATTGGGCCGCATGCGTGTAACTCGCATCCTGACATTTTATAGAAATTTTCGTTTAATATCAGCTTTGCGTATTCCGCACACGTAGAAGCTGTAGAGGATTAAATCATGCATGCGGATAAAACACGCATGCGGACAACCCGCGTGACAAAAATCTTAAATGACGTAACTGTGACAACTCAAGTGCTGTTTAAAAACGCTTAAAACTTAAAACGCTTTCTACACTAATAGCCCCACAGTAGGATTTTCTCCTGTGACGTGGGTCCCATGGACACACAAAGACGAATACACAAACACCCAAACCCAGAATAAGAATCTAAACTCATCATTCAGATACCTGTCTGGCCGGGAATCGAACCGTGGACCGCCTGCGTGTCAAACCAGTACGGTAACCGCTGCGCCACACGGGTATTTCGTTTTTGATTTCACTCCTTTTTATGACATTTGAATAATTGACAATGTCATATATGGTGACAGCTTACATAAATTCAAAAATATGTTTGAAGATATAATAAAGTTCTGCTTTCTCAGTCCAGATTCGTAGCCCTATACTTAAAAAATCTGTATAGAGTGAAACCAAAACAAGGACAAGTTCACAAATACCTAGAACCAGAATAAAAATCTATATTCATCTACATATTTGCCTGGCTGACATCGAATTGAGAACTCGCTTGAATCAATATCTTTTATAACATTAAAGTAGCAAAACATTATGCAGTCTGTACGTAGACCGTTACACCCACGGACATCAGTATTTTTTTTTCTGATAGAAGTGACAAACGAGCATGCAGTCCACCTGATGGTAAGTGATCACTGCCGCCCACGGACATCTGTAAGCAACTTCAAATAGAATATGGGTTCTATCTGAAGTCAATCGCAGATGTGTTACCACTCCCGAGGACTATGATAGTCGCCTCATATAAAAGTGTGCCGGCAATCACAACCTTCCATCGAAATGCAAGAAATGCTTCACGCTAGAAATAGGTGTGGTAGTGGTACTTCCCCGGTCGAACATCGTTAGCATGTAGTGGTCGGTCGGTAGCATTGGTTATTCTATATATAGCAGGAGTTTTACTTCACAATTTGTGCAGTGCATTATAACGTGCTTGCTGCATGCTGCCTCGTGCAATGATATCCTACTGGTTGAAATTCGTTCTTAATCTAAGGTCCAAGGTTTAAAACCCAGGCATGAACTAATTATCATTATTTTACGGGACAGAAAAACATCTTGATAAAACCTACACACCTGTTAGTTCTTTAAAAAAAGTTCTCGAAGGTGTGTGAAGTCTACCAATTCGAACTTGGTCAGCGTAAGTCTAAAATTTCTTCTTCTGAGAGAAGACCTGTGCTTAGTACGACCATAATGTGCTGGCGATACGATACTTGAAGCCGATTACAAGATGCGTTGCTATTCCCGTGACCTAAGATGGTCAGATATAATATCAAGTATAGCAAATGATAAATCAGAAGCGTTTTTAAAGACTTCGATTTCCTTTGAAACATCAAGAGAACTAAGAGAAAAACAAAAGCAGATAAAAATAAATTTAATAAAGAAAAACGGTAACACATACGATAATATACGAAAACAGATTTTACCCATCGGTTGGTTTCAACCGAAATAGAGTAGAAAATTACAAAGGCCGTTCCATCTCTTTCGTTTATTGGATGCTTGGGAACGAGGACAAAACAGCGAGATGGAATAAATACAAATGATTATGCCTCCGAAACATATACTTTGTGGTGTCTCTACAGACTTATGGCGGTTGACGCCGACCATTTTTTTTTTAGACTTGTTCGAAGGATTTCTGATCACTGTTGTGGAGTTAGGAGTTATGATTTGAGAAAAATCTTAAATAAGGTTAAAAGGTACATTTAAAAAAACTGGAAATTGTTTTCATTTTTCATTTCAAAAATAAGTCATTATATATACAAAAAAAAAACAAAAAAAAAAACAGTAAAAATATAAACCCGCTGAGTTTGTTGCGGGTACATCTCTGTTGAGGTCGTATTCATATCCGATGTTTGTGTAAGAAAAAAAAATAACTGAAAACCTAACTTCATTTAAAATATACAGTACGTCTTTCATAGCTTTAGCTGTGCTGCACATCCTGTGTTGAACAACTAAAATATCTTTAAAATTGCAGTGGGAAATAAAAAAATATTATCAGTGTTTTAATACACTCAGAGTTTGTGTACAACGGGATAGATATCTTAAAATGAAAAAAATATATATCTTAAGATTACTATATGGTTGGACTACTATATAAGACTACTAACTACAAGCTAGTTGGCGGGTTCCAAGCAGTTATCACACAGAGGTTGTAGAAATAAAACGCGAGCAACAAACGCTGCGTGTGTGAAGCGCCAGATGAGTAAAGAGCCTGCAATGTCCTCGTTGTCAGCGATCCATCACAGTTGAGCTGCTTTGAGTCTTTCACACTCGTTTACTCGAGTATATACGAAGTGTAAGTTCGACTCAAGGACTCGAAATTGTGTGGCAAAAAAGTAGTATACGTACTTTTACTTAGGTTTTGTCACTTTATGGGGACGTACATTAATAATATGAAATAGGAGGGGGGGGGGGGGGTCGAATCGTATCTCATATAATGTCACGTGAATTCGTATTGTCAACCCATTATTGTCCCACTGCTGGGCACGTGTCTTCTCTCGGAATGAGAGAGTTTTAGGCCATAGTCCACCGCGCTGGCCAAGTGCGAATTGGTGGACTTAAAACACCTCCGAAAACTTTTTACTCTCGGGTGTGTAGGTTTCCTCACGATGTTTTCCTTCACCAAAAAGCAGCTATAATTAATTTCTAATACACACATAAGTCAGTGCGTGCCTGGGTTTGAACCTCGGACCTCCCGATTCAGAGGGCAAGTTTCAACCATTAAGCTATCACTGGTTGGGTTGCACTGTAGGGTTGGATTAATCCAATCTCATGTATTTTTTCTTCAGAGATCCGTATAAGATTTGCAATAAACCTGGTTTACAAAACATGTTCATCCAAGGTGGTAGAACCAGTGTAGTTCGGTCGGGGAAGTACCACCGCCACACCTATTTCTAGCGTTGAAACATTTCTTGCGTTCCGATAGAACAGTGTGGTTGCCGGCACACTTTCACATGAGGCGACCATCATAGTCCTCGGGAGTAGAAACGCATCTGTGATTGACTTCAGATGGAACCCATGTTCTGTATGAAGTTGATTACAGATGTCCACCACTTACCATCGGGTGGACTGCATGCTTGTTTGCTACTTCAGTCAAATAAAATAAAAAAAATGTATATTTTCTAATTTGGAACAATACGAGAGTAGGGCGGCGACGGGGAAAATCTCACTAAATGATTATGGGAGGGTATGTCGAAAAACGGCCAAAATCACCTCACTTCATGAAAGTACTTTAGCTCAAAGTCGGGTACCACCCATTATTGTCCCACTGCTGGGCACGGGTCTTCTCTGAAAATGAGAGAGTTTTAGGCCATAGTCCACCGCAATGACCAAGTGCGAATCTTTAACTGATAGCAATAACATTTATTACCCTTGCTATGTTTGGAGACATTTTTTTTATCTAACTGAAGTAGCAAACGAGCATGTAATCTACCTGATGGTAGGTGGTCACTGCCACCCATAGACGTCTGTAATCTACTTCATAGAGAAATGGGTTCAATCAAGTCAATCACAGATGCGTTGCTGTAACCGAGCACAGAAATTCTGCATAAATAAATAAATATATAATTATAATTGCATAAGTTGACAAAAATGCTATGCAATAGCTTTACCACGGCATTTCTGAGTGCCGCACGGTTTTTTTTGTCATCTATAAGCAACTTCAAATAGAACATAGGATCTATCTGAAGTCAATCGTAGATACATTGCTTGCATTGCTGTAAAGTGTGCTGAAAACGACATCCTTTCATCGAAACGCAAGAAGTTTTAATGCTTCACGCTAGAAGTAAATGTGGCGGTGGTACTTCCCCAGTCGAACAATGCTGGTTCTACCACCTGGTGAATGACTAATAAGTCAATAAACGAATTATTTGTTTTAACTAATCTACAAAGCAAATGTCTATTCTATTCTATTACCAACTAAAGCAAACCAAATGGCGTTTGAATCGAATATTTCATAGCCGCGGGTTCTTTACATTCGCCATTCATTGGCCACTAAACAAATAAAAAATATTTGTACGACACAAAAAGTTTAAATCAAGTTAGACTTTTCTTTGTCAGACAACTGGTACGGGTAAGGCCTTTTGTGAAATACATTTAACATACTTAGGGCAGTTGGTACGTCGCGGTGACTAGTCATATTGCAAACGATCAAGCTATAAACTAGGTTTTAGCTATAAACTAAATTAGTAGTATAAAAATATTATATCTTAAGGTGGGCATTCACGTTACAATGGTCGCATGGACTGTCGCAATATAATATTTATATACTACTATATATTATAAACGAGATAATTTGTGAGTGTGTAGTTTGTTTCTCTTTCACGTAAAAACGGCCGGTCAGATTACGCTGAAATATAAAACACACTCTTTCTACACTCATAGCTCCACACCAGTATTTTCTCCTATATCGTGGGTACCATGGATACACAAAAGACGAATACACAAACACCCAATCCCAGAGCATGAATTTAAACTCGTCATTCCGATACCTGTCTGGCCGGGAACCGAACCCGGGACCCATTGCGCGTCAGACCGGTATGGTAACCGCTCCGCCACGTGAGTCGTCATGGCAAATATGGCACACATTTAGATATGCGTAGATTAACACATAAGATACATATGGCAGTGGTAGACGAGACCAAAGCAAGCGAAGTCGCGAGAGTAACCCAGTCTTCGTCTGTATTATTCAGTTTGTTTTCTTAAAGAAAGTGGTAGAAGTATGTGGTTCGACACCTGAAGCACCACTGTCACACCTTTTTTTATTTACTTTATCTGCTTGAAGTTGCAAACGAGCATGCAGTCCACGTGATGGTAAGTGATGTCGTGCATGGGCTTCTGTAAGCAACTTCAAATAGAATATAGGTTCTATCTGATCTAATCAACTTTAGATAACTGATCTTATCTAAAGTTGATTAGACTTGTCCATGGGCGGCAGTGGTACTTATTACCTGGTGGGTTCAATCGCATGTTTGTTTGCTACCTCAATCATATAAAAAATCTTAAGCACATTGTAAGAAGAGACATAGGCCCAGCATAGGGCAAGCTATTGGTTAAGGGTGGAATAGAACCCTTTTTTTTTTTTTGTTTTCGAGGAGGAAATCTTTAAAAGGTACCCGACGCCGTGGGAGCGACGCAGGGTTATGTGGGATTTTTACCGCACTAAAACCGGCCCCCGGTGGCCGTCCTCGGAGCGGAAAAGGAGGACTCCGGGATCTCGAAACGACTTCAACCGGAATCCTCCAAGCGCGCTGCCCCTTCGGGCTCCTCCTAGATGGGTGGCTGGGCCCACCGCTCCGTCTAGTCTTTACGACGGTATGAGCCACACATACCGCCGTCCTTCCCGGGATTGCCTGACCGAACGGTTCGAGCTCCCACTCTAGCCGTCTGCAACCCCGGAAGCCCCTTTTAGTCGCCTCTTTCGACAGGCAGGGGATACCGTAGCCCTATTCTGACCCCGAGACTACAGGGACGGGAATAGAACCCTAATAAGCCAGTATTTAAAAAATATATTATTTCTTCTACATGATATCTTATCTATTCTATAAAACTGTTCTTTTTTATATTTATTCGCTGGAGGTGTGTACCTCCCCTAATCTGAATAAGGCATCGACCTGAAAGTTTTTTCTTTTCAGCCGTTTAGATATCATTACTGGAACTAGGATGTCTATTGAATAATTCAGGCTAAGTTTATAGCGATAAACGAAAAAGTATGAGGTGGCCAGTTTTTCTTGATCTCAGGAATTACTCGTTCGAATTAACGCGCATTCAAGTATTAGCGATTTCCGACGGATCGTCTAAAAGAGCCATTACTTTAGTAGTAAAAAATATTGGACAGTTTGTACATCTGCCGTCAACCCATTATTGGCCCACTGCTGGGCAAGGGTCTTCTCTCAGAATGAGAGAATTTTAGACCATATTCTACCTCGCTGGCCAAGTGCAAATTGGTGCACAATTGGTGGACTACCACTACCATGATGAAATCTAGGATTTTTTTAGTTTAGAGGCTTGATGTAAGAGCTTGGGTCCGCTAGATCAGCTAGTGAGTACACCTTTATCTATTGTTGTTATGTTAGTATTGTTGTTGGTGGTAGACCATCAACTTTACTTTTTCGATTTTACTTCTTTAACCTGTACCTAAAAAGAATTGGTTACTTTCATGAAATATTTTGACCCTACCTATTAATTAAATTACAATATCTAAATGTTCCAGCATGTAAATACAGTTAAGTATGATTAAAACGGAACGTGTACATTTTAAATGAATTATACAACAACGCGATAGAGAACCTGCTAGATGGATAACAAAATTCCATAGTTTGAACGAGTCTCAGTATGACACAGCATATTGCTAAATGAATCGTATTCGGCTCAGACTTCTATGGTTTGAAGAGAGCTTTATATTAGATTCAAGTGTTTGCTCCAATTTTGATCGTTATAGCGTTTTTGATTGTATTTTAGAAATTTACAAAGTGGGTACTGGTAAAACTACACGCTTTCTACGTTCATAGCCTCACACTAGGAATTTCTCCTGTGTCGTGAGTACCATGGACACATACAAAACGAATACACAAACACCCAGACCCAGAACATGAATCTAAACTCATCATTCAGACACCTGTCTGCCCGAGAATCTAACCCGGGACCCATTGCGCGGTATGGTAACCGCTCCGCCACGCGGTTCGTTAAACTACACTACGGAATTTAATGCAATTTTTTAATAGATAGAGTGATTCAAGAGGAAGGTTTTTATGTATAATACATGCATAATACTTGAGCAGAGGGCAGTGATAGCCTAATGGTTGAAACTTGCTCTCTCGATCGGGAGGTCCGAGGTTCAAACCCAGGCACGCACCACTGATTTCTTAAAAGTTCTCGGTGGTGTGTGAAGTCCACCAATTCGCACTTGGCCAGCGCGGTGGACTATGGCCTACAACTCTCTCATTCTGAGAGAAGACTCGTGCTCAGCAGTGGGACAATAATGGGTAGGCACTACATGCATAATTTATTTTATAGGAACATTGATAGTTTTAGATTCTTGAGTTTTAGGCGGAATGAAGTTTCCCGGGTCAGCTAATTATTATATTATATTATATAAATATTATAAAGCTGAAGAGTTTGTTTGTTTAAACTCGCTAATCTCAGAAACTACTGGTTGGAATTGAAAAATTCCTTTTATGTTGAATAAACCATTTATCGCGGAAGGCTTTAGGCTATATAACATCACGCTACAACTATTATGCGCGCAGAAGTCATGCAAAATGTGAAAAAAACAAGGAAAATTATTCATCCTTGAGGGCTTACGTTGCATGTTCTGCGAAAACGGTTCCAGATACCAAAAATATATGTATGAAAGAAATATTCCTCTTGACTGAATATGTATATGTCATGTATTTTTTAAGCGCGAGCGAAGCTGCGGGTTTCAGCTAGTTATTATATACAATACTCGGTACGTAGACGTGACTGGAGCGGCCAAAGCCGGGAAATAGCCTAGTTATATATATTTGTTCCCAATTCCAGACAGTTTACGCAACGAATTGATGGACATTCCCCTGAAAAATGTTGAAGGCTCAGCGTCTTTGTATCGCAATGCATTAATCTGGATCTGCTGAGATGAACCACTTCTTTATTGCGTTACGGTTCGAAATAAAAGAGACAGCGGGCGCGGTAGCGATTTTTATATCACCCCCATTTTTGTGTTCAAAATCTGATTAATTACGAGTATATTATAAACTAGTTGACCTGGCGAACTTCTGTCCGCCCGAAAGTAAAAAATCTAAAATTGTCAATGTTTCTCAACTATATTATACATGTATTATATATAAAAACCTTCTCTTTGAATAACTCTATCTACTCGTATTAAAAAACTGCGTTAAAATCCGTAGCGTAGTTTTAAAGATCTAAGCATACATAGGGACAGACAGCGAGAAGCGACTTTGTTATACTATGTAGTGACGAGTATATTATATACTACAGATGCGTAGACAATGGTTACGTTGCTACCCTTAGTCGAAGTCCGCTAAGTCAAAGTGCCTCGTATAAGATACACCACACCGCCACACCTATTTCTAACGTGAAGCATTTCTTGCGTTTCGATAGAAGGGTGTGGTTGCCGGCACACTTTCAAATGAGGCGACCATCATAGTCCTCGGGAGTAGCAACGCATCTGTGATTGACTTCAGATGGAGCCCATGTTCTGTATGTAGTTGATTACAGATGTCTATGGGCGGCAGTGATCACTTGCCATCAGGTGGACTGCATGCTCGTTTGCTACTTCAGTCAGATAAAAAAAACGATCAAAACCATAACATTAAAACATTGGTTATTAGGCAAAAATCATGGTGCCTTCGGAAGCGAACCTTGAAAAGTTCAATCAAATAACTGCCATGACCATCACAAAATATACAAAATATATCCGACCGTGCCCGTAATTGATTTGTGACTTGGATTTTGTGATTTAATGCCGAAACGTAAAATATTAAGAACTCGTCATCCATCGTAACGGTCGAAATTCGACCGTCATTTAAATTAAAAAACTAAACTTTATATTGTCCAAAGTAGCATGAATATTTCTCAAATTCAAATAAATTATAATAATTTTCAAGTTATTTTGAACGCACCCGTTAAAAGGTAAAGAGAGGTTTAATTACCTAAGCTTTATTTAAAAACAATAGCGGGTATTTTGAAAAAGATATCTGACATTTTTGACGTTATTTTCATAGTAAGACTTTAAAATAATGTTCTATTTCGTTCTATTTCCCAAGGTAGTGTATAACGTGTTTTCAGTTGTTATTATGTATGTTTTATGCATTATATGAAAAAAATATAAGCATTGCACAATCCTTCTCTAGATCAACTATAACCGTGCGTAATTTCATACTCCTCCGTTTGCGGCAATTATGTTAAAAACGGATCACAAGTTGTTGCTTCACGTATTATTATTAGGAATTTAGATTTTATTTTTTTTGTGTTTATTTTTTCGAAATTAATACCTAACTTTGCACATTACTTTGAAGTTTATCATACACATTTATAACATTTGTATTAAACATCTAAGACTTTGACGTACTCTAGAATATTTGTTAAATGAAGCCTATTTTCCGCCCTTTTCGTACATATTATTTATTTAGAGCTTATTAACATACACATTTGGCAAAGTACCAAACAAATCGCTCTGTCGGCTTGTATGTCTAGATATATTACTATGATTAGTTATATTGCTTCCTAAAGTAGGTTATTGTATCAGAAAGATCTTGTAACATGAATCTTGTAATGCGGAGTTATTAGCTAAAAATGGTTATTTGTTAGTGTTTTTGTACGCAGATACTAAGTAATGGTCAACATGTTTACCTGTCATTGTCTCATATATCTATGGAGCGCTTTAGAATAAAAATACATATATCTATATAATCTATACATATCGCTCCTCCTCTGAAAACTGTCATAACGCAAAAAAACAAGTTTTGAGACAATCGCGTTTTTATTATTTTATTCCTCAATGAACGCTAATGCTCACTTACAAACATTTACGCCATCTTTTGTGAACTACTCACACTAAAATTGTGGCGGTTTTATCGATCGATAGAATAGAAAAAAATGAAATCAAACTGCATTTTTAACTCAAAACAATGATTCCTTGTGTTATGACAGTTTTTCAGAGGAGGAGCGATATATCTATATAAACTTCATTTAAAACTTGGTTCTGTCTGAAGTCCGTCTGAAGTGTAGGAAAAGTGAACCGGCAACCACACCCTTCGCTTCCCTGATAAAAATGTCATAGAGATTACAGTATGCATATCTGCATTTCCGACTATATTTGGAAATACAATAATGAAAAAAAAATCTAATTCATTTTTATAGTTTTTTATTTAGCGAGCAGAAACATACAAAAGCTGAATTTTATTACAAACAGAATGCCCCGCGGTCTCATTCGGGTTTGAAAAAAGTAACAATATTTTTAATTGTAATAACGTTAGTTCGGAGTAGATGAATTTTTACGTAGTTGATTTAAATATTACACTTAATATATTTGGAAACTTTATTTTGGTTTTGATTTGGTTTTATTACATACTAGCTGAACCCCGCAGCGCCGCCTGCGTTAATAATAAATCGATGTATTGATAATCCCGTGGGAGTAAGATATTTTCTCACAGTAAAAAGTAGCCTATATGGTAACCCAGAGTGTCAGCTAACTTCCTGCCAAATTTTATGAAAATTGCTCCTGGCGTTTAGACGTGAAGAAGTAACAAACATACACACTCACAAATTTTGCGCCTTTATAATATTAGTATGATTCATAGCCATATTTTTTAAAATATGTCGGAATGACAGTTTAAATGTTGAAAACAGATGACGTCACAATGGCCGCACGTGCACCGGCGGATATTAAATGATCGACCCATCTACCTGTTTCTAGTATTTGCTTATCCTATAAAAAGGGTCTGAGGACTATATCAGGCACCCATTTTATTTGGATGCGTCGCAGGGCGCAGACTGCTGTCTGTTTCAACAGGATTTTTTCCTTTTTTTATATCTGACTGAAGTAGCAAATGAGCATGCAGTGCACCTGGTGGTAAGTGGTCACTGCCGCCCATGGACATCTGTAATCAACTACATACACGACCCGCGTGGCGCAGCGGTTACCATACCGGTTTGACGCGCAATGGGTCCCGGGTTCGATTCCCGGCCAGACAGGTATCTGAATGATGAGTTTAGATTCCTGTTCTGGGTCTGGGTGTTTGTGTATTCGTCTTGTGCGTGTCCATGGTACCCACGACACAGGAGAAAATCCTACTGTGGGGCTATGAGTGTAGAAAGCGTGTAGATAAGTGTAGATACAGAACATGGGTTCCATCACGTTAATCACAGATGCGTTGCTACTCCCGAGGACTAAGATGGTCGCCTCATATAAAAGAGTGCTGGCAACCACACCCTTCCATCGAAACGCAAGAACTGCTTCAGGCTAGAAATAGTGTGGCGGTGGTACACCAAGGTGGTGCCTTCCCCGGGCGAACTACACTAGTTCTACCACCTTTCAGTTCTCCAGGCTCCTCCAAGTCCTCACATTTTTTTTATCTAACTAAATTTATTGATTTCGGATAACTGTGGTTTCCTAGTTATTATTTATTCTGATATCTAAATCGGCTATGTTAGACTTAAAGTATCTTTTCTACCATTTCTGATGTACGGGTTCGGCGTCTGTTCTCCGACAAATATATGAGATGTATAGACAAGCAAATGTAATTTTTGTAATGTATTATGTTAAAAACGGATCATTGTTTTTGCTTCACGTATTAATATATAGATAAAACACCAACACAAACTTAGATCTTTAACTAGGACCTGGGAATTAGTAGCCGTAAATAGGTGATAACCTAATATAAAAAGGTCTGGGAAAAACTGTTTTTCCACACTCATAATGGGCAAGATAAGTATTCTTTTTCAGACTAATGCTTTGAAGATATAAAGCTTTAACTTAGGCACTTGTTCACCTATAAGCGGTAAGCCGATATTATAGTTTTAGGTTTTAGACTATGACATTTATTCGGCAAACATAGTTATGCATTATAATAAGCATTTTAAAGTCTTTGTACCATCAATTTGCAAGATGGTAGCACCACTCCCTCGACTGAATAGGTATCACTTTAATAACTTTTCTAGCGAGAAACGTTACTTGTGCTTCGGTGAAAGACTGTACATACCGGTTGACGTACCTATGAGGCGACTGTCTTAGTCCTCATGAATGGCAATATATTTGTGATCGCTTTCAGATAGAACCTGATCTATGTGAAGCTAGTTATTTGATCCTTTAACCTTATTAAGAGCTATATTTTTAAAACTCCTTACTTATGGTAACTTGTGAAGCACCGAAGCGCACATTGCATTTAGTTCTAACGGTCACCCATCTAAGCAACTGCGCCCGGAGCCATAGATTTAATAAATATGTATTTCGTAAATTTATTTAATTATTTTATATTTTGAGTTGCATCACATTTTAGAATCCCGTTTAATCCAATATACATTAAATAGCTGTAGTTTGTCCTCATAAAAAAATTTTACATTAATCATTTTACTTTCTACTATACAACAAATTATTCAGTAAAACACAAACCTTATCTATAATATCTTACTTTTGCATGAATCATTTTTGTTTCTCCTTTATAACCGCTTTACTCGCTTCCATATACCAAATCTCGCAGTGAAACACAAACCTTACCTATTTTATATGTTACCTTTGATAAACCACATTTGTCCCTCCATTTTAACCGCTTTACTCGCTTCCATATACCAAATCTTTCAGTTAAACACGTACCTTATCTATAATGTCTTACTTTTGCATGAATCATTTTTGTTTCTCCTTTATAACCGCTTTACTCGCTTCCATATACCAAATCTCGCAGTGAAACACAAACCTTACCTATTTTATATGTTACCTTTGTTAAACCACATTTGTCCCTCCATTTTAACCGCTTTACTCGCTTCCATATACCAAATCTTTCAGTGAAACACGTACCTTATCTATAATATGTTACCTTTGTCGACACTGAGGTTGTCTAGGTAACGCCTCAGAAAGCATTGAATGAATGTCTTAGTACTCGATTAGAGGTTTGCCGTTTTATCACGGGTTTTCGTCTATTAATCGTGGTGGTTAAAAATCCTGCGCAGTGATTTGGGGATTTATGGGAGCCAAGTAAAATAGGTTCTTTGATAAGCTGTATAGCAAAAGTTTTGCAAAATGATGCGCATTTATAATGAGAATAGTTTGATCGCTAAGGTACCATCTTTACAATTAGAGTCGTACCACCGGCGTTATTATTTCTATTTGTTTTTGAACACGTTTTCTACACTCATACGCTTTCTACACTCATAGCTCCACAGTAGGATTTTCTCCTGTGTCGTGGGTACCATGGATACACACAAGACGAATACACAAACACCCAGACTCAGAACAGAAATCTAAACTCATCATTCAGATACCTGTCTGGCCGGGAATCGACCCCGAGACCCATTGCGCGTCAGACCGGTAGGGTAAAAGCTCCGCCACACGGGTCGTCAAACATAAACATGAGTATCGAGTGGCAACTAAGCGAAGTAAGATTGTTTTGTTCAGCGGTTTAAAGTCTAGTTACGGTTTCATAGACATGAAGCGATAAACTCGTAATTAACAGCAGTTACTCGTAATTAGCAGCTACAAAGCTGAAAGAGCCAGCTTTGTAGCAACTTTCTTTGATAGCGAAGCTGATGACCTTGAAAACTACACTTTTTCAGTCATTTTTATAGGTTTTAAGGTCGTTTTGAACGTATTTTTGGGGTATACTCCTTAAGAATCTATTTGCTATATGCAAATATATTCTTAAGGGCCCGGTATGAGAAAAATATAAAGAGTAAAATCTATTGAAGAATGACCTCGTTACATTTACAGTTCCGATTACGAAATCGTTACGGGCAAAAGTTTCCTAATAAGAGACTTGCTTTGCAATTTGGTCGTATTATTTTTTTGCAATAAGGTCGTTTCATTTCACTCTGTGATACTAAGTCGTCAACCCATTATTGTCCCACTGCTGGGCACGGGTCTTCTCTCAGAATGTGAGAGTTTAGGCCATAGTCCACCACGCTGGCCAAGTGCGAATTGGTGGACCGGCCGGTGGCCGTGATCGTCTAGTGGTTAGGACCCTACGTTGTGATACTAAGTGTATAACGTTAAATGTTAAAAAAATAATAGAAGACAGACATATTATTTATGATAACGTACTTTATTAAACATTTTAGCTTATAATATAAATAATTTAAACTTATAAAAGAATTGACTTGCTCTAAAATAATAAGTATAATTAACTTTTTTTGTTCCACTGCTGGACATCAAGCTCTCCATGTAATGAGGTCTGGCGCTACCAACAAGTTGTTCAACGCATTATTGCTGCTGAGAATGGGTCTTCTCTTAGAATTAGAGTTTTTAGATCATAGTCCACCATATTAGCCAGCTAAACCCTCTTTTCTCTACAACCCTGTTCCCTCCTCGCACCGTACGGCGGGAACACGGGTAAGCTTTCGCAGTCCGCGAACCCACCGGTGCCTGGCCGCTCCCACAGCCCTTTCCCCGCGTGAAGCATAAAGCTCCCCTCCAACAGCAAGCACAACAGCAGCACCATATTAGCCAAGCGAATTGGTAGATTTAACACACTTTAGAGATTTTTTGTATTTTATTTTATTTATTTATTTCTTTCTTTCATATATTTTATCTAAAAACGAGATAAAAGGTTAATGGATGGATGGATGGATGAAGGACGGATTAAAAGATGGTCGAACCGTCATAGTTCGACCGAAGAGGTACCACCGCCATACTTAATTCTAAAACATTTATGTGTGTGTGTTTTTTTTAATTAAGAGAAAATTACTTTATTTATTAATACCTTGAAACAAATCTATTTACACTATATACAAAACAAAGTATTAAAAATAAATAAAACATAATTTTTTTAAAAAGTAAATATTGTTAAAGAAAATAAAAAGAAACTATAAATAAAACAAAGAGTCCATATCACTGCCTCTTGGGAGAGTCCCAAAAACGCTGGCGGCGTTACCTCTTTGAATGGCCAAACTGATTCTTTGGCCAAAATACGCACCAGCCCTTGGATGTGTTTGTTTGTTTGTGTGTTTGTTTTTAAACATAGAATTAGTATGTGAATTAAAACTAAGCGAAGTAAGGATTTTTTTGTTCAACGGTATAAATTCAAGGTACGAGTATATTTTCACAGACGTGAAGCGACAAACTTAAAACTAACGGAGCAGTAATACTCTTCAAGCTTTGTAGCAAACACTTTCTTTGATAGCGTAGTGGGTAACCTTGGAAACTTTACTTTTTCCAGTTATTTTAAACGTTTTTAAGGTCGTTTTAAGTTTTTTTATACCCACTGCTGGACATGAATCTCATTGGATTCGGTTTAAAAGACACACTTTCTACACTCATAGTCCCACACTAGGATTTTCTCCTGTTTTGTGGGTATCATGGACACACATAAGACAACTACACAAACACCGAGACCCAGAACATGAATCTAAACTCATTATTCAGATATGTCAGGTCGGGAATCAAACCCGGGACCCATTGCTTATCAGACCGGTATGGTAACCGCTCCACCATGTGTAGAGATACTATCTTTATTTATGTTTTCAAACATAAATAAAGATTGTATCGGAATAAGCAAAGTAAGGTTTTGCTCAGCGGTTTAAATTCGGGATACATCTCCATAGACGTAAAGCGACAATCTCGTGACTAACGGAGCAGTTATACCCTTCCAGCTTTGTAGCAAACACTTTCTTTGATAGCGGAGCGGGTAACCTTGGAAACTTTACTTTTTCCAGTCGTTTTATACGTTTTTAAGGCTGAAGTAACCTTTACTATGTTTTTTATGTTGAGCTGAATGACATGGATGTCTTTATTAAATACACTTTTCTTTTATTTTATTCAACCTATTCTTGTCTCAAAATGTTTTAGATCATAGTTTACCTCGCCGGAAAATTCTAAATGGTAGATTTAACAAAGTTTTCGAGATTTTTTTTCACTTTCTTAATTTGTTACTCTTGTCAGTGTTATCTAAAAGTGAGTTTAAAAGAATTACTCGGATGGATTGAAAGTTAGTAGAGTAAGTACAGTGCGACAGAAGACATATCACCGCCATGTCTATTTATAGAGCCTTCGAGTTCCTTTTTTTTTGTTTTTGAGGGGGAAACCTTCAAAAGGTACCCGACGCTGTGGGAGCGACGCAGGGTTATGTGGGATTTTTACCGCATTGAAACCCCCCGGTGGTCGTCCTCGGCGCTAAAAAAGGACTCCGGGATCTTCAAAGGAACACAACCAGAATCCTCTGAGCGCGTTGCTTCATCGGGCTCCTCCCAGATGGGCGGCTGGGCCCACCGCTCCGCCTGGTCTTTACGACGGTATGCGACTACAAATACCGCCGGCCTTTTCGGGATCGTCTGGCTGGACGGTTCATGCTCCCACTATAGCCGCCCGCAATCCTGGAAGCCTTTAAGCCTTTAAGTCGCCTCTTACGACAGATAGAAAATACCGTATCCCTATTCTGATCTCTGAACTGATGAGAGCCTTCAAGATCCTGCGTGTCGATTCGAGGTTGTAAATATCCGTTGACTCATATAATTTTAGTTTAGGTGCAGCTTTCCTCTTGATATTTTGATTTTTGGCTTCTTATATCATATTTATATCATTATCAACAATTGTTACCCATGTAAAAACAAGATGGCAAATAAAAAATAAAAAAAAAGATATACAAAGAAAAAAGACAAACCCACTGAGTTTCTTGCCGGATCTTCTCAGTTGAGGTCGTGTTCCGATCCGGTGTATATAAATGTAACTGACAATTTGTAAGCGCCCCCGAAGGCCTATGCAAAATAAAGACATTTCATTTCATTTCATTTCTTTTGGACTATCTGTTGCACAGCACAGGTCAATGACGTTACCCCATTTTCAAAAAACCCTTTTTCAACCTCGTACAAAATTCATACATAACGAGTATTTTGGTCACAACTTGTTTAAACATGAACATGGTAAGCGGGGCAAGGCCTGTTTACCATCAGCTGAAGGCTGATGCTTTGAGCAAAGGCGCTAAAATAGGCACTGCGAGAAATGATTTATGAATGAGTGACACTATGTTTCTAATTTTTGAAATGATTTAGAATTTTGTTTTGAAGGTAGATTGGATTTAACAGGTAGACTAGTTCAATCATTGTTTATGTTTTTGCCCATCATTAAAAAATACATTGCAACGTAATTTAGCCGGTGTTTTTTTGGTAATATATATATTATATATATACCTTAACAAGGAAAAAAAACATGATTGTAATAATATTAAAAAAATGAATATAAATAAGAAAAAAAGACAAACCCGCTGAGTTTCTTGCCGGATCTTCTCAGTTGAGGTCGTATTCCGATCCGGTGGTAGTGTAAGAAAAAAAATGTAACTGACAATTTGTAAGTGCCCCCGCAGGCCTATACAAAATAAAGACATTTCACTTCATTTCATTTCATTATTACGTGAAGCAAAGACTTGAGATTCGTTTTTGAGATACTAAGCACCGTTATAGTATTAACGGGTGCTTTCAAAACAGCTTGAAAATTATTACAGTTTATTTAAATAAGAGAAATATTGGTGCTACTTTGGACAATATGAAGTTTAGTTTTTTAATTTAAATTACGGTCGAATTTCGACCGTTGTGAGGGGTGACTAGTATGAATAAAAGAAATAAGGAATGCCAATAGGATTACTGAATACAGGTATAGCAAATCTAAGTATTTGGCTATGAGTGTAGAAAAATCATTTCAGTTCACTCGAAAATCATTTCAAAGTAAAATCTGGGTTCTATGTCTACTTATGCGTTGAAAGCTTTACCTGCAAGGTCACGTGAGATAACTATTCATTGATAACCTCGCTCCAAATCATCTGTTTAGCGCCATTGACTTTTGACCTCCTAATAGAAGGTGACGGAAATAACTCAGTAGGTATAACACTGTACTGTATTTAGTATTGTTTTTTTTATCTGACTGAAGTACCAAACGCCTGATGGTAAGTGGTCACTGCCGCCCATGGACATCTGTAATCAACTACATACAGAACATGGGTTCCATCTGAAGACAATCACAGACGCGTTGCTACTCCCGAGGAGACGCGTTGCTACCACCGCCACACCTATTTCTAGCGTGAAGCAGTTCTTGTGTTCCGATGGAAGGGTGTGTTTACCAGCACACTCACATGAGGCGACCATCATAGTCCTCAGGAGTAGCAACGCATCTGTGATTGACTTCAGATGGAACTCATGTTCTGTATGTAGTTGATTACAGATGTCCATGGGCGGCAGTGGCCACTTACCATCAGGTGGACTGCATGTTCATTTGCTACTTCAGTCAGATAAAAAAAAAACCCATAGACATGAATTAATGTCATATAAGATTGAAGTAATGCGGTTGGAAATATAAGCGTTGTAACCAGAAAAATAACTAGGAATTATGGATTTTCCTGAGGAATAAGTCAAAATGTCTGGAAAAAATAAATTTCATCCATCCATCCATCCTTCTACCCCATCAGTTGTCTGTCTTACGAACGATGTGGCCAGATTTTGTCTCCCTTACCACATTTTTCAACCAAACCAAAGCACAACAGCACTTACACATTAACGATCCGCGTGGCGGAGCGGTTACCATACCGGTCTGACGCGCAGTGGGTTCCGGGTTCGATTCCCGGCTAGACATGTATCTGAATGATGAGTTTAGATACATGTTCTGGGTCTGGGTGTTTGTGTATTCGTCTTGTGTGTGTCCATGGTACCCACGATACAGGAAAAAATCCTAGTGTGGGCTGTGAGAGTAGAAAGAGTGTGCGTGTGAATATATTTTCAAAAGGCAGGAATCATTGAAGTGTTGATATAATCGTTTTAAACCATGTTATTAAATATCAGTACACAAATTATGTACTAATTTGATTTGTATAAATATTTATTGTCATATGATATGTCACAACTGCAGTTTTGACCATAAATTAATACGTGCATTTCAATATTTGAAAAATAAATTATTTCGGTACGATAAATTGAATACACTACCTTGCCGTGGCAGTAGCCGTTCATGTTTTTCCGATTTCTCTCATCAACCCATTATTGGCCCACTGCTGGGTACGGGTCTTCTCTCAGAATGAGAGAATTTAGGCCACAGTCCACCGCGCTGGCCAAGTGCGAATCGGTGTTTTCAGATTTATCTTCACTTACATAAATGTTCTTAAGATACTAGTAAAGTAGAAAAATGGAAGCTGGATTTTTTTATATAAGATTGAAGTAGCAAAGCATGCAGTTCATCTGAATAGTAAGTGGCCACTGCCACCAACGAATATCTGAAATTAACCTCCGATTTTTTTGTATGTTATACGATAAAGCATAACATACATTTTTTTTTTTTGTATGTTATACGATAAAGTACAGCAGTGATAGCCTAATGGTTGAAACTTGCCCTCTCGATCGGGAGCTTTTCGGTGAAGGAAAACATCGTGAGGAAAGCTACACACCCGAGAGTTCTTAAAAAAAAAAAAGTTCTCGGAGTTCTCGGCCTAAAAACTCTCTCATTCTGAGAGAAGACCCGTGCCCAGCAGTGGGCCAATAATGGGTCGATAAGAAGAGATACCGTGCTGGCCAAGTGCGAATTAGTGGACATTTTTATTATGACGATATTGTTGATGTGCAGTATTTAATTTATTTATTATAGATAAGTGATAACAAATTATTTATTGTTTAAATATAATTAAATATCACACGGGTTCATTAATTCCGAAACCAGTTAACAATTGAATTGTAGATTTCAATTCAAAAGCAAATATTATTTGTCACGCCACACTTATTGAAACAATAGTTCATATTATCATACTAATGTTATAAAGGCGTAAGTTTGTGTATGTTTGTTACTTTTTCACGTCTAAACGGCTGGAGCGATTTCCATAAAATTTGGTAGGGAGTTAGCTGATACTCTGTATTAATATATAGACCACTTTTTCCTGTGGTAAAATATCTTACTTCCACGGGACAATCTATAAATCGGTTTTTTAACGCGAGCGAAGATGCGCGGTTTTCTGCGTGTTTGTACTTGTATAAATATTTAAAAATAGATAGTTTGGAGGATTAAGAATAAATGATAATAGTCATTTTTATATTTTTTACATTTTTGTTTATGTCTGTTTGTTTTTTAAATAGCAGGAAACTAAAAGTAATTTACATTTAAACATAAATAATATTTTGGTCAACATTTGATTTCATTAAAAATGTCTTTATATTAAAAGTTATCACAATTTTAAGGTTATGTGACCTTCTTTTGAACGCGGGCGGCTAAGCTAGGCACTGATAGTTCAAAATATTTATTAATTGCACCTCTATAATATAAAAAGATGCACTAGGGCAAACCGAATGTCCCTGTAGTTCCAGGAAACGAATAGTGCTACGGTATCCTCTGCCTGTCGTAAGAGGGGGACTAAAAGGGGCTTCCGGGATTGCGGGCGGCTACAGTGGGAGTTTGAACCGTCCAGCGAGGCGATCTCGGGAAGGACTGCAGTACGCGTGATCGCATACCGCCGTAAAGACTAGACGGAGCGGTGGGCCCAGCCGCCCATCTGGAAGGAGCCCGATGAGGCAACGCGCTCAGAGGATTTCGGTTGCGATTCGTTTGGTTATCCCGAAGTTCTCTTTGTAGCGCCGAGGACGACCACCATTAGTGCGGGAAAAATCCCACATAGCCCTGCGTTGCTCCCACGGCGTTGGGTACCTTTTGAAGGTTTCCCCCTCGAGAAAAAAAGGCAAACCGAATAGCAGATTTATATCCATGTCCCTAGAGAAAACGCTTAAAGTCTTATCATACCTATATTTTAAAGAAGCGATGGTCTATTTGAATGGTCTTTTTTAAATTTTGAAGGTGGTAGAACCAGTGCAGTTCGACCGGGGAAGTAGCATCGCCACACCTATTTCTAGCATGAAGCATTTGTTGCATTTCGATGTAAGGGTGTGGTTGCCGGCACACTTTTATATGAGGCGACCATCATTGGTTTCGGGAGTGGCAATGCATCTGTGATTGACTTCAGATAGAACCCATGTTCTGTATAAAATTGATTACAGATGTCCATGAGCGGCAGTGACCACTTACCATCAGGTTGACTGCATACTCGTTTGTAAAAAAAATAACATTAATACACATTTTTATATAAAAAATATGATTTTTTTTACCAAAACGTCAACAATTCCGACGTAACAAAATTTCACTAATAGATATTAAACGAGTAATTAAACTATTAAAGACACCATCACCCCAGTAATCATACTCACAAAGTTTAAATATCCTCATAGCGTATTCCATCTACAGACACAGAAGAGATTTTATCATACTAAATGCGGCACACATTAAGCCTGTGTTGGGTTCAGTGTGATATAGAAGGTCGTGTGTTATGTAGCTCGAGGCGTTGAGAGCTAGTGTAGAGTGAAAGCGAAGCGAGAGCCACACTATAAAGAAAGAATCGCAGTTCCTCTAAAATAATAGGTTTGCATATACTACTGTGCAGTGATAGGTTAACAGTTCAAATTCGTCATTCAATCGTAGGTCCGAGGTTCAAATTTCAGACTATATTTTTTTTTAATTATGTGTGCATTAGATGTTTAGTCATTGCGCTATTGTGTAGAAACATCTTGGGGAAACCTATGTTATAATCGTAGGTGAATTAAATAAATAAAATAAAAATAAAAATAAAATAAACCTACACACTCCAGTGTTGTTGGGCTCCGGGGTTGCGGGCGGCTAGACAGGGGGCTCGAAGCGTTCGGTCAGGCGTGCTCGGGAAGGACGGCGGTATATGTGGTTGCATACCATTGTAAAAACTAAACGGAGCGATGGGTCTAGCCGCCCATCTGGGGGGGCCCGATGGGGCAACGCGTATCGTTCGTTTGGAGATCCCGGAGTCCCCTTTATCGTCAAGGACAGCCACCGGAGGGGTTTTAGTGCGGTAAAAATCCCACATGACCCTGTGTTGCTCCCACGGCGTCGGGTACCTTTTGAAGGTTTCCCCCTCGAGAACAAAAAAAATGCTACAGAACCAATCGATTATACCCGTTTTCTCTACATGGTATCCAATTACTATTTAATTAAGGAAGGGCTTTATAATTGATCATAAATGTTAACAATGTACATATTTATCATAGTCATGATATTCAACCCATTATTGTCCCACTGCTGGGCACGGGTCTTCTGTTGGAATGAGAGAGCTTTAAGACATAGTCCACCGCGCTGGCCAAGTGCGAATTGGTGGATTGGGTCTAACTTTAGGCAAATATATTTGAAAGATGTCTCATACTAACTAATAAGTCTTGAACGTCTTTCCATCGTATTCTATGTCCAAATATGTGTGCTTTGTAAATTTTATTAAATTCGAAAATATATCAAAAAATATCAAACACATATCAAATCAATAATATCAAAAATATATCCTCGCTATCACTACATCATCGCCTAAATCACGTCCAAAGCAGCGCATTTGGACCAAATCCTATTTCCTGATAGAATTTAGATTTTATTGGTCCAGATATGTCCCTTAATGGGCCATTTCGACGGTTAGTTTCATAATCCGCGACCCACTACGCCTTGGGGACGTTTAGCACGAGTAAACGGTTTGTAATGGGTATAAATAATCTTGTTTTGACTACATTTTAATATGTAACGGGTACTTAATATACGGCTTTTGAAAATATTTTTTTGATCTGAGGGGCCGTTAAACTATTACGTAGGCACATTACAATTATTTACCCTCCCATCCATCCAGCCACTGTCATTAAAAATAAGCAAAGCTCTTAACCCCTCCCTCCATACTTAGGTAAACATTGTAATGTATAAATATTACAAGACAATGTATGGGGTAGTAAATAATTATTGCTAATGTAATCACCATCCAGACCCCCCGTCCTCTTGTCTTTAAATAAAAGTAAAGCCAATGATGGTAAGTGGTCACGGCCGCCGAAAGATATCTTACAACTTTATATAGAACTAGTTGACCCGGCGAACTTCGTTCCGCCTGAAAGTCAACCAACATATAATGCATGTATTATACATAAAAACCTTCCTTTTGAATCACTCTATCCATTAAAAAAACTATTAAAATTCGTAGTGTAGTTTTGAATATCTAAGCATACATAAGGACCGACAGCGAGAAGCGACTATGTTTTATACTATGTAGTGATAGGGGTTCTATCTGAAGTCAATCACAGATGTGTTGTTACTCCCGAGGTCTAAGAACCAGGGTAGTTCAACCGTGGAAGTACCACCACCACACCTATTTCTAGCGTGAAGCATTTCTCGCGTTTCGACAGAAGGGTGTGGTTCCCAGCACACTTTCATTTGAGGCGACCTTCATAGTCCTCGGGAGTAGCAACGTATCTGTGATTGACTTCAGATGGAACCCGTGTTCTGTATGTAGTTGATTACAAATGTCCATGGGCAGCAGTGACCACTTACCATCAGGTGGACTGCATGCTCATTTGGTACTTTAGCCAGATAAAAAATAAGGTTATGTAAAAGTGAGTTGGCAACCACTCCCTTCCACTGAAACCTAAAAAATACTTACTGTTAAAAATAAGTGTGGCGGTGATACCACCGATTGAGAACATCGCTTCTACCACCTGGAATTGGCCATCGGTGATCGTGGTAATTCACCGTGACCCCATTCATGTAACTGGATCGAAATATCAGCAAAAAGGATTCAAAAAATCAGAAATGTATTAATGCTATAATATTAGTCTAAATTCATATATTGCTTTGAATAGCTTCGTTGCTTTATCTCTGTGGTCGTGACTTGGTTTTAGGCAATTGATATTCATTTTCGTGTTTTGTATTGTATTATGGCTAAAATGGTAGTTCAAAAAATTAATTTTATTTTAAAATTGTGATCTTTGTATGCCCATTTGTGGCGGGATAGTAGCGGATTTTATGTTTTTATTTAAGAACTGTACTTAAACCTATTATTCACAATAAAAAAGATTTTGATTTGATTTGATTTGAAAATTGGATCGAATTGATTTTGGAATATACTTAAGGAACTTTATAAACAATTTTATTTTTTTTCAAGGTGGTAGAACCAGTGTATTTCGACCGGGGAAGTACCACCGCCACACCTATTTCACATGAAGCGAGCGTCATAGACCTCGGGAGTAGCAATGCATCTATGATTGACTTCAGATGGAACCCATGTTCTGTATGAAGTTGATTACAGACGTCCATGGGCGGCAGTGACCACTTACCTGTTCAAAAAGCCTAACAAAAGCTGGATAAGCCAACCACTATTTAATTTGGCTGGGCACCCATTCAAAAGCCTAACTACGTCCGGCAGTAGGACGGCTGGCGACGATACTTATATGGGTTCCAACTTTGTCTTTACGGTTAGTTCACAGGTGTTGATACGTCTCCTGTGATTGATTAAAGACATATGTATTTATTATATACTAACTGACCCGGCGAACTTCGTTCCGCCTAAGTAATGTTAACTTTTTGAAGTGAAACTTCTTTAGGCGCATGAGGGTAAAATTTTTACAGATGAAACGTCACGCCGGTGTGCAACGGAAGTGTCGGAAAAGAGAGAGAGAGTGATCGAGACCGATTGAGAGAGAGTAAGACAGGGCGAACGTAGCATGAGCAACTAGCCGTGGAGTGAGAGTAGGGAGCAAGCGAGTGAGAAAGATTGTGAGAAAAAGTGAGACAGAGCGAACGTCGTATCACGCCTTTTTCCCTTCCTCTTAATCTTGGAAATTTAAAGTTTTAGATTTGTATAAATATAAACAAGATTTATAAATTAGTTCGCCAAAGAAGTTTCACTTCTGACATGCGTACTTTGTACGCACGCATGTTTTTTTTATTTAGGGATGACTGATAGTGTTATAAACGTAAGAGTAGACAAATATAATCAGAAAGCTTCGGCCACTGCTAAGCTATCGGAAGTTACACATGTTATTGTGAGTCAACCATAAAAGATACACATATGCTGTCGTGGAATATTTTTTATGTAATTTTAAGGAGAATATTACCGTCATACATGATTTCTATGTAGCTTTAACCATTAAGGTTACACACGCGACGGAAGCTTAAAAAATGGAGTAACTTCTCCCGTTTTCCCAACATTTCCCTTGTCTGCTCTGCTCCTATTGATTGTAGTGTGATGAAATGTATACCAGTACAGTATACCAGCTCAGGAGTATGAAAAATAATCGTATCAAGTTTCGTTAAAATCTGTCGAGTAGTTTTTGTTTACAAGTGAGACAGACAGACAGACAGACGGACGGACAGACAGACAGACAAAAATTTTACTGATTGCATTTTTGGCATCAGTATCGGTCCCTAATCACCCCCTGTTTGTTTTTTTGGAAATATATTTCGTGTACAGAATTGACCTCTCTATAGATTTATTATTAGTATAGATAAGAAGATTAACACCAATAAAAACATATTGCGAAAAACTTATTTCTTTACAAATACTTTGATAGTGTGCGTACCAATTACAGGTGCGTACATCGTTCTCCGTAAAAATGTTAGTGTTGCTCATTAAATGAATTAAAACAAATTAGAAAATGAAAAAAAATAATATGACGACCCGCGTGGCGGAGCGGTTACCATACTGGTCTGACGCGCAATGGGTCCCGGGTTCGCTTTCCGGCCAGACAAATATCTAAACGATGAGTTTAGATTCATGTTCTGGGTCTGGGTGTTTGTGTATTCGTCTTGTGTGTGTTCATGGTACCCACGACACAGGAGAAAAACCTAGCGTGGGGGCTATGAGTGTAGAAAGCGTGTTTAAAATTACAATATGTGGTAGGTCACGACCAGAAATGTGTAGTGAGTTTTTTTTTCAGGCTACAGCCTGAACGGACTTATAGACAAAATTTACAATTACCAGGTGGTAGAACCAACGAAGTTTTACCGGGAAGGTAACACTACCGCACCTACTTCTAGCATGAAACAGTTCTTGCGTTTCGATGGAAGGGTGTGGTTGCCGGTATACTTTTATGTGAACATCTTAGTTCTCGGGAGTATTTGTGGTTGACTGCAGGAAGAACCTAGTTAGTATGATGGGTAGTGAACGTGGATTACATTGTATGACATGGTGAATGTGTATTAGTATGTCATAATTTTTTGTGAAAATTAAATCTATATATTAATACGTGAAGCAAAAACTTGGGATCTGCTTATCTGCTGCGGATTAAGATACTTGCCGCAGACGGAGGAGTATGAAATTGCGCATGGTTATAGTTGATGTAGAAGATTGCGCAATGCTATTTTTTTCCATCAACTCAAGAAACATTACGTACACTACCTTGCATTTGACACAAACACATATATAATAAACGAAATAAAACATTCAATGTCTCACTATGGAAACACATAACGTCAAAAATGTCACATGTCTTTGTCAAAATACCCGCTATTGCTTTTAAATGCAGTTTAGTTAATTAAACTTCTTTTATCTATAAACCATCTTCAATTTTATACAATTTAATTGAATTTATAAATATAATATAATTATTAAATTTTATTGAAATACTTGTGCTACTTTGGAAAATATCAACAAATATATGTTACTTATGGTATTTTGAGTTGACTTTTTTTTTTGTTTTCGAGGGGGAAACTTTCAAAAGTAACTGACGTCGTGGGAGCGACGCGGGTTATGTGGGATTCTTACAGCACTAAAACCCCCCCGGTGGCCGACCTCGACGCTGCGAAGAGGACTCCGGGAATTCCAGTTGACCGCCGCCGGTGTCCTCAGCGTGGGCCCCATCGGGCTCTTCTCTGGTGGGCGTGAACTGCTCACCGCACCTTCTGGTTTTTACGGCAACATGCAACCACACATGCCGCCGTCCTTCCCGGGGTTGCTTGTCCGGACGGTTCGAGCTCCCACTCTTCCCGCCCGCAACCCCGGAAGCCTCTTTTAGTCGCCTCTTACGGCAGGCAGAGGGTACCGTAGTCCTATTCTGGTCCCGGAACTACAGGGACAATTTTGAGTTGACTTATGGTCGAATTTTGACCGTTGCAACGGGTGACTAGTTTTATTCAATGTGCCTATAAATATATGTTAGAAGACAAATCAATGCTCATTACAGGTTGATAATGAGTTAAGAATCTACGTAATACGTGAAGCAAAAACTTGTTTTACATTTTTAGGTAATATGCCGCAGATTAGTATGAAATTTTACACGGTTATAGTGGGCGTAGAGAAGGAGTGCAGAATGTTAATTTTTTTTTTTTAATAATGCATATAAATAATATACATAAAATCAAATAAAAACACATTACACACACTACCGTGTATTTATCACAAACACATAAATAATAATCGAAATTAAACATTCACCATATGAAAACACAGAACGTCAAAATGTCAGATGTCTTTGTCAAAATGCCCGTTATTGATTTTAAATGCAGCTTTTCACTTAAATCTATTTTTAACTTTCGGGGGTATTCAAAAAACTTGAAAATTAATAAAAAGTGAATTTAGGAAATACTTTGTACAAAATCAAGTTTAGTTTTTGAGTTAAATTACGGCCGAATTTCGACCGTTGCGAGGGGTGACTAGTATTTATAAAGCTCCGTACTGATTTACTCTAAGAACGATACAATCCAATAGAATTTCAAAATAATTTCATATATAATATAACACATTTTATAATTCACCTAACACACGTTAGAAGCCAAATTTTATTCAACGTGCCTATAAATTCTTTGTCAAAAGCCAATAAGCAAAAGTAAACAGAAAATATATTCTATTCAATCCGTCGTTAGTATTTCGTGCTCCCTATTTCAAGGGTGTCAATAGCAGCAAAGGTTATCATAAATTTGGAACTAGTGCGCAGAAGTGATGTACCTTTTATATGGTCCTATCGATACAGCGCATGTATTCGTATTTCCCAAAAGTTACAATTTGGACCTCTTCAAGGTCAGAGTGAATAGGCTGTTTCTAGGCAGGCATGCTACATCTTCGACCGCATCATCACTTACCATCAGGTGAGATTGCGATCAAATGTCTGCCTATAAATGATAAAAAAGACCCGTCATTGCGACTTTGTATGTGCGTGTATATGTAAGTAACTACTTATGTGTTTATATATATTAAGATAAAATTAAAACATATGTTTGTGTGATACAATACATACATTTAGTACACATAAATTATGTTAATCTGGATAAGGTTATTTGTTATTAGCTTAATTAGTTAACGTCTTAGTTATGTAAATACTTATACAATTAATGTAATATTGTCATGCCCTCTTATGATTTTATTTATATGTAAATACCAATATTTTGAAAAATACATAACATATAAAAACGGGCAAAATTTCTAGTTTAGTTCGACCTTTTGGGACGTTTCCCCTAATAACGCATATTTGATTTCACAGTTAAAGTTAAATTCTGAGATCTAGTTTTATTTAAAGAATCAAATGTTGACAGTTGTTTTATTGGTAAAAAATACCCCAATTAATACCATTAGCACTTTTATCATACTTAATTTTATAAAGACACAAGTTTGTGAGTGTGTATGTTTGTTACTTCTTTACATCTAAAGGGCTAGAGCGATTTTCATGAAATTTGGTAGGGAGTTAGCTGACACTCTGAGTTAACATATAGGATACTTTTTACTGTCCAAAAATATGACTGATTCCCGCGGGACAATCGATACATCGATTTTTTAACGCGTGCGAAGTTGCGGGGTTCTGCTAGTTTTCAATAATTTATAGCACTTTAGATCAAGTCATGTTTGTTATTGTGGCTGTAATCATACATTAGAAACACAGAATTTACACATGTGTAAATAAAAATGGCCAAACATACAGTCTACATTTTGAATATTTTTTACCAATTTTAATATACTTCAATCAGTCGACATAAAAATATCGAATCATTTTTGAGATTCGATAAGAACACTGCACATCACTAGCATCAAGCGAATTTATTTCCAATGAAATAGACCTCTCACCTCATTCTTTTGTACTTGCCGTTAAAAGGTAGCACAATAAATTCTTTATAGGTACTCTGGAATATTTTGTAAAGAGCCACGTCGCTTAAAATTTGCTCGTTTAAGTCACAATGTCTTCATTTTAGCAAAACATTTCTTGGTAAAAGAAATTCTAAATGACTATGCAATTTTAATTCTTGGAAATAGCATTTTTTATGACATTGCAGTAGCAATCCGCCACACTTATTTCTAGGGTGAAACATTTCTTGCGGTTCGATAGAAGAGTGTGGTTGCCGGCACCGTTTCACATGAGGCGACCATTATAGTCCTCGGGAGTAGCAACGCATCTGTGATTGACTTCAGATGGCACCTATGTTCTGTATGTAGTTGATTACAGATATCCATGAGCGGCAGTGGCCACTTACCATCAAGTGGACTACATGTTCTTTTGCTACTTCAGTCACATAAAAAAAGAAAGCAAACGAGCGTGCAGTGCACCTGATGGTAAGTGGTCACTACCGTCGCTGGACATCTGTAAGCAACTTGTAGAACAGGGGTTCTTTCTAAAGTCATGGTAGCCTTGCTACTCCCCATGAGTAAGATGGTTGGTTCATATAAAAGTAAGTCGGCAACCACATCTTTCCAACGAAACGCAAGAAATGTTTCATGATCAAAATAAGTGTTACGATAGTACCAGTCGAACTACACTGATTCTACCACTTATTAAATCTTTAAAGCTTAGAAACTACCAAATATAAACAACTTAATGTATACACTTTCACATGTGGCGACCATCATAGTCCTCGGGAGTAGCAACGTATTTGTGATTGACTTCAGATGGAACCCATGTTCTGTAAGAAGTTGATTACAGATATCGCAGGGCGGCAGTGGCCACTTACGATCAGACGGACTGCATGCTCGTTTGTTACTTCAGTCAGATAAAAAAAAATTTTTTCGAACAACTGTTAAGTTGCGCGTTAAAATTATATGAAAGGATTTAAAGATCTAAGACCAACTAGAGTTGGCTTAAATTTAAAATAAAACAAACGTTATTAATGTCTCGTTTTAATAAATAGTGGTACAACTATTGACCTACAGTCTAATGTGTATTGCCTCGGCTATTTTCAGAATATCAATAGCCGAAACTAGCAAAATAGTACAAAAATCGATAACGACTGAAATTGACTGTATATGTCATCGTCGACTAAACTTGATCGTCATGAAACTGTATAAGTACACAACTTGACTAAACTTGATCGAAATAACAATTGATAGGTACCTATGTATGTGCAGAGCAGTGATAGCTTGCCCTCTCAATCGGGAGGTTCTAGGTTCAAACCCAGGCACTCACCACTGATATATGTGCGTATTAGAAATTAATTATCACTGCTTTTCGGTGTAGGAAAACATCGCGAGGAAACCTACACACCCGAGAGTTATCGAAGTATGTATGTAGGCTTGACTTATAGGCCTCTCCATCTATATTCCATCATATCTAACAAAATTGATAGATAGTCCAAGATATATTGATATAGCTTTGTTTTTAAAGAAATTCATTGATATCTTGCTTTTCTTCCATTACAGTTTTCTTAATCGCATTAAGCACTAGTTAAAATATTGACACATGTTGTTGTGGTTAGCATACCGGTCTGACGTGCAATGGGTCCCGGGTTCGATTCCCGGCCAGACAGCTATCTGACCGATGAGTTTAGATTCATGTTCTGCGTCTGGGTATTTGTGTATTCGTCTTGTGTGTCCATGGTACCCACGACACAGGAGAAAATCCTAGTGTGGGGCTGTGAGTGTAGAAAGCGTGTGTGTGTTTACGTAATTGCGTTTGCGATCATGCATTTACGAGAGATGGAAAACACTTGTGAACAACGAAGAGCACAAGTCCGTAGCAACTCACGAAAAGCACTGTATTTTGGTTAACATACTGTACGTTTAACAGAATTATTGCGCTAAGCTAAGGTTTTGGTTTTGGTTGCGGTTGTGGCTTAGGTTTACAAAGCATTTCTTAGTCCTCAGGCTTGCTATAAAAGGTAAAACCCTTTTTGGTTTACTTGTACAAGATACGCTACACTTTGATTTTAATTAAATAACTATAAACATTATTTCTCAGTCCCAAGTTGTTTCAGAGCGGAGTTAGAAGTTTGCAGTAAGTTTGGACTTTAGGCGTATTTAAATATAATTAATTCAACACAAGTAACAAAAGTGTTTAAACGCGAAACGCAATTTGTCTCTACGTTTTGTTTTTTTTTTCAAAATATTAAAATACATTCTACAAATACGCATTGTAATAAAACAAGTTTATTTATTATCGCAATAAGTCAAAGATCGACCAGTTAGGTACCACTACATCCGTCCCTGTAGTTTAGAAATCAGAATGGACTATGGTATCCCCTGCCTGTCGTAAGAGGCGACTAAAATAGAGCTACCGGGGTTCCGATGAGGAGTTGCGTTCCTTTAAAGTTACCGAAGTCTTTTTTTGTAGCGCCAAGGACAGCTACCGGTGGAAGTTTTAGTGCGGTAAAAATCCCACATAACCCTGCGTCGCTCCCACGGCGTCGGGTACATTTTGAAGGTTTCTCCTTCCAGAAAAAAAAAACCTTCATCATATATTTCTAGCGTGAAGTAGTCGTTGCGTTTAGGAGGAACGGTGTGGTTGTGTGGCTCACTTTAATATGAGGCGACTATCTTAGTCGTCCAAATTAGCAACTCATCTGTAATTGACTTCAGATAGAAACCCTGTTCGATATGAAGTTAATTACAAATTTCCATGGAAAGCAGTGACCACTTACCATCAGGTGAACTGCGTGTTCGCTACTTCAATCGTATGAATACAAATATTTGCAAGATTTTATCCATACGTACATAGCAAGTTATAAAAAGCTTGTAATACAGAAGGCTTTGTGACATGGTAGCAAAAGGTTTACTACACATGAACTAGTTTATATCTTTGATGGACTAGCGTGAAGTAATATTTTCTAGGAAGGAACAAGAAAACGCTGGAGATGATTTATTTTAAATAGTTTCAAGCTAGGATAAATAAGAAACTAATATCTAATAAAAACGATTCGTCTAATAAGACGAACTAAAGACATTCATTCGCATAAACGTATGCCGTGCAATAATTTAAAATAAATTAAATAAATAGATACACGCTTTCTACACTCATAGCCTCACAGTAGGATTTTCTCCTGTGTCGTGGGTACCATGGACACACACAAGACGAATACACAAACGCCCAGACCCAGAACAGGAGTCTAAACTCATCATTCAGATACCTGTCTGGCCGGGAATCGAACCCGGGACCCATTGCGCTGGTATGGTATCAGACCGGTATGGTAACCACTGTGCCACACGGGTCGTCAAATAAATAACAGGTCGAATAAATAAAAGACTCGGAAGGCTTTCTACTGAATAGTGCCGAATGTATCAATCATAGAAGGCGACTAAGGAGCCAAACACAGGTGACAGGCAGCAGCATTTACCTGTATAACATCAACATCTAAATTCTAATGTAATCACCCACACGCATGCCAAGCGCGGCTATTGGCAAAATCTCCCTTTTGAGAAAATCTACCTTCAACAGTGAACCTCAAAGAGCTAAAGGATTCAAATCGGTTCACCCATTTAGGAGCTACGTGTCCATAGATACACACACAGACAGACAGACATAGCAGTCAAACTTCTAACACCTCTATTTTTGGGTGGATAGTAAAAATAAAATTTAATGGGGTTACGTTTCGACGTTAACATTATTAATCTTATGACGCTTATGAGAGATAAAAATAATTAATATCTTGAACAGCTTAACTGAGTGTTATATATAGTATTATATGCAATCAAAATATAATAAACTAACTCTTACCCGCAGGTTCAACTGCATGGTTAAAGGGATTTAACATTAGCATTTAATAGTGTGATACAGAACTTGCAAGTGAATTTTACTAACGCCATCTATTAACAACGTCTGGAACTACTAAATACCTATCAACTAACAAAACATTGATATTCTCATGGGAATGAGAGAGAGAGTGTTAAAAATCCTGCGTCACTCTCAGCCCTCCTAACTATCTCCCAACATATAAACCATATCATATAATAGCTACGTGGCGACGTGAAAGAGGAACAAACAAACACACTTTCACATTTATAATATTATCATGGATTATACAATATTTTTCGCTTGTATTTAACGCTGCAATGCCATATCTCCCATGTTCAAACGATAATTATTGAACTAATGAAGAGATTAGTTAATTTAAAAATATTAAAATAAAATTTGCATAGTATGATAACAATAGATAAGGCTGCCAGTTAAATTTATCAGAATGGTAAAATGTTAAAAACATTTCATTATTAATAAGTAGCAAAAGGCATTAGACGTGTCAAAATGAATTTTGAAAATAAAGTCGTGGTTGTTACTGGTGCCGCATCAGGTTTAGGTGCTGCTATCGCATTAAATTTCGCCAAATTGAACGCAAGCTTATCTTTAATTGATATTAATGAAGTAAATCTTCTTAAAATCAAGAGCGAGTGTGAAGAACTAAGCAAAAATAAAGTGTTGGATGTTGTAACCGATTTGAACAATGACAGAGAAGTTAAGAAAGCAGTAGAACGGATTTTAATGGAATTTGAGAAGATTGATGTTCTTGTGAACTGCGCTGGCATTGCTACATCGGGAAGTATACTGGATCCAGATATAGTCGAAAAATACGATAAAGTAATGTCTATTAACCTTCGAGCGATGATTGTTATGACGAAAGAGGTGGTGCCTGCATTGATTAAGAGCAAAGGATGCATTGTCAATATATCTAGTATTGCATCTACCTTTATGACCTACAACTTGTTACCTTACAGCATTTCTAAGACCGGAGTGACCAAATTTACTAAAAGTGCTGCTTTGGACCTAAGTAAACAAGGCGTCAGGGTTAATTGCATATCTCCTGGATCTGTGAAGACAAATTTATTGAAAAATGCAGGAATAAGCGAAGATGATCTTGAAGCTCACTATGTTAGCACAGCAGGAATGGCTCCATTAAACAAACTTGTAAAAGCTGAAGAAGTAGCAGAACTAGCAGTTTATCTGGCGAGTGATAAGGCTGAAAGTATCACTGGCTCGGAATTTGTGGTAGATGCAGGAATTCTGTTAGGAAGTAGTGTTTCAAATATAGATATTCTCAACAAGAATTTTTAATCTCTTCGAATAGAACTAAGCGTCTCTATAGTTTTTCCATTTCCTTGTATAGAATATATCCACAGATTTGATATCTATTTTGTTGTCAAGGGCAAGGCTAAAAGAATATTAAGAAATACGTGCGTATATTTTTTCGTAGATTACTCCATATATTGTTATACTTATGTAAATTGTAAATTACGTAAACAATTAAAAACCTTATCACAATATCTGCACCTGATTTTCAAAATCAGTTTTTTAATTAAAATGTTCCCTTTAAAGCTTGGTTTACATGGTTACAGGTTTTTGGAAAGAACTGACAATATTAACTTCAATTAGGTAAAATTCACTATGATTAACTATTTTGTAGGTTCCATGAATAGTATCCTAAAACACTAATATATATATATTTTTCATTTATACGAGTAGAGTCAAGATTCGTAAATATGCTAAAATATGTCGAATGTGTCTTTTTTATTTTACCCGACTGCGTCATAAGTAGGGTAATTATTTATTTGGGACGCACTTCAGTTTAAACAGCTTTACGGATTGTAACATATGATATATCACTCGGTTGTGAGAGTGACACAGGCTATACAATTTTTACAAACGGCGCCTGTGGTTTATGAACATTAGAGAGATTGTTGATTACAAATATATATGCACTATAACACATATATTTTACTGTTTTGCTACAAAGTCCAAAATCTTAAATCAAATGAATTATTCCAATAACAAAAAGCTATTGATTCTATTAAAGCAGTCGGGTTTGTTTTTTTAATTGAATAATATTAGTCGCGTAATTCCTTTCTTGAAGTAAATAAAATATTATAAAATCCTATGGGTCTTATAACGTCCGATTTCATGAGTACGTATCAATCTGATGAACAGACGAAAATCATACAATGTATATATTTACGCGTATTTTTTTTATCGTACATAAATCTCTCGTCAACCCATTGTTGTCCTAGTGCTGGGCACGAGTCTTCTCCCAGACTGAGAGATATAAGCATACATAAATGTCTCGTTGGAAAAGCCACTTACATATACCTAGCAGCTTTTTACTAAAACGAAGTGACGAAAATAAAAGTTAAAAGGTTACGTTCTATCAATGTTAAAACGGTTTAGAGAGACACAATAAATATCTTGAAAAGTTTATCCGACTGTTATTTTATTAGATTAGGGTTTTTGTATATAAACACAGTTACGTATCAACTAAATATATTTATAATTACTAGAGAAAACGTATAAGACAAGAATATTAGGTATGACTGAACCTACTTCGAACTGGCCCCCTTGTGACGATAAAACAAAACTATAAAACAAATGAAGCCACAGTTAAATTTATTTTTTAATGGTTTCATTATAAAATATTTTATAAACAATCTAAATATAATTAATCATACAATATTCTCGTCTTATTTTTAACGCTGCAGGGTCATATCTCCCGTGTTGAAACGATAACTAATGAACTAATGGAGTGATAAGTATACTGTATAATTTAAATTGCCGGCTAAGTGTGAAACTCGCGCACGAAGGGTTTGTTCTATCTATAAAATACGAGAAAAAATCAAGTCTGTTATATAAGAACCCCACTTTATTATTTATTTGAATATTTTTTTGTATTTTTTGTTATACCGGCAACATAAATACATAATCTGTGATAATTTCAACTGTCCAGTCATCATGGTTCATGAGATACAGTATGGTGACAGAGAAGAGAGAAGAAGACAGTGACAGACAGAGAATAAACAGAGAGACGGATAGACTGACAGCGAACTCTTAGTAATGGGGTTTCGTTATAACCTTTCGGGTACGGAACCCTAAAGATATTAAAAATAAATTTGCATAGTATGATAACAGCCAGATAGATAACACTACCAGTTAAATTTATCTGAATGTTAAATGTATAAAATAATGTTATTAAATAATAAGTCGCATACAGCGAAAGTTGTGTCAAAATGAGTTTTGCAAATAAAGTCGTGGTTGTTACTGGCGCAGCATCAGGTATAGGTGCTGCTATTGCGTTAAGTTTCGCCAAATTGAAGGCAAGTGTATCAATAATTGACATGAATGAAGAAAATCTCCTTAAGGTCAAGTGCGAATGTGAAGAACTAAACAAAAACACAGTGTTGGATGTTGTCACCGATTTGACCAAAGACAAAGATGTCAAAAAAGCAGTAGAACGGATTTTACAGGAATTTCAGAAGATAGATGTCCTTGTGAACTGCGCTGGCATTATTGGACCCGGAAGCATACTGGATCCAGATATAGTCGAAAAATTCGATAAAGTAATGTCTATTAACCTCCGAGCAATGATTGTTATGACGAAAGAGGTGGTGCCTGCATTGATTAAGAGCAAAGGATGCATTGTCAATATATCTAGTACTGCATCTTCCTTTATAGCTTACAACTTATTACCTTACATCATTTCTAAGACTGGAGTGAACAAATTCACTAAAAGTGCTGCCTTGGATTTAGGAAGCTTAGGCGTAAGAGTTAATTGCATATGCCCTGGATCTGTGAGGACAAATCTGTTAAACAAAGAAGGAATAAGCGAAGATGTACATGAAGCTCATTATGATAATGCAGCAAGAGTGTCTCCATTAAACAAAATTGTAAAAGCCGAAGAAATAGCAGAACTAACAGTTTATCTGGCGAGTGATAAGGCTGCAAGTATCACTGGCTCGGAATTCGTGGTCGATGCTGGACTTCTGTTAGGAAGTAGTGTTTCAAATATTGACATACTTAACAAGAATTTTTAATCTTCTTTTGTTAATTTTTTTCTGCTGCGACATTAAATATTATGATGGTTGATGATATTAAAAACTATAATATGTAGCTTTTCTTTACTGAATTTTGAAATATAAATATTTTCACATAAATATTTATATTTATATGAAAATAAAAAATATAAATGTTAATACATATAAATATAAATAAATACATATATACATTTTCTCTAATTATCATGGTAAATGTGACCGAAGCGGGAGAAGCCACGGAAATGGCCTAATTATTCTTATTTTCATGTTAGTTCATATGAAAACTTATAATAATAAGCCATTGATTTTCTTAAATATATAAATAATGTTTTCGTTTAAATAAAAAATACTAAGCGTCTCCAAGATTTTTCTTTTTCTTTCGACTGTATAGAATATATCCACGGATTTTATATCTATTTAGTTGTCACGGGCAAGGCTAAAAGAATATTAAGAAATACGTACGTATAGGTTTTTGTAGATTACTCCATATATTGTTATACTTATGTAAATTGTAAATTACGTAAACAATTAAAAGCCATCACAATATCTGCACCTGATTTTCAAAATCAGTTTTTTAATTAAAATGTTCCCTTTAAAGCTTGTTTTACATGGTTACAGGTTTTGGAAAGAACTGACAATATTAACTTCAATTAAAACTCACTATGATTAACTAAGGCAAGGCTAAAAGAATATTAAGAAATACGTACGTATAGTTTTTCGTAAATTACTTCACATATTGTTATTTTTATGTAAATTGTTAATTATGTAAACAATTAAAATCCTTATCCCAATATCTGTATCAGATTTACACGATTAGTTTTTAAATCAAAACCGTTCACTATAATGCTTGGTTTACATACATGGTTATTGTAAACTGACAGTATTTATTGCATTATTTACGGCACACCTTTATGTGAGGAGACCGTGTTAGTCCTTTAAAGATGTAACACGTCTATGATCGATTTCAGATAATACCCATGTTTACAAATAAATTATTTACAGATGTCCGTGGGCGTCAGTCATCACTTACCGAGGTGTACTGATTGCTGGTTTGTTACTTAAATCAGATAAAGAAAAATATAATGCTATCACTATTGCTGTCATAGGCGCCATGGATTTGTGTTCTTTATATTATTATTCTCCCAAGGGTAATGCTCAATACAAAACTAGAATATTATAAAATCCTGAAGGTCAAAAAATATTACATTTATTAATCACTTATCAGACATAATAAACAGTGACAAAAATAATACGACCTATATACGCGTACTATTTTTTATCATACAAGTATTATGTTCGAAAAGCTACTGTGTAAACTAAAATAAAATACAAGAAGAACAAGGTTTGTACAAATCTCTATTGCAAACGATAGTTTTTGACAATGCTATATAAATACGTTAGTGCCTCTTCAGAGTGAATTTGACAAAGCACAATCGTGCTTTTCGATGTCGCATTATTGGTATACCATATAAAACAAGCTTGACTCCTTCACAAATAAAAACATGTAAATTGTTCGTATACGATTATTATCCCATACTTTACCATAAGTGTCGCGGAAGCATGTAAACCGACCCTAAGTTCGTATAATTTAAGTCCGATACATTTTTTTCCTTGTAATGAGTGAAAAGTCTCGTACATTTTTAAATTAATACTACCTGTCACACAAAATGGCCGCTCATTGTCGGCTCCAAGCCTTAATTAGCGCTACATTTGAGTCAATTTATGTAGAGTAGAAATATTGTAGAGGGAATCGGAAATGTGTACTGCAAGAATTTTTCGTGGAAATTAAATTTTCTTACTCATTTTTTTTTGCATTTGGCAAATATTATAATATATGATTTCTCAGCAATGTTTTTGATTTTGTTTTCAGCAAGCTCATCTGTGACTTCTTACGGGGTTTTATTTTATTTTAAACACTCACACTGTTTAATCTGTTTTATTACAACTTAATGTTTTATATTATTTTATATTTTAATTTTTGCAAACTTCTTGCCGACATTTTAATCCACAGAGTAACTTTTTAATAGAGTCTACCACAGAGTAGTTAACTTTTTATAGATTACAAAAGTAATACAGAGTAACACCTTCTCCTATTTTTTAAATTTTAACAACAAATTTGAAAAATACACACTGTATTACTTATTCTTACATTTTTTAACATTATACACTTTTACCACATATTGTTTTTAAACTACTACAAATTTTTACTTTATAGACTTTTACAATTTTAAAATTTTACTTATTTTTCTTCTTTACAATTTTATTACAATGAAATTCAAATTTTTCTTTAAACAAAGGCTTTGTAAACATATCAGCAACTTGTAAGTTTGTAGGACAATATTTTATATCTAAATTACCTTTCTTATAATTTTCATGAATGAAATAGAATCTTACATCAATGTGTTTTGATCTTTTACTAAATGAACCTGTCTTTATCAACTGAATAGCACTCTGGTTATCAATATTCAAAGTTATTTTAACATTACTTCCAATTAACTCACTTATAAAATTTTTCAAATATAAACATTCTTTAACACAATCTGCTGCCGCTATATACTCAGCTTCAGTAGATGATAAGCTGACTATGGGCTGTCTCTTGGAGCACCACGATATGGGTCCATCTGATAACATAATGACAAATCCAGTTGTACTACGTCTTGTCTCAATACAATTTGCATAATCTGAGTCACAATATGCATTTAGTCTTGTAAAATCTCCTCCTGTATTGTACATAATCCCTTCAGATCTCGTTCCATTTAAATATTTTAATATTTTCTTCACAGCAACTATATTTTCTCTGGACGGTTTTTCAATTTTCTTACTTGCTTCATTTACGGCTTGACTTATATCTGGTCTTGATCTTGTAGATAAATATAATAAACCTCCAACCAATTCTCTATACGGAAAATTTGATCTATCTGTATGTATAGTTTCACTTTTCTTATCAGTATTGCATGGTGTGCTTACCGGCTTAGAGTCAAACATATTGAACTTCTGAAGTAGTCTTTCTGTGTAGCTTTGTTGATGTAATAAGATACCTTCTTTAGTTCTGCCAACTTCAAATCCAACATAATTTGTAGGTTTTTCATAAACTTTTATCTCAAATTCCTTCTTTAAATGATTTAATATTTCTAGCAATTTTATTTTATTTTCAGTTATTGCTAATCCATCATCAACATATATTGCAATAATTATTGTCCTGTCTTCATTTAAAAATACACATTGATCTGTTTTTGTAGGTTTTAATCCAAGCTTTAGCATTGTTTCAGTGAATCTCTTATTCCATGTTATTGGAGCTTGCTTAAGTCCATATAACGCCTTTTTCAAACGACACACTTTATTAGGCTGCCTTTCATAACCTTCTGGAATATTCATATAGATATCTTCTGTCAATTCACCATACAAAAATGCAGTTTTTACGTCAAATGTGAACATGTCATAATTCTTTGATGCAGCTATAGCTATTATAGATTTTAATGCTGATTGACTTACTACTGGGCTGTATATTTCTTGATAATCTATGTCTTTTTGTTCGAAACCTCTTGCAACAAGTCTTGCTTTGTATGTACCATTTTCCTTTATACAAAATACCCACTTATTTGTCAGTACTTTATTTCCTTTTGCTTCTTCTACATCCACTATTTCCCATGTATTATTACTTTCCAGTGATTCCTTCTCCGAGTTTATTGCCTTCTCCCAATTTTCCTTTTCAGCTGACTTCATGGCTTCACCATAGGTAAGTAGCACATAATCATGAAAGTAAGTCGGTTTCTTTCTTTTCCTTTTCGTATTAACTTCTTCTTCCTTTTGTACTGTACTATCTTCTTCAATTTGTTCTTCTATTGTAACTGGTATGCTTTCTTCTATTTCACTGCTTTGCATTTCTAACTCTTGTACTGTATCATTTACATTATTTTCTTGTTCATACTGATTTATTTCTTCTTCACTATCTGAAATTATTTCTGGTATAGTCCGTGTTATTGAAGTGTTTTCTTCATTTTCCTCATTTTCATTAAATATTACAACATCTCTTGCTATTTCTATTTTTTCTTCTTTTTCATTCCACAATCTATAACCATTGTTAGTATATCCAACCATTATTAATTTCTTACTTCTTGGGTCTAGTTTCTTCAAATTATTATGTATTTTTGCATATACTTTTGATCCAAACTTTTGCATGTTAGCTATGTTAGGTCTTCTACCATGCCACATCTCATACGGTGTTTTATTTTTCAATGTTTCACTAGGTAATCTATTTATTATATAAGTAGCACAATAAATAGCTTCACCCCACATGTCTTTCCCTAGTTCTGAATCAAATAATAATGCTCTTGTTTTCTCTAGTAGTGTACGGTTTAATCTTTCCGCTTTGCCATTTAACTGAGGTGAGTATGGTACTGTCAAATCTAGATTTATTCCTTTATTCATACACCATTGCTTAAATTCATTACTTGTGTATTCACCTCCATTATCACATCTTATGGTTGACACTTTCTCACTTCTCTCTCTTTCTGTTTCATATATATAGTTTTTCAATCTTTCCTTAACTTCACTTTTATGTTTTAATAAGTAGGTTTTAGTGAAATGGGTGTAGTCATCCATAACAGTTAATGCATAGACATAACCATCATATGTTTTATTTTCGAATGGTCCACATACATCTGTATGAATTATCTGTAGTGGTTTCTCCGCTCTTGCTCTTACTGTATTAAACGGTAGTCTGGCTTGTTTTGCTTGTGTACATATACCACACTTTTCTAACTTGTTTTCTCCTTGTATTTTTATGCCATCTGCTACCTTTTGTAATATTTCCAATGTTTTATTTCCGGGATGTCCTAGTCTTTGATGCCATTCTAACGCACTTCCATTTTCTTTCATTAATAGGGTCTTTTCTTTTGATTTCTTTTCTTTAACATTTACTGTATATAAGCCATTTTCTTTTTGTCCTGTTATTATTAATTCTTTATCTTTATATATCTCAACTTTATTTCCAGTAAATACAACGGTTCCATTATTATTTGTTATTGCATTGACTGACATTAGGTTTTGTGACAGTTCAGGAACATATAAGGTTTTTTGTAGATAGAACCCATCACTATTTACTGTACCTTGGCCTTGTACTTTTATCAACTCATCATTTGCAGTTAAGACAGTTGAATCCTTTTCTTCAAAATTATTTATTATATTAACATTATTAGTCATGTGCGCTGTGCATCCCGAATCTACAATAAATTTTGTGAGCTCAGAGTCTTCCACTTTTGTAATGAATGCCATATCCGATTTCTTATTATCACTTTTATTTATTTTATTTTTAAAGAAACAATTTTCCTCTTTATGGTTTGTCTTTTTACATATTGAACATCGTTTTATTTTTACCTTACAATATTTTTCTTCATGGTTAAATTTCTTACATATTACACACATTTTGCAGTCTCTTTTCATATGACCAGTTTTATTACACTTAAAGCATTTAATATTTGTATTAGTTTTCTTAACTTGAAACGCCATCTGGCTTTCTATCTTAATTTCCTTTCTATTTTCCTCGCCGAGCAATCTATTTGTTAGGTTATTTAACGTTTTCTTGTCATCTGGTGTCGATTCCCAAGCAGTAACAAAGTAGTGCATATCACTTGGTAAACATGTTAATATTTTTGACATTAGCATTTCCTCATTAATATTTTCTCCCATTTGTCTTAATCTATGTCCTAAGTTTTCCAGTTCTGAAATTAACTGCGTCAAAGATCTGTTTTCCAATTTAAAATTGAAAAATTCTTGCAGTAAAGATGACTTATTTCTCAATTCATTGCCTTCAAATATGGCGCACAGTTTTTTATACATATCTTTTGCACTTTTGCATTCTAAAATATGGCCTTTTAATTTTCTGTCAATTGCGTTTATAATAATCTTTTGTACCTTTGCGTCTTTTGTGGTGAAGTCGTCCATTTTTGCCGTTTCTTTGTCTGACATAACCTCACTTAATTTTCCCGCTTTTAAATATATATTAAATTCGAACTTCCATAACAGGAAACTTTCAGTGTTTATCAACTTTTCGATTTTTAATTCCTCTTTGTCCATTTTCTTTAGTTTTTATATGTATATTCCGGTTTTTATCTTTTTTCGACAATGTGGTTTCTGATTTTTATTTTTCACTGATTTTTACAGCACGACGCCACTGGGCAGTCTGGGCCAATAACCTCTTACGGGGTTTTATTTTATATTAAACACTCACACTGTTTAATCTGTTTTATTACAACTTAATGTTTTATATTATTTTATATTTTAATTTTTGCAAACTACTTGCCGACATTTTAATCCACAGAGTAACTTTTTAATAGAGTCTACCACAGAGTAGTTAACTTTTTATAGATTACAAAAGTAATACAGAGTAACATGACTAACCTGAAGACAGACTTAAGAGCTTTATTTTTTTTACTGGACTTAATTAGCAAACGACTGTTAGCTGTACTGTATATATAGGTAGTAGAACCAGTGTAGTTCGACCGGGGAAGTACCACCCACACATATTGGACAGGTGGACTGCATTCTCATTAGCTACTTCTATAATAATAATCACTATCAAATCCATTTACACAAAAAATAAACTCTTACGTGACTACTTACGCCAAAAAACTCGATCTCAAAAAATGTCTACTCATAAATTACTCTGCACAACACAAAATAAGGCAGCAGTCATTGACAGAATATAAAGAAACATTGACGCGAAAATAATTATCTTTACGATCGTAACAGCCCACCGGCGCAACACGTTTATCTTAAAAGATAATGAGCATTTCTCTTTACGTTATCTTATCCTTTAAGATAAGAGTGTAACAAATTTACGTGTGTTTTTACTACCGAGGTTTACAGGATGTTTAGAGATTTAGATGTATATCTGACATTGGGGGAATATTTTAGATTACAATGCATATTAACTTATTCTTTTAAAAGATAAAGATGTCAAATGTAAGTTTTTTTATAAGAATGATTGACGTTTCAACGAGCAAGTAATTCATTGACGACTCGGAGGGGATTCGGTAGCGGAGCGGTTATCATACCGGTCCGACGCGCAATGGGTCCCAGGTTTGATTCCCGGCCAGACAGGTATCTGAATGATGAGTTTAGATTAGTGATAGTGTGGGGCTATGAGTGTAGAAAGCGTGTGTTTCTGTCTCAAAATTGCGATAGGTGCGTTGCTGTTCACAAGGACTGATTTGGTCGACTTGAAAAAGCGGTAGAAATAATATTGTTTCACTGGTGAGATATTACCGCCATTTTTACTTCTAGTCGAAATCATTTTCAACTAAGTCCTTAAAGTCTTGGCTCGTGTTTATGACTATGATGAATACATAAACACGTACAACCAGAATAGAAAATTAAATTTATCGTTTATTCCATACGAATAAACGATATCCGGCATCGAACCCGGACCTCACGTTTGATATTATGATGGTCGGTTACTACTGACCATCATAATATCAAATTATGATGGTCAGTAGTAGTTTATTATTAGGACTGCAAGTATATTTACAACTAGAATTCCATCATCAGTCCAGTGACAGCCCGCAAATTCGCCCTTTCAAATGAAAGGGCGTATTATAAAAATTATTATTGCTGATTTATGGTGAAGAAAATTATCTTGTTAAAACCTACACACCTGAGAGCTATTTATAAAAAAGTTCTTAAATGCGTTGAAATCTACCAATTCGCACTTAGCCAGCGCAGTAGACTATGGCCTGACAATCCTCTCAAGCCAAAGGCTTGCCCAGTAGTGGGACAATAAAGGGTAATTACTGTAACAGCCATAAAGCTAATTATTTTCGGGTAAACCCTCCATAAAATAAGATTAATGGCACCAGCTTCCTTTATTCCATCAATAATGGTCGGTCTCATGTTTTGACGATTACAGAGCATCTCAAAACAGAGGTACTCATTTAAAAAAATATTTTGATAAATTATCAAGTATTTTGTATAATACTAGGTTAATCACGCGGTTTCGCCCATCCATTCATGTCTATTCCGGTAGTGAGTACCCTATGTGTTAATCATAAACTTAAAAAACACGCTTTCTACACTCATAGCCCCGCACTAGGATTTTCTCCTGTGTCGTGGGTACCATGGACACACACAAGACGAAAACACCAAGACCCAGAACATGAACCTAAACTCATCATTCAGATACCTGTATGGCCGGGAATCAGACCCGGGACCCATTGCGCGTCAAACCAATATGGTATGGTAACCATTCCACCACGTGGGTTGTCAAATACTATGTTTGTGCTGAATTTCAGCGACATCTAGCTAATAGTTTTTGCATGAAAGAATAACAATCCATACTAATATTATAATTCTTAAGGTGAACAGGACCTTTTTTTCGCAGACGAATTTCACAGACAATTTTCTGCTTAAAATCTCAATAGTTTCTATTATGAATCAACTACAGTCTCGTGGGAACAAGATATTGTCCCGAAAAATATATGCCCGTAGCGTATATGTTCATCCAGAGTGTCAGCTAACTCCCTACCAGTTTTTTTGCAAATAGCTCCAGCCGTTTAGACGTGAAGAAGTAACAGACATACACGCTCACAAACTTTCGTCTTTATAATATTATATAGTATTAGTATTAGTACATTAGTATTAGTATTAGTATGATAGTATGATCATACTTATTGATGTAAGCCGATGTCTTGTTTTGAGTCAAAAAATAAAAGGCCACGCTAGACATACGCCGATTTTAAACACCCAGTAAAGGTTGATAGTAGAAACACACGTTAATTTGTTACTTACTTATCTTAAAAGATAAGGCAAAGAGAAAAACTCATTATCTTTTAAGATACACATGTTGCGCCGGTGGGCTGTTACGATCGTAAAGATAAATTATTTTCGCGTCAAACTTCCTTTATATTCTGTCAATGACTGCTGCCTTATTTTGCGATGCACAGAGTAACTTTGGAATAGAGACTGTACAAGAGTATATACGTTTTTATTTTTATATAAGAGTGAAATGGTGAAAAGCATGCAATCAATTTAATAGGTGGTAGTAGAACCAGAGTAGTTCGCCCGGGGAAGTATCACCGCCACACGCATTTCTAGCATGAAACAGTTTTTGCGTTTCGATGGAAGGGTGTAGTTGCCGGCGCACTTTTATATATGGCGACCATCTCAGTCCTCGGGAGTAGCAACGCATCTGTGATAAACTTCAGATAGAACCCCCAAGTTCTGTATGAAGTTGCTTGCCGATGTCCATGGGCGGCAGCTACCACTTACCATTAGGTGGACTGCATGCTAATTTGCTACTTCAATTTTATATAAACAGAAACTATCTGATGGTAACTGGTCACTGCTGCCTATGGACATGTTTAATCAACCCTGTGTGATGCGTTATTACTCCTACTAGGACTAAGTTGTAAGCTTCGGGTAAGTGGTTCTCCCTTACGACTTTTCAGACCAGAACACAACAGCGCTTTATTTTGTTATTATTAGACAGATATAGAAACTTCGGAGTTGTAAAACTTAGAATTCCTCCACTTTTTGTGTGTGTATGTTTTTTAGTTATATTGAAGTAGCAAACAAGCAGCAGTGATAGGTTGAAACTTGCCCTCTCGATTGGGAGGTCTGAGGTTCAAACCCAGGCACGCACCACTGATTTATGTGCGTATTAGAAATTAATTATCACTGCTTTTCGGTGAAGGAAAACATTGTGAGGAAACCTATACACCCGAGAGTTCTTAAAAAAAAAAAAGTTCTCGGAGGTGTGTGAAGTGCACCAATTCGCACTTGACCAGCGCGGTGGACTATGGCCTAAACTCTATTATTCTGAAAGAAGACGCGGCCCAGCAGGGGGACAATAATGGGTTGACGAGATGTTTCTTAGTTATATTGAAGTAGCAAACGAGCATTCAGTCCGCCTGATGGTAAGTGGCCACTGCCAACTTTATATAGAACAGAGGTTCTCTCTGAAGTCTGTCACAGATGCGTTGCTACTCCCGAGGACTTAGCTATAGCCTCATATTTAAATGAACCGGCAATCACACCCTTCTATTGAAACGCAACTACTCCACGCCAGAAATAGGTGCGGCCGTCGTACCTCCCTGGTCCAACTAAATGTGTGTATGTGACATTGATAGTTTAATTTTATATTATAGAAATAGCAAACAATCTTCTGATAATAATTGTCTGTACGCCTATTGACGAGCCCTAGAAAACTAGCTCTTTCTAATTGCCAACATTAGAAATTTGTTGATATTTGAACCAAAATTTCTTGTAACCTATAAGTAATACTATGAAGTATTAAACCCTATTTAAGTCTTCTTGATAATATTTTCGAAAGGTCAGGCATGAGATAAGGAACTTTGTACAATGCAAACTTCAAGTGTTTGCCAAATAGTTCGAGAAGAAACATTTTGAAATTTAATTTTCTACTAACAGAAAATGCAGTACAAGAATTCACTGTACTCTGCAAAATGTGTACTCTACTTAAATCGAGTCAAATGTAGCGCTAATTAAGGCCTGCAGCCGACAATGAGCGGCCATTTTGTGTGACGTGTAGTATTGATTAAAAATGTACGGAACACTTTTCACTCATTACAACGAGAAAAAAACTTATCGGTCGTACATGATTGTACGAATTTAGGGCCGGCTTACATGCCGTGATACTGATAATATCGTATATAAAAATAATGGTTTCCGTATCTTTATATGCTTTTTATTGGCAAAGTAGATAAGCATGGTGTAAATGGTATCTAATGATACTAGCAAGATTATCATCGTGTGTAAAATATATTTATATACTATTTATTAGCGTTCTTACCAAACTTAACGCTCTTTTGTATGCACACCCTGAGTTTTAATATGTCGCAGGTTAATGGTAGAAAATATTTTCAGTATGCATGAAGTTCTGTGAGCGATAAGCATAACTGGTATTGTCTATAATTAATGTAATGGCGTAACCGTTTTAATTATAATAAAACAATAAATAAATATTGATTAAAATGACTTTGATTTCCATATTTAACGTAACGGTAACGATGTTACCAAGGTATTTGAATACGATAAAAATTACACGCAAATGTACTTTTTATGATTCTCAGTACTACTTGTTACGTGTGATATCTTTTCAAAACTTCTTCAATACTTAAATATCGATCCCACGTGACTTTATGGTCTTGTGGTCTCACGTCGAACATTATCTAAAATTAGGCTCAGGATCAAGAGGTAAAAAAAAAACGCGAGACATGGGATCAAAAACATAAACGCGTTTTCAACATATTCTGGTTCGATTCCCGGCTAGAAAACAAACGAATAACTCTACCACGGCATCAAGTATCCTACGTGTTAATACTGGTCAAAATGTGGCACACACGTATGTGTTGCGTGAGCGAATAACAAACACACATACATTCTAACAAATTTTCACATTTACGACAAATCTAACCAATTTTCACATTTTATCACTGTCTGCTACGTGTGATACATACTTTTACGTCTTTAATTCAGATACTACCGACCACACATGACTTCATAATCTTGTAGTTTCTTCATCAAGCATTACTTTATTATTCTCTGAATCTGTAAATCTCTGAATTAGGCTCACAATCACTAGATAGGCATTTAAATGACTAGGTTACAGGTAATGAGTATCTCATGTGTTAATATAAGACTTACATTATGTGTGTGCAAAGTCTTAGGGAAATCCGACCGGTAGTTATGGCGTGAAAGAGTAACAAACACACATACATCGTCACAAACTTTCACATTTAAAACATTAATAAAAAGTAAAATAAATTTGTACTATTCAGTTTATAGGTGTATGTTTATTCATCTTTATATCTATCCATGGCACCTACAACCCAAAAAATGTAGTGTAAATCTACGAGATCATACTGAATATAGAAGTGAATATTTTCAGAACTTTCCAATCATTATGTAAACCAAGCATTACAGTGAACAGTTTAAAATTTAAATCAGATTTTGTAAATGTGATGAAGATTTTGCGATAAGTATTTTAATTGTTTAAGTAATTTGCAATTTACATCTTAAGGCACATTTATGAAAAGTTTAATATAGTAGGCGTTTTTGTTACTTTGTATCTGTATTACAATATCTTTAGCTTTGTCCACCAATTCGCACTTGGCCAGCGCGGTGGACTACGGCCTATAACTCTCATTCTGAGAGAAGACCCGTGCCTAGCAGTGGTGGTGCATAGAATGAGGTCTGCTTCAATGCATAATAGCGAAAAACAAATGTATTGAATTGATTATTTGATGATAAATTAGACAAACTTAATTATATAGTGGTAATCTGTCATATCAATATGATAACAGTAACAAAAGAACATAAATTATTCTTGTTAAGAGTATTTCAGTTTCAAACATTACTTCCTAGCGTAAATCCAGCATCTACAACGAAATTCGAGCCAGTGACACTTTCAGCCTTATCACTCGCCAGATAAACTGTTAGTTCTGCTATTTCTTCAGCTTTTACAAATTTTTTTAATGGTGCAAGCTCTCCTAAATTATCATAATGAGCTTCAAGGCCAGTTTCGCTTCTTCCTGCGTTTTTCCAGATGTTCGTTTTCACAAATCCAGGGGATATGCAATTAACCCTGATGCCATGTTTACTTAAGTCCAAGGCAGAACATTTGGTAAACTTTGTCACCCCAGCCTTAGAAATGCTGTAAGGTAACAAATTGTTAGTTGTAAAAGAAGACGCTATACTGGATATGTTGACAATGCATCCTTTGCTCTCAGTCAATGCAGGCACCACCTCTTTCGTCATAACAATCATAGCTCGAAGGTTAATAGATATCACTTTATCAAATTTTTCAACAACATCTGAATCAAGTAATCTTCCGGATACAACAATGCCAGCGCAGTTCACAAGAACATCTATCTTCTTAAATTCCTGTAAAGTGAGTTTTACAGCTTTCTTGACATCTTCATCTTTGCTCAAATCGGCCACAACTTCTAACACTTTGCTCTTGCTTAGTTCTTCACACTCGCTCTTGATTTTAAGAAGATTTTCTTCGTTTATGTCAATAATAGATAAGTTTGCGTCTAACTTGGCGAAACTTAATGCAATAGCAGCACCTATACCAGATGCCGCGCCGGTCACAATTACAACTTTGTTTGAAAGACTCATTTTCACACGACTAACGCCTAATACAAATTATTAATTAATGAAATTTTTATCACTTTTACTAGTCTGATAAACTGTTTTCGTAATCTTATCGCTATCATATGTACATATCACATGCAAATCGTTATCGTTCCAGTATTAGAAATATAACCTTGCCTCCTACAAAACGAGAGACGAAGTTATATGAATTAATGTATTTCAAATATGCTTCTAGTCTTCTCAAACCCTTATAATATTCATAATTTCTTATATTTTATAACTTGAGAGAAACATTTATAAAACATTTTATTATTTTCCATTTCTTTTAATCCTTCTCGTCATTTCCGATAATTATCTGACTTCATGAAATAAAAATAAATTAAATAATAGCTAAATTGTAATATGAAATAACAAAACTATATTCACACACACACACACACACAACTTACATAGGTACTACTGTTTAACTATTTATTGTTTAATATCAGTGTTACTTTTATATATATATATATTTTTCATTGGTTAACTTTGTATAAAGGCGATTAATAACCCTAGATTTAAGACTGTAACTGTAACAATAGAATCGGGAAGGAACTGTCTCCCAGTCCACAGCTCACGCTTTTCTGGGAGTCAGGGCTCTTCGTTTCAAATGTACTCTCATTTATGGTCAATAAACATTTATTATTATTATTATTATTATATATGAAAAAAATATTGCATAGCAATCTTTTCTTTTTTCTCGTTAGTAAATAAAATTTTATTTATATAGTAGATACAACACAAAAGTATTTATTTATAAGTTTAGTTTTTATTTAGTCTAGTTTTAATTGTCCTAATAATTAATATCGTCGCTTAAGTTCTAACACCGCGTAACTCAAAAAATGCCCATTTTGAGTTAAAGAAAAAATGGTATCACAAAATAATATAGGAACATATACTTTCATAAAATATATTATTTTAATATGACTATATTAATATTTTAAACGCAATATATTTATTTGGTAGTTGTAGAATTAAAAGTAACTATTTGATACAGTTGATTCGCTCTCCTGAAAAGTTGCTAATTTTGAGATCCGCGGTGTTAGAACTTCAGCGACGATATGTCTAATTTTATTTACTTTCTGTGTTGCATAGCAATTTATTATAATTATATTTCCAGATTTGTATTTATTAGCAAAAACTAAACGTAACAAGTGCAGATAAAGTACTGCTAAGACCTACAAAAGCTTAGACCTACAAAAAACTTAAGTTACTAGACTTTGATATTGTTTTATCGAAATATTTAGAATACCTTTAATCTTAATAAAATAACACGAACAATCGATAATTTTAATATGACAATATGATTCATATTGTCATATTAAAATTATCAATTATAATAAATAATTTCATATATTTGATATTGATAAACTTTGATATTGTTTTATCGAAATATTTAGAATACCTTTAATCTTAATAAAATAACACGAACAATCGATAATTTTAATATGACAATATGATTCATATTGTCATATTAAAATTATCAATTATAATAAATAATTTCATATATTAAATAACTAAATTTTATAACAATAAGTATATATAAAGATAAAGTTTAATAAAAGGCTTTTATTAAACTTTATCTAATAATCTAATCTATAATAATCTATCTAATATCACGCGTGGTAGGGATAAGAAAAAGATGGCGCGTAACGGATTAAAAAAGATGGCTCTTAACGTAACGTAACGTAACGTAAAGATGGCGCGTAACGAAAAAATGTTACACTAATTTTTTTTCCAACCCCGATAAAGAAGTTTCACTTCAAAAACAAATTGCTAAATTAAATATAAGATGCAGCATCAAAATTACTATCCCTAGGATGAGTTCCCAGCGTCCTTGTAGTTCCGGGATCAGAATAGGGCTACGGCATCCCCTGCCTGTCGTAAGAGGCGACTAAAAGGGGCTTCCGGGGTTGCAGACGACTAGAATGGGTGCTCGAACCGTTCGGTCAGGCAATCCCGTAAAGGACGGCGGTATGTGTGGTCGCATACCATCGTAAAGACTAGACGGAGCGGTGGGCCCAGCCGCCCATCTAAGAGGAGCCTGATGGGGCAACGCGCACGCAAATCTAATCATTTCTATAGTTTAGGCTAACAGGACCCTTGCGTCATCTGGCTCGAGGAGTTTAGGTCAAATCTTTCTTCATATATCATTTTGATATCCGGTGTTTCATGAGAATTGAATCGGCAGAAGTTTATCTAAAATTATGAAATAGGTGCCCCTATGATTAATGAAAATTTCGTTTAATTTCTCTAGGATGATATTGGAAAATCTTGGTTACCATATAACCAGCGCCCTAAGAACACCTCCTTCCCAATAAAAAAAATAGGAAAATCGACTCGTAAATGAAGCAGTTATACGCAAACACGCATAAAAAGATTTTTTTATATATACGAGTGAATTTAATATGACACTAATAAGATAAGATAATTCATATCACTGCTTGTTACGTGTGATACATATTCATAACGTCTTCAGTACTGATACTATCGACCCCACATGACTTTAAAATCTTGTAGTCTTACATCGAGCATCATCAAAAGCTAGGGTCAGGATCACAAGACAAAAAAAAATACAAAGAATAAAAACCTTTTTAACAAAGAATATCTACCGACTTCAATGTCACTAAAAAGTCCTAAAATATTTTTTTATTAATTTTGTTTTAGAACACACTTAATACTTAGTACATAGTCCCGAAGTCGGCGCTAAACAAATATCGCTGGACGGCACTATGTCCTATATATCTCAAGAATGACATCATCAGATCCTGGTTTCCTTATCATGGTACCATTCCTGGAATGCCTCCTTTCCAATAAAAAAATAATGTTCAAAATCGGTTCATAAACGAGGAAATTATCCGCGAACAAACATAATATATATATATATATATATATATATATATATATATATATATATATATATATATATATATATATATATATATATACGGTCGAATTGAGAAAACCTCTTTTTTTGAAGTCGGTTAAAAACGCGGTAAAAATGTTACTGCCGCTATTGCATAGCATCTGTTATCAACTTATGGAATTATAATTATTCATTTATTTATGCAGTATTTTTTTCTTTAATACTTTCTCACAAACAGCTGCTTACATATTCGTCCAATTTCCGAGCAGCTCGTCTCGTAAGTTTAAGGAAATTAGAGGGTAGTTTTTGCGTGGAACAGTACCAAACACACATCCTCGCGAACTTTTTATTATATAAGCTTGAATATGATAAGCTTTTGTACAGTTATGTGTTTGTGAACCGGTCTTTGTGTTTATCGATAGAACCTACAACACGAAAAATATGCAATACGTCTACTAGTTCATACTGAACAAAGAGGTGAATATTATCGGTATGTAAACCAAACCGGTATTTGAACAATTTAAGTTTTAAATCAGATTTTGTAGATCTGATTCAAATTTTGTGATAAAGATTTAAATTGTTTTCGAAATTTGTAAATTACATTTAAAAGATCATGTATGAATGTTTAAACGAAAGTAAGAAATTAATACATACTTGTTTATCTTTACCAAAATGATATAAATTCTGTGGATATACCTCATACAATTTTAAGAATCAATTAATGTTATAATTCTCAATAATAACTTCAAAGAAATTATAATACTTAACGGGTACTCACGATAAGTATTATAATGTATCAATTCCGCGATAATACTAGTCTAAAATCATATATTTCAAAGAAATTGTTTAAAAAGAAAAGCTAACTTGTCGTATGCAACTTTACACCAGAACCAAAATAATATTTTAAGAAGTCATAACTTTTATGTTATGTTGTAAAATATTGATCTTTTAAACTAAATATTATTATATCTTATCAATGTAACCATTTTAAGATTAATTTTGTTGATTGTATGTACCAAATCCACCCATTAATGCTATCGTTTACCGTTTATTTATTCTTTAGCTCTGTTCTGTTAATCTTCTACCGAAAATTTAGTTATTGCACCTCACCATTTTATATTTATCACTTACAATAACTCCATACCATTAGGTCGCCTGGAAGAAATTGCTTTTAGTGATAAGACCGCCTTTTGTATTGTTATTTAAATTTTGTGTTCTATGTTATCTTTACTTTTTGGTACAATAAAGAGTATAATTATTAATGTTCCACTGCTGAGCATACGTCTTCTATCATAATAAGAGAGTTTTAAGCCATAGTCCACGACGCTGGCCAAGTGCGAATTAGTAGTCTTCACACACCTATGAGAACTTTTTTTAAGAACTTTCAAGTTTCCTCGCGATGTTTTACTCTAACGAAAGCAGTGATAATTAATTTCTTATATGCACATAATTAAAAAAAAAACAGAATCACATTACTTCGCTTCGAATTTTCGGGAAACGACAAAACCGCTTTCCTGCTTCAATATATCTACATGCATTTGACCGCACTGGTCTTCCTGTCAGGATGGGACAATGTCTCTCCTATTAGAGAGAGTGGAATAAAGTCTGCTACAATGAGAAAGCGAAAATACGTCTTTACCTATATGTTTTAATGGTTTATTTTAGGATAATAGAAATAAACTGCTTAACATACTCGTAATCTATCGTATCTCAAAATGATAATAACAACGTAAGGAAATTAATTATTTTTGTTAAGAGTACCTGAATTTGAAACACTACTTCCTAGTCCCAATCCAGCATCTACCAAGAAATCTGAGCCTGTGATACTTTCAGCCATATCACTCGCCTGATAAACTGCTAGGTTAGCTATTTCTTCAGGCTTTATAAATTTGTTTAATGGGGCAAGCCCTGCTACTTTATTATAATGAGCATCAAGGTCAACTTCTCTTCTTCCTGCATTTCTCAAAATATTTGTCTTTACATATCCAGGGGATATGCTATTAACTCTGACGCCTTGGTAACTTAAGTCCAAAGCAGCACATTTGGTAAATTTCGTCACTCCCGCCTTAGTAATACTGTAAGGTAACAAATTGTTTGCTGTAATTAAAGACGCAACACTGGATATGTTGACAATGCATCCTTTGCTAGCAATCAAAGCAGGCACCACCTCTTTTGTCATAACAATCATAGCTCGAAGGTTAATAGACACTACTTTATCGAATTTTTCGACTATATCTGAATCCAGTATGGTTCCGGATACAGCAATGCCAGCGCAATTCACAAGAACATCTATCTTCTCAAATTCCCTTAAAGTGCGTTCCACTGTTTTCTTGACTTCTTCGTCTTTACTTAAATCGGCCACAACTTGCAAAACTTTGCCTTTGCTTAGTTCTTCACACTCGCTCTTGATTTTAAGGAGATCTTCTTCATTCACATCAATGATAGATAAGCTTGCGTTTAATTTGGCAAAACTTAATGCAGTAGCAGCTCCTATACCTGATGCCGCACCGGTAACAATCACAACTTTGTTTTCAAAACTCATTTTAAAACGACTAACATCTAATGCGGTCTATTGATTAATGTGTTGTTCATTAAATATTACCAGTTTGATAAATTGTTATCGCAATCATATCTATTGTTATCATTTCCAAACCACAATTTACTTTTTTTTTAAATTGTTCTTATCATAAATCAATAGCTATCATTTCAAAAACGGGGGAAAAAGTTTATATGACTTACTTTACTTCAATTGTGTATAATATAGTTTTAGCGACTATGTTTTATACTATGTAGAGAAGTGACCATCTTACTTCTTGAAAGTGGCAACGCATCTTTTGATTGACTTCAGATAGATTCCTTGATCTATATGAATTTTCTTCCAAATACCCACAAGGTGGCAGTGAACACTCGTTTGCTATTCTAACCGGTTAAAAAAGAACCTGATACTAAGTAGGCATTGCCGGTTATGAATTTCATCATCTTCAATGTGAAATATGATGTCGATTATGTATATTGTATTGCATATTTTATAAATGTTATAAATTGTGAAATAAAGTTTAAATACTGTCTACATTTAAACTTAAATGCATTTTAAACACATATTAAAGCCCACGACAAAGACAGCGGGAAGGAATCTTTTAAACCATCCATTGTTTCTTAAGTAACTTTATTTAACGTTAAAAGCCAATTGCGAAATAATTACTCTTAGAGTGAAAACATAAAAATTGAACAGTTAAATCGGGTCGGAACAATCTGGCGGGCAGCCAATTTTAAAACTACCCTTTATTTGGGGGTAAATCCTCTTTCTACTGTGTAGGATTTTGGAGCAAAAAAGGATTTTTATAAGCTTTTCGTAGATATGTTCAAGAGTTTTCATTGTGATTTTATTTTGGAAATAGGAAACTATACACCAATAGTTTTTTTTATTATAATAATGAAGTAGCAAACGATCATGCAGTTCACCTGATGGTAAGTGGTCACTGCCGCCCATAGATATCTGTAAGCAATTTTGACATAGGACATAAGTTCTGGGTAATGTCAATCAGATAGAAGTTATGTTCTATGTGAAATTATCTCATATAAAAGTATGCAGGTAACCACACCCTTCCATAGACACGCAAGAACTGCTTTACGTTAGAAATAGGTATGGCGGTGGTACCTCCCCAGTCGAACTATACTGGTTCTACCACCTTTAAACCAATTCAACCGGAAAGGTATCACCGTCACACTTTTGTCTAGAATGGAGCATGTTTGCGTATCGGTGGAAGAAGATAGATGCCCGCTGACTTTTTTTATAATTTTGGTGTAGCAAGAGCGATCCTGATTTTTTTGAAGTGAAACTTCTTTATCGGGGTTGGAAAAAAATTTAGCGTAACATTTTTTCGTTACGCGCCATCTTTTTTTTCCGTTACGCGCCATCTTTTTCTTATCCCTACCACGCGTGATATTAGATAGATTATTATAGATTAGATTATTAGATAAAGTTTAATAAAAGCCTTTTATTAAACTTTATCTAATTTAACTTTATTTAACCAATTTCTGTAAAGTTGCATATAGTAAATTATTTTTTGAAAAATAACGTCATAAAGAAGTTTCACTTCTTACGAGTGTACGCTAGTACACGCACACATTTTTTTTATCATGGAGCCACACGTAGAATATCTCGTTTTCGAGAAAAAAAATATCACGAAAATCGGTTCATAAACCACATAGTTGTCTGCGAACACATATAATGAATATATACACACGATCGAATTGTGAATCATTCTCCATAGTTGAACTCAGTCAACAAAATAAATATGTACATTTGTATTAATATTACTTCTGATTAAGTTAACTTTGTATTCCATAGTGGGTTGGCGAACCTTAGCGAGATATTTGTATACGATAAAAATCATACTGTATTTTGAACTAGCTTCTTGCTGCGGCTACGCGCACCTTATGATCTTTACCTGGGTATCGAATATTCCATGTGCTAAACCAGATCATCAGCTATCTGCGTACCAAATTTTAGTCAAACGCTAACTGTAGTTTTTACGTGAACGATTAACAAACACACATGCATCTTTACAAACATTTATTTTTATAAAATCAATAAGATAAGATAGTTCTTATCACTGTTTGTTATTTGTGATACATTGTATTATATCATGACTTTATAGACAACGCTACGCCAATGCATATTGAAGAAAATATGAATTTATATGTACAGGATGACTGTTTTAAAGATAATAGATAGTACGTAAGTACATTGAATAACAGTAATCTTTTAAAATCGTAACATGATAATTATAAGAAAAGAAAATTATTTATTTTTGTGAAGTGTATCTGAACTTCAAACATTGCTTCCTAGCAGCCATCCAGCATCTACCACGAAATCTGAGCCAGTGACACTTTCAGCTTTATCACTCGCTAGATAAACTGCTAGTTCTGCTATTTCTTCAGGTTTTATAACTTTGTTCAATGGAGCACGACCTGCTGATTTCTCATAATGAACAATAAGGTCAGCTTCGCTTTTTCCTGCATTTTTCCAGATGTTTGTCTTCACAGAGCCAGGAGATATGCAATTAACTCTGACGCCTTTTTTACTTAAGTCTAAAGCAGCACATTTAGTAAACTTTGTCACTCCGGCCTTCGAAATGCTGTAAGGTAACAAATTGTTTGCTGTAAATGAAGATGCAATGCTGGATATGTTGACAATGCATCCTTTGCTGTCGATCAATGCAGGCACGACCTCTTTTGTCATAACAATCATTGCTCGTAGATTAATAGCTATTACTTTATCGAATTTCTCGACAATATCAGGATCTAATAGGCTTCCAGGTACAAGAATGCCAGCGCAATTCACAAGAACATCAATCTTCTCAAATTCCTGTAAAGTGCGTTCCACTGCTTTCTTGACATCTTTGTCTTTACTTAAATCGGCCACAACTTGTAACACTTTGCTTTTACTTAGTTCTTCACACTCGCTCTTGATTTTGATGAGATCTTCTTCATTCATGTCAATGATAGATAAGTTTGCATTTAATTTGGCGAAACTTAATGCAATAGCAGCTCCGATACCTGATGCCGCTCCGGTTACAATCACAACTTTATTTGCAAAACTCATTTTCACACGACTGATGCCCAATGCGATTTAATAAGTAATGTATTATTTGTCACAGTTTACCAGTCTGATAAATCGTTCTCGCAATCTTATCTATCGTTATCATATGCAAATATTACATGCAAATCCCAATCTACTAATTCTTAAATTTGTTTATCATTTCATTAGTTATCGTTTCAACATCAGAAATATGATCATGCCGCGAAAAAAACGAGAAAAGAATATGATATCGCTTAACGTATTTCATTTATATGTGTCATTAGTCAACTAAATTAAATTATGCAACGTTTTTACCATTTGTGGATTCTGGAACCGTAATAAATTTGCTTTATTAAAAACATCTTCATTTTTACGCGATTCCATCAATCCGCAGCTCTTAAAACGCCACAGCTAAAAATCCTAAGTAACTAACCTAACTAAAGTAGGTTTTTGGAAATAGTCGTGCTAACGCCCATTAGGGAAAGCCTATATCCAGCGTTGGACCTAAATTTGTCTTGATGTTAGTGGTAGGTGGTGGTAACTTATTTTTATCTTTTTTTCGTTATTTATTCTTTTTAAATGTTCACTTATCTCGGCAGTTCGCATATTCTTCTCCCACCTTTGACTGGTTGACGGTACTTTAGTCAGTCGTAAAACTAATTGCGTTCGGGTTAAATTAAAGTAAAATTACATTGATGATGTCAGCTTCCTTCAATTTCTATAAATAATAATCAGTTTCATGTTTTGTCGATGGTTACAGAGCATTCCAAAAACAGAGGGAATCTTATCTTAAAAATCTTATCAAGTCGTTTTAACATTGAAGTAACAGACGTGCAAACCAACCAGTTGAACCAGTGTTGTTAGAAAGGGATGGGACCTCCACTTATTTCTATTGAGAAGCAGTTCTTGCGTTTCAGTGGAAGAGTGTGGCTGCCGGCCCACTTTTATATGAGGCGACCATCTTAGCTCTCGGGAGTAGCAACACATCTGTGATTGACTTCGGATGGAACCCATGTTCTGTATGAAGTTGCTTAAAGATATCCATGGGCGGCAGTGACCACTTACCATCAGGTGGACTGCATGCTCGTTTGCTACATCAGTCAGATAAAAAAAAAGTTCACTTCGAATAATGGATATTTTATAAATATTATAAAGTACGAAATAAAGATAACATACTGTTCAAATTTAAACTAAACGCATTTAAAAGCACACAAGAAGGAGAAAGACGGTAGTAAGAAACTTAAAAGAAATCTTTTAAACCACCCACTGTTTCTTAAGTAACTTTATTTAACGTTAAAAGCCAATTGCAAAATAATTACTATCAGAGTGAAAACAAAAAAACTTGAACAGTTAAATCGGGTCGGAACAGGCTGGCGGGCGGCCAATTTTAAAACTACCCTTTATTTGGGGGTAAATCCTCTTTCTACTGTGTAGGATTTTGGAGCAAAAAAGTATTTTTATAAGCTTTCGGTAGATACGTTCTAGTGCCTTTGTGAATTAGTTTGTTTGTTATCGTGTAGTTTAATAATTCGAGCGAGAGGGTATCACCGTTACAATTTTGTGTAGTGTGAAGCCGTTCAGCATTTCGGTCGAAACGGTTGGATGTCTGCTGACTTTTTTATATCTGATTGAAGTAGCAAACGAGCATGCAGTCCACCTGATGGTAAGTGGTAACTGCAGCCCATGGACATCTCACAGCAACTTTAAATAGAACATGGGCTCTATCTGAAGTCAATCACGGATGCGTTGCTACTCCCGAGGACTATGATGGTCGCCTCATATAAAAGTGTACCGGCAACCACACCCTTCTATCGAAAAGCCGAAACGCAATAAATGCTTCACGCTAGAAATAGTATATGGTACGACAGTGCGAAGCTCGCACGGATCGAGACGAGCTGCTCGGAAATCGGGCGAATGTAAGAAAGTATATAGTACCAAAAAAAACTTGTATTAATATCAAAGAAAAAAAATACTGCAAAAATAAACAATTATAATTGCATAAGTTGATAACAAATGCTATACAATAGCTTTACCACGGCAGGCCCCGAGTGCCGCACGTTGAATACACAAACACCCAGACCCAGAACAGGAATCTGAACTCATCATTCAGATACCTGTCTGACCGGGAATCGAACCCGGGACCCATTGCGCGTCAGACCGGTATGATAACCGCTCCGCCACGCGGGTCGTCGTCGTCGTCGTAGGGGCACATATATTGCCTTATGAATATGCAGTGGAAAACCGGTCTTAGTCGACATCCGTTCGAATTTAATATTATACAGAAGCCTCGCTTTAAAAAAATATGTGATATTTGCCGGTAATTAAATGGTACCTATTAATTAAGATAACAGTAATTACAACTATAGCTAAATATATAACTAAGTATAACATACATTATATACTAAACATAACATTAAATAAAATTTATAATGCCAAACATTTTTTTATAGTATGAAAATTTGATACAAGCTTGCAGTCCAGCCCTTGTGATGTGGCCCCTGCAGTCTTTATTTAAAAGATAGATATATATTTTTGAACTTATATTATCTAGGAATGATACACTGTTTTGACTTTTTCATATAAGTGGATAGTCGGAATTAAAACTACGTATTATAAGTACATATCAAAATGTATCTATAAATGCGTTGCTACGCCATCATAAAAAATACACCAGAAACCTTCGCGAGCTCATGAATAACAACTTTGCTAAAGATCATCACATGATCAAATGAATAGTTTACGATTCTATATAGGACATGAAGAGAGACATTCATTTGTATATATAAGAAGAAGAAGAAGAAGAAGAAGATTATATTGAAAAGTCTAGTCAATTTTTTGACCTACGCTTCAGAGCAGAAATTTGGGGCGGTAAAGTTTTAAATCACAAAGGTTGTAGGTTTAATTAAGTTCCAACATTCACACCATACATGCCTAGAATTTACACCCAGTCTTTAGTATAAACGCCAATATCTCGTTGCCTAAAGATTTATTCTCAACCATACCATAATCATCTCAACTCTACCCGATAAAGAGGTTCATTTCACAGCTTCACAAATCATATACCTTCGTTGTTATTTTGAACCGACGTTATTATTGAGCCCTCAGGGCTTGAAGGTCCGATATTTCGACCCTCAAGGTGTATGGCCATACAATTTGGATGTCATTAATTTTATTTCGCAAGGTGCGGTTAAGATGGTCTTTTTGTTTTTGTTACGAATTTGGTTGTAATGACGACTATTATTCTTTATGACGAGATTAGTGGCCACCGAAATATTGGTAATAGGTCAATAATCGTGTTTTCATACATTTTTTTTTATTTGACTGAAGTAGCAAACGAGCATGCAGTCCACCTGATGGTAAGTGGTCACTGCCGCCCATTGACATCTGTTATCAACTTCATACAGAACATGGGTTCCATCTGAAGTCAATCACAGATGCGTTGTTACTCCCGAGGACTATGATGGTCGCCTCATGTGAAAGTGTGCCGGCAACCACACTCTTCTATCGAAACGCAAGAAATGCTTCACGCTAGAAATAAGTGTGGCGGTGGTACTTCCCCGGTGGAACTACACTGGTTCTACCACCTTGTAAACACGTACACATACACGTAAAGTAGACTAACTACCCCATAGAGAGCATTAACCATCAACTTTTTATTATTGAGGGTTCTTCAAAAGGTACCCTACTATAAGCCTAATGGTTGAAACTTGCCCTCTCAATCGGGAGGTCCGAGGTTCAAACCCAGGCACGCACCACTGATATATGTGCGTATTAGAAATTAATTATCACTACTTTTCGGTGAAGGAAAACATTGTGAGGAAACCTACACGTATCTGAGAGTTCTTTAAAAAAAAAGTTCTTGGAGGTGTGTGAAGTCCACCAATTTGCACTTGGCCAGCGCGGTGGACTATGGCCTAAAACTGTCTTATTTTGAGACAAGACCCGTGTCCAGCAGTGGGATAATAATGGGTTGGTGAGAGACACTACGCTGGGGGAGCGACGCCGGGTTATGGGGCATTTTAACTGCACTAAATGTACCTTGATTACCGTATTCACCGTAGCTAAGAGGACTCCGGGATCTCTAACAGAACGCAACTGGAGTCCTCTAAGAGCGTGTTCATTGGGCTCCCGGATGAGCGGCTGGTTCTACCGCACACCACCATCATCTGGACGCAATACCAGAGAAGTTGTCAATGCATCCTTCCTGTGTCCTACTTCGAAGAGTACGTCGCTCCAACTTAGTTATTATAGGTGGTAATACGAAAATTTTTCATGTTCAGTTATGATTCCAATTATACACAGACTTGATTACAGATGTCCATGGCAGCGGTCAGCACTTGTCACTCTAGGGATTACTCGTATATTTATTTCACAATAACAAAATTTTTACAAAAAAAACATGCGTGCGTACAAAGTACACATGTCAGAAGTGAAACTTCTTTGGCGAACTAATTTATAAATCTTGTTTATATTTATACAAATCTAAAACTTTAAATTTCCAAGATTAAGAGGAAGGGAAAAAGGCGTGATACGACGTTCGCTCTGTCTCACTTTTTCTCTCAATCTTTCTCACTCGCTTGCTCCCTACTCTCACTCCACGGCTAGTTGCTCATGCTACGTTCGCCCTGTCTTACTCTCTCTCAATCGGTCTCGATCACTCTCTCTCTCTTTTCCGACACTTCCGTTGCATACCGGCGTGACGTTTCATCTGTAAAAATTTTACCCTCATGCGCCTAAAGAAGTTTCACTTCAAAAAGTCAAACCCGCTGAGTTTCTTGCCGGATCTTCTCAGTTGAGGTTGTGTTCGTTAGCAGTGTAAGAAAAAAATTGTAAGTCGATATGTAAGTGCCGACGTAATTCTATGCAAAATAAAGACATTTAATTTCATTTCACAAAAAAAATAGGTTTTGCAACAATAAGTTAATAGCAGTACTTACTTCATCACTACATAATATAAAACATAGTCGCTTCCCGCTGTCTGTCCCTATGTACGCTTAGATCTTTAAAACTACGCTACGGATTTTAATGCAGTTTTTTATTAGATAGAGTGATTCAAAGGAAGGTTTTTATGTATAACACATGTATAATATAGTAGAGAAACACTGATAATTTTTGGCTTTAGCCGGAACGGAGAAACACTGATAATTTTTGACTCTTAGTTCGCCGGGTCAACTAGTAAAATATATTTTAATTTGAATGTACCACTAAGCACCTAGCACTTCTCGTAAAAGATACCATTATAAAATTAATCGCAGACTATAAATATATGAACTGACATTTTGAGGACAGGAAATCATCTATATTTTAATTCTGAACGCATGAATAAATTACTATGTTATTCACACAAAAATAGCTTGTATAATAACGTAGGCAGTAATAGTAGACTTTTAATTTTTTTTCATTTGCGTTATTCCGTTTAAGATAAATCAGCTTTGAGGTCTGAGGTTCAATTTTTTTTATCTGACTGAAGTAGCGAACGAGCATGCAGTTCACTTGATGGTAAGTGGTCACTGCCGCCTGTAGACATCCATAATCAACTACATACATGGGTTTCATCTGAAGTCAACCACAGATGCGTTGCTACTCCCGAGGACTATGATGGTCGCCCCGTGTGAACGTGTGCCGTCAACCACATCCTTCTATCGAAACGCAAGAAATGCTTTACGCTAGACATAGGTGTGGCGGTGGTACTTCCTCGGTTGAACTACACTGGTTCTACCATCTGGAGATCAAATCGTACGGTTCTGATTTGGTAAAAAATATGTCTTAGTATCCATCCGTCAGCCTTTTATAGTCCACTGCTGGACATAGGCCTACCCAATATGGTGCCACTTTTACCTGTCCCGTGCCCTCGGAATTCAACGGTTTCCCGCTATGTTCTTCAGGTCATCAACCTACCTGGATGAGGGACGACCTGTACTCTTTTTGCCTAAATGGGTCGCAGAAATTAGTTATCACTGTTTTACGGCATTGAAACACCGTGATATAGTTTACATACCCAAGAATTCAAAAAAAAAAGTGCAACTTTGCACTTGGCCAGCGCGGTGGTCTATGACCAAAATCTCTTTCCAATGCCCAGCAGTGGGACAATAATGTGTTGATGTCATCTATTATGCCAAAACAACGCAAACACGGTCAACGAACTAAAACTCCAAGCAAATATTTCCCATAAATAAATCACAGATACACAAAAAACACATGTAGATTGTATTCAAATGCGCAAAAGCCAGGCATTTATTTCCTGCATTCATTTTTAAAACAATGTAAGTATTTTTAAAAGTGTAACGAAACAGAAGTCCAATCATATTTAACTGTCAGGCACATTGCAAAACGACGTAACAACGGGTTTAATTTCAAAGAAAATTGACCTTTATTGTCACTCGATCGTAGTAAGAATTCGATCGAAATTGAATTGCAATGTTGATCGTGTTCAGAAGTGCTTGTAGTAACGTTACGAGTAGGGCTGCCAACTCTGTCGTCGTAATGGAAAATGCATGTTAGTTTTGAGATCAGCGCGTTTAAGTTTTTTTTTTGCAATCGCTGTTATTTCTAATCGAGATCAGTTAAATTAAAATGTATTTGATTGAAATCCGGTGAAAACCGGATTATTTTATTGAAAATAGACATAACTGCTTTATTTTAACCTTTAAACCAAGAATAACAGTATTTTAATAAATCAACTAATGACCGACCGATGTCGAATAAAAAAACATAACATGCTTTTAATTCTATATATATACCGCAAAATAACTCAACTCACTGTGTTTTTCTTACACAGGACATATCTTTACTAATACATGTTTTAATCAATTTTCGACGCAAAAAGTGGGGTGTTCCAAGTTTGAAATGTCTGTGTATTCGTCTAAGTTATTGCGAGTGTACCATTTGTCCTTATGAAAAGTTACACGGGCTTTTGTTCGTCATTGTTTATTCTGTTTTTATTTAACAACGGTCTTACTAAATATCACAGATCCGAATAATTTATCTTTCCTTTTTACTTATTAAATGACTTTTTTCCATTTTATTATTATGTTAATTGGCAGTAGTTAACAAGCATCAACACAGCTAAAAATGTTAAATCATGTTCATTATTGCCGTATTTAAAGCTTCAGTTTTTTTGGATTTATCAAAAGATTTTTAATTTTAAAAAATGTAATATTTATTTGAAAAAATGTTGGCAACCCTTACAATGCCGGCAATGCAACATACGATATGTTCAACATGAAAGAGCTTAAATGCCATAATCCCGTTATGCTAATTTACAATTTATTTCCTCAAAATAAAGTTAATTCTACATTACGTCCAATGATAATTTAATATATTTTAAAGCGAGTAACTTATCCTTCAATGAACCGGCGCCAGAAACTCGTTCAAATGTTTTTTTGTCAAAATACAGAGCGGTTTACCGCAGCGGCTTGCGGCTTGCCTTGGTTACAAACGAATTGAACTGAGTAAATCATTTAAGATGGGTATTCACGTTACAACGGTCGCACGTACTGTCGCAAGGACATTTCAAAGCTGGATACTTCAACGGACATTTTTTTTTGTTTTCGAGGGGGAAACCTTCAAAAGGTACCCGACGCCGTGGGAGCGACGCCGGATTATGTGGGATTTTTACCGCACTAAAACCCCCCCGGTGGCCGTCCTCGGCGCTGAAAAGGAGGACTCCGGGATCTCGAAACGACTTCAACCGGAATCCTCCGAGCGCGCTGCCCCATCGGGCTCCTCCCAGATGGGCGGCTTACCCACCGTTCCCTCTAGTCTTTACGACGGTATGCGACCACACATACCGCCGTCCTTCCGGGGATTGCCTGACCGAACGGTTCGAGCTCCCACTCTAGCCGTCTGCAACCCCGGAAACCCCTTTTAGTCGCCTCTTACGACAGGCAGGGGATACCGTAGCCCTATTCTGACCACGAGGCTACAGGGACGACTTCAACGGACCTGGGACATGACCTTCGTTGTACAGTTGTCGCGTCGTACTTGTCGCATACCACCGCAGTTCGTGCGACAGTCCGTGCGACCGTCCTAACGTGAATGCCCACCTTTAGTTTTACTTGCGTTGACCATCTTCGTTCTCGGGTGTAGCAACGCATCCGTAATTACAAAAGATGCGCCGAACATTCGGCTGTTATTCGGCGTACTCGGCAACTTTTTCACTATTCGTCTTCGGGCTAATTATTCGGTTTGGGTGCCGAATATATTCGGTACGAGTTTTTTCTATCTTCTTGTCTACACGTCACGGTATAGAACAAAAAAATCAAAATTTTTACGTAAGATTTATGTTATATGTCAAAAAATTAGTATTTTTTTGACATGAAGAGTATGTTAAAGCAATTAAACTTCAAATCAACATTTGTGAAATCTTAATCAAATTCGCATTTTTTCTAAGCTCTTATTAACATTAATTTTTAAACCTCAAAGAACCATTTAATTTTTTTATAACACACTTTCACAGTTATTTCATAATAGGAAATGGTACACCAAATAATTCGGCCGAATACCCGCTTCGGTAAAAGTTAAACCGAATAGTATTCGGTATTCGGTTATTCGGTGAAACCTCTATTCGGTGAATATCTAGTAATTAACTTAATATATTTAGAATCTAATTCTACCTGAAGTTGCTATCACATGTCCATGGGCTGCAGTGACCACTTACCATCGAGTTGACTACGTGTTTGTTGCACTGTAATCGGACAAAAAGCTGCTGGTTTATATGACGTAGATCCAAGCCGCATAAGCCGCATGTATCGCACTCATTACTTCAAATATGTAGCCGGCTTGCTTGGAGCTTGTAGTACGAAGGATGCCTCTTAATCAATGGCACTGAATTAAGAAACGGGTAAGGCACTTGTCTTATCATCTATTGGAAGCGATGGAGCGATGGAAAGATTAAAAAAAGTACCGATGTCCCTTGTTTAATAACATTTTATTCAAACGGTTTTAGATTAAAGATATTTTAGAGACAAAAAATAACTATTTTTTATTTGAAAAAAGGATAGATGAATGATTGTTACACGTTTACGTTGATCGGATTTGGCAACCGCGAGCAAAACAGTGGTCTTTCGTTGTGACAGCTAAGTTGAAAGTTAATATTACGCTGAGTCATTAAAAATCATTAAGAATACAAACGAAATACAAGGTACGTACATAAATACGATCAATCAAATACGTATAGCGAATTTAAAACAGTTTTGGTACAAGTTGCAGCTGAACTTCGTGGCTTTATAGGAAGGACTCGCATATTTTCTTTTCTGACGCTCGAAGTAGGTCCTTACCGCACCCTGCAATAAACACTCAAAAAAAATTTTCTTTGCCCACAGGTAAGCCACACTAATTTGAATAGACCATTTCTTCGCTTAACCGTGAGCGGTAAGACACTCGAACCGAGAATACGATCTCTTATTGATTAAATATTAATATTGCACTAACGAGATTTTTGAAATATGGCGTCGCGTTTATTACAAGATTAACAAATGTTATTTGTTTGGGATGAAATATTTATGGCGCTGTTACAAGATTTTTAATGAATAACATAAAATTATGATTGATGATCGCAATTACGAATGTATGTTTTTGATATAATATGTCAATATTAATTAATTTTATTTCTGCAAGATGAAATACTGTCCGAATTTTATTATCCTAACTTAACCTAACCTAAACATAATCATATTAATCACTACGTAGTTTAAAACAAAGTCGGTTCCCGATGTCTGTTCCTATGTATGCTTAGATCTTTAAAACTACGCTACGGATTTTAATGCAGTTTTTTTATAGATAGAATTTTTAATAGATAGATAATTCTAAAGGAAGGTTTTTATGTATATAACATGCATAACATAGTGGAGAAATACTGATGATTTTAGATTTTTTACTTTTAGGCGAAACGATGTTCGTCGGGTCAACTAGTATTTAGTATAAGGGTTAAAATTTGTGAAGATGTGGGTTTGTTAATCAATCGCACAAAAACTACTGCCCCGATTTGGTTAAAATTACGCAGACATATAGTTTATGTCCAGGATAGACACATAGGATACTCTTTATCGTGGTAACTGCCGGAAGCGAAAGAAGCCGCGGGCATAATTACATTTAACTAGTCACTCGTCGCAACGGTCAAAATTCGACCGTAATTTACCTTAATAAACTAAACTTCACATTGTCCAAAGTAGCAGAAATATTTCTACATTAATAAATTGTATTGATTTTACTGATTAAAATCACCCGTTGCATGTAAAAAGAGGTTTATTAACTGCATTTAAAACCAATAACGGGTATTTTGACAAAGACATTGAACGTTCTATTTCGATTATTATGTATGAATCACAAATTTTCGATTCACGTATTAATATATAGATTATGTATGGCTTAAAATGCTTAGTACTGTTATAAAAATAACAATAGCTAAAGAATACATTGACATAACCTTTAGAATACATTGACTAACGACAACGGTCATCCTCTGAACATCGTTTTAAGAATATTTTCTTGTTTCACACAGCGCTTTATGTAGATTTTTTTTTATCTTTAATTATTTTGGAGAAAGCAGACAGTACACACCGACAACATTTATACTTCATTATCAACGTTTTTATGTAACACATATTTCCGTACTGTAACCAAATCCCTTAAATACTTACACAATTGTGTTATTTCTACAAAACGCATTTTTTTCGCTTGGCCCCTTTAATTCATTTACATACTTAAGTACATAGTGACCAATTCATACGCCCTCTCTTTGTTCCGTTAGGTTCAACTTGTAGCACCTTTTCTCCAGAAAAAATAATTAAAGACATCAACATTTAATGGTGATAATACTACGGAGTGGAATTGAACCTCCCGGCCAAAAGACGCAGTAATAACATATCGGTTGAAAATAATTATGTACATATGTAATTTGTGAACTGTGAAAATTAACCACTTTATCCCCGCAGTAAACTGTGGAGATAATTACAATGGTTATTAAGAAACCTTCGAGGTCTTTACCTTAAAAACGAGGAAGTTTCCATAAATGCAACGACGACTCACGATAAGAATGTTTGTCGAGTATATGTTTGGCGTAAGTATAAATATTATATATATGTATGTGTATATATAGGTGTGCTTGCATGAATCTATATATATAAAAGTCACTCATCACGAAATCTCAGAAACTACAAGTGTTAGAAGTTTCAAATTTTGTATGCGGATTCTTTTAAGGACGTAAGTGCTCACTAAGAAGGGATTTTATGAAATTCAACCCCTAAGGGGTGAAATGTGTAAAACTTTGTGATACATTGATTTGAACGCGGGCGGGGCCGCGGGTACAGCTAGTGTTTGTATATTTGCAAGTATGTTACAAGTATTTTACAGGTGGTAGAACCAGTGTAGTTCGACCGGGGAGGTACCACCGCCACATCTATTTCTACCGTGAAGCATTTTTTGCGTTTCAATGGAAGGGTACACTTACGCCGGTACACTTTTATATGAGGCGACCATCTTAGTCCCTGGGAGTAGCAACACATCTGTGATTGACTTCAGATAGAACCCATGTTCTGTATGAAGTTGATTACAGATGTCCATGGGCGGCAGTGACCACTTACTATCAGGTGGACTGCATGCTCATTTGCTACTTCAGTGAAATAAAAAAAAATGTCAATTTCTAGAGCCCGCGCGATAGCCAAAAGGCTAGGCGGATTGTAAAAAATGAAATGTGATTCGACTCAGTTCGCAGGGTGACATAGGCAATATATATTTTTAAAATAACAACTGTAAAAAAGGAAAAAGGGGAAGAGACGACTTTTTTATTACGGGTATCAAACCAACGGAGACTGAATGTCTTCAAACCATTATTGTCCCTGCTGGGTCTTCTCGCGGAATTAGTTTTCTAAAACTTCCAGGTGTACAGGTTTCTTCACGAAGTATTCATATATGCATCATTTTAGAAACTGTCACGACTGGGATTCAAACCTCAAACCCTCAATTAAGAGACCGATTTTCCAACGACGACTCTCGTGATGTCGCGGTTACCATGCACGTCTGACGCGCAATGGGTTTGGGGTTCGATTCCCGGCTAGACAGGTATCTGAATGATGAGTTCAGATTCTTGTTCTGAGTTTGGGTGTATTCGTCTTGTGTTTGTCCATGGTACCCACGACACGAGAAAATCCTAGTGTTGGGCTATGAGTGTAGAAAGCGTGTTTAACCATTTGGCTGCTTTTAAATTTTATACAAATATCGCACCAACGACCGTATAAAGTAAACTTAAACCTTTTTTTTTTTCGAGGGGGAAACCTAAAGGTACCCGACGCCGTGGGAGCGACGCAGGGTTATGTGGGATTTTTACCGCACTAAAACCCCCCCGGTGGCCGTCCTCGGCGCTGAAAAGGAGGACTCCGGGATCTCGAAACGACTTCAACCGGAATCCTCGAGCGCGCTGCCCCATCGGGCTCCTCCCAGATGGGCGGCTGGGCCCACCGCTCCATCTAATCTTTACAACGGTATGCGACCACACATACCGCCGTCCTTCCCGGGATTGCCTGACCGAACGGTTTGAGCTCCCACTCTAGCCGTCTGCAACCCCGGAAGCCCCTTTTAGTCGCCTCTTACGACAGGCAGGGGATACCGTAGCCCTATTCTGACCCCGAGGCTACAGGGACGAAAGTAAACTTAAACTAGCAACGTTTTACCAAGTGCTAGGGCCGTTGTAGTTCGACGGGAAGATACCACCGCCACACGTATTTTTAGCGTGAAGCAGTTCTTGCTTTTCGATGGAAGGGTGTGGTTGCCGGCTCGCTTACGAGGCGACCATCTTATTCCCGCAACGCATCTGTGATTGACTCCAGATGGAACCCATGTTCTGTATGACGTTGATTACATATCTCCATGAGCGGCAGTGACCACTTACCATCAGATGGACTGCGTGCTCGTTTGCCACTTCAATCAGATAAAAAAACATCTTTCCATCTACATATATGGACTGGGCTGTCATCTACATAGATGATGGACTATATGCTCTTTTGCTAGTACAATCTTGTAAAAAATCATTAAGCTATGACTCCAGAGACTTTAGAGACATGTACCTGCATTAAATTAAACTACAAATGTAAAATAAATCCTTACCAAAACGCTAACCAGTAATCCACGTGATTCATTAAAAGATCAAGCGATACCTTTTTTAACCCTTAAATCTTATCGACTTGAGTAACTCAAAACCGGAGCGGAATACAAATGTTTCGCGGATCACATTGATTTATATCGGAATTTCGGAACAAAGCAAGTGAAGAGACGTTTATTTTACATTGTATTGTCTTTCATTCATTTCTTTTCGAGTATGTTTATGTTATTTTTAAGTCGTAATGACAGTGATGTTGACAAAAAGTATGGAAAAGGCCATAATATGGATATTTCTAATATATTTTTACAATAGGTCTGTACACAGTTTGTTTTGTTAGATTACAACCATTGTAGGTAATTAGGGTTCCATAGCCAGAGGGTACAAATGGGACCCTATTACTAAGCTGTTTGTCTGGCTGTCTGTAATTTGATATATATTCAACCATCAGGCTATCACTCCAGACACCGACCTGCATCAAATTAATCTAGCAACGTTAAATAAATCCCTTACAAAGACGCTAACCAGCGATCCACGTGATTCTTTAAACGAGACCAAGCGATACCTTTTTTTAACCCTTAAAATCTTATCGGCTTGAGTAACTCAAAACCGGAGCGGAATACAAATGTTTCGCGGATCACATTGATTTATATCGGAATTTCGGAACATAGCAGGTGAAGAGACGTTTATATCACATTGTATTGTCTTTCATTCATTTCTTTTTGAGTATGTTCATGTTATTTTTAAGTCGTAATGACAGTGATGTTGACAAAAAGTATGGAAAAGGCCATAATGTGGATATTTGTAATATATTTTTACAATAGGTCTGTATACAGTTTGTTTTGTTAGATTACAACCATTGTAGGTAATTAGGGTTCCGTACCCAAAGGGTAAAAATGAGATCTTATTACTAAGACTTCATTGTCCGTCTGTCCGTCTCGCTGTTAGTAATTTGATATATAGTCAACCATCATGCTATCACTCCAGACACCGACCTGCATCAAATTAAACTAGCAACATTAAATAAATCCCTTACCAAGACGCTAACCAGTGATCCACGTGATTCATTAAAAGATCAAGCGATACTTTTTTTAACCCTTAAAATCTTATCGGCTTGAGTAACTCAAAACCGGAGCGGAATACAAATGTTTCGCGGATCACATTGATTTATATCGGAATTTCGGAACAAAGCAAGTGAAGAGACGTTTATTTTACATTGTTTTGTCTTTCAATTCATCTTTCTTTTTGTGTATGTTTATGTTATTTTTAAATCGTAATGACAGTGGCGTAATGGAAAACATTTGGGGAAAAAAACTATTTGATCATAAATATTAAAGTAAATAATCTGACTAATATTATTAATGTTTTTGAGGAATGATGTATGTTTGTTACTCTTTCACTAGGAAACTACTGGTCTGATTTCCCAGAAAGACACATGCATAGCTTATTGTCTAAATTAACATATAAAATACTCATTATAGAGGTAAACAGACAAAAGACAAAGACAAAAAGCTATAGTATATTTCTGAAGTATGTCTTTAAACAGTTTGAAATCAAACTGTTTAAAGACATACTTCAGAAATATACTATATATATAAATTATCAAATCATAAATATATATAAATTATCAAATCATTACGGTCATTTAAATGACATAAAATGATTTGATTACCCCAACTCAACCCAATTTAAAATTATAAACTTTTTTCATACTTTTAATCTAAAACGGTACAGTAAAACACCGTCTTTGAGTAACCGGAAACTGGAGAGGAATACAAATATTTACGGTGAACCCATTGATTTATTTCGTACACGAAATCTCTGGCGGATCAAATTTGATCCGGGAGTATTAACGATTGTTTGTTCCTTGCTTCTTAATAATTCAAAGGTAGAATTTATTATTGCGGAAGCGTTGTCGTGAAGTGATGTTCTAAATCCCAGATGGCGACCCATTTTTTTATTTACCCGTGTAACTGAATATCAAACGTTTTTTTTAATTCGAATACTAAAATGACGTTAACATTTTTTTTTAAATTTTGATATATTTTGCTTTATGACACTGTAGTATTCATGTCCTCTAAGTTCAAAGCTATTATTCTGAGATACTTTACTATAGTAATTTAGAAAGAACATTGTAGTAATAAGAGCAGATCATAAGTTTACAATACAGGGAAACTTCTTACCATTCTAGCCTAACATATACATGTACAACGGTGTTAGCAGCATAGAAAGAGGGACGATAAGGATTATACAGGTCTCGAGGGTAGATTCTTAAAGGGAAGACCCCCGGAAGCTTACTATAATATTAATTAAAATATTATAATGCACAGAGGTAATATCAAGCGATTACTAATCCTACAGTTGATTTGGGGTGAGGTCTCATAACATACGTGATGGGGTTTAAGTCAAAATTCGTATTTACCTTGTGATTATTATTAAATGGATAACATTGTCTACTACTACCTTTTTTATCGACTGAGGTAGCAAACGAGCATGCAGTCCACCTTATGGTAAGTGGTCACTGCCGCCCATGGACATCTGTACTCGACTTCATACAGAACATGGGTTCTATCCGAAGTTAAACACAGATGCGTTGCTACTCCCTAGGACTATGATGGTCGCCTCATGTAAAAGTGTGCCGGCAACCATACCCTTCTATCGAAACGGAAGAAATGCTTCACGCTAGAAATAGGTGTGGCGGTGGTACTTCCGCGGTCGAACTACACTGGTTCTACCATCTCCTATTATTAAATGGATAATTGCGCCAATTACTACTTATAATACCCAATGTAAATATAATGTGTTCTTGTTTTAAAATTAATGGCATTGGCTTTGAAAGTAATTAAAATGTAACATGTTTAATATATTACAAAAGATTTTATCTACACACCAAAGCTGTACTGTAAATGAACCAGCGTTTTTGCTATGGTACACTAATTATTTTCGCTAATTAACCAATTCGGCTTATAATAAGGTTCATAGAAAAAAATGATTTTTAATAAAATGAATGGGGTTGATCACAGGTGTCCGTGGATGGCAGGTAGCATTTACAATCTGGTGGAGAGTTTAATTGTTACGTTATAGTGTGTATAAATTATATTCTATATATTAATACGTGAAGCAAAAACTTGCACGGTGCATTTTAAGTAATATGCCGCGGATGGATTGGTATGAAATTTTGCACTGTTATAGTGGACGCAGAGAAGGAGTGCAGAATGTTTATATTTTTTTCAAATAAGATTAAAATATACATAAAATCAACTAAAACACTTTACACACACTACCGTGCATTTGTCACAAACACATAAATGATAAACGAAATAGATCATTCTATGTCTTACTGTGAAAACACATAACGTCAGAAATATCAGTCTTTGTCAAAATACCCGCCAATTGCTTTTAAATGCGGTTTAGCTAATTAAACCTCTTTTTATGTTTGATTTTATTTGAATTTGAGAAATATTCGTACTACTTTGGATAATATGAAGTTTAGTTTGTTAATTTAAATTAAGGTCGAATTTCGACCGATGTGCCGGGGGACTAGTATGTATAAATACAAATAAGTAAATATTGAAGCCATATCCTTGTCGTCTGGGTTCACCGATAGACTCTCTAGATCTTGTAAAGTAATTAACATATAATACTAGTAGACGTAATAATACTAGTAGACGTGACCATAATGTGTGAAGCCACGAAAATAACCTCACATAAATCGGTACACAAGTAAGCAATTATGAGTTTGTACGGTGCAACTGCCCAAAAATATACTCATAAGCAAAAATATTGTCATGCGACATCGTCACTAAAAGGGGCGTCCGGGGTTGCAGGCGGCTAGAGTGGGAGCTTGAACCGTTCTGTTATGCAATCCCGGGAAGGACGGCGGTATATGTGGTCGCGAACCGTCGTAAAGACTAGACGGAGCGGTGGGCCCAGCCGGCCATCTGGGAGGAGCCCGATTGGGGCAACGCGCTCAGAGGATTCCGGTTGCCGCCGAGGACGGCCACCGGGGGGGTTTTAGTGCGGTAAAAATCCCACATAACCCTGCGTCGCTCCCACGGCGTCGGGTATCTTTTGAAGGTTTCCCCGTAGAGAACAAAAAAAAAGGCAAGCACAAGTGCCGCGCGTGCTCGATTATCGATTCATCATTTATACTTAGATTCTCAATAAAATCATATTTCAACAATTATTATCGGTTTATCATTTAACAAGGGAGTAAAGATCCTTACTTTATTTTTCAATGCGGTATCCAAAAATCTTTGAATCATTGATTCCCGTCGGAACAAGGCAGGTGCTCGAAACGGGTTATTCGGGAGCATTTTAACGAACGGTCAGTGAATTGACAAAACAAACGTTTTATATCCAAAGGATTTATGCTTTTGGCTTTGTGCTAATCCTGATGGTTTTTTGCGAGGACAATCGCTACGTTTAAGTTTGATATATTTTGTGGAATTCTCATATAGTTGCAATAAGCTGGGTTCACTCGCGTTAAAGTGCAAATTGTATTCAAATGTAATAGAATTGATGAAATAAAAGCTAAAAATAGATGCAGATTTTTATTTTTCATTTGGCATTTTGTTTCTTTTTAAATTTAAGTTATTATTTTGTTTATACATATAATTATGTTAATTTATATCATATTAATTTAATTTTAATTATTTTGTCATATTCAAAATAATAAATTATAATGTAAAAGCTAAATAATTCGAAAAGTTTGATTGAATCTTCTAAAAAGATTCTTATAGTGGCAAAACTTTATTTTAATCATATTTTTTACGATATAATCATATGTTTTACGAGTACATATGACCGATTGATTTCGAAGACGTATATTTGTATCGATTGCATTTTTCTCTGTTTATCTAATATATAAAATTCTCGTGTCACAGTTTTTGTTGCCAAACTCCTCCGAAACGGCTTGGCCGATTTTTACCAAATTTTATATGCTTATTCAGTAGGTCTGAGAATCGGCCAACATCTATTTTTCATACCCCTTAAGAGTTGTCCACCCTTAACATTTTTTTTTATTTTTTATATGGCAAAACAACGTTTGTCGGGACAGCTAGTATGTATATAGTATCTTATATACGAAAATGATTCGGCACGTACCAATATACAAATTTTTAGCATAGATAATTTTTGCATTTACATAAAATTAATGGATGGCTGTGTGAAAAAAAAATGTAAGTTGAGAATATACGTGATTAAGTACGTACGTACGTAATTAAGTGAGAATATACGTGTTTGTTGCTCTTTTACGCAAACAAACGCTTTCTACACTCATAGCCCCACACTAGGATTTTCTCCGGTGTCGTGAGTACCATGGAGACACACAAGACAAATACATAAACACCCAGACACAAAACATGAATCTAAACTCATCATTCAGATACCTGTCTGGCCGGAAATCTAACCCGAAACCCACTGCGTGTTAGACTGGACGGGTAACCGCACCGCCACGCGAATCGTCTTATTTTATTAATTAATTTGTTCGTACATACCACGATCAACACGTATCAATTAAAACAATAGCTAAAAGGTAGAACGATCGTTCAGCTGGAAAAATACCACTGCTACACCTATTTTTAGCTTGAAGCAATTCTTGCTTTTCAATGGAAGCTCAGTTCACTTTTATACAAAGCAAGAATCTTAGTCCTAGGGAGTTACAACGCATCTGTGACTGCCTTTAAGTAAAGTTGCTATTCTTTATGAAGTTTCTTACAGATAACGAATATGTACTGACCACTTTCTGTTAAGACTTATCGATCGCCGAGCCTGCTAATTTCATGGCAGGGGCCACTTACCATCAGGTTCACTGCATTAATTCAATCTAATCAAAAAACTTCTCTTCTTTAGATAAATCACGGAAGGATCTCTTGGTTTACATTTATTTAACATTCCTACCCATTTCGAGGCGTTACCAAACCTTTTTTTTTGTTGATAAGCAACAGGTGCTTTCCAAAACGGGTTTAATTCGATCGGGAGCATGGTAACGATCATCGGGAGATCGAAAGTGAATCGTTAACTAAGTTGTACAAAAAATAAGGGTTTTATGGAGATTAAAAATTTCGTTTTCTATTTGATGTGTATATTTGTTGGTTTTATATACGAGTATGTTTATTTATTTTAACAAAATCCACAGCTCTTAGTAGTAAAGATCACATATGTGTAAGACTTATAGCCAATTACGGATTTACATTTTTTAAGTAGCACTGCTAAACTGCCACTGAGGTTTACAACAAAACATTACTAAAATTCAATTTTTTTTTAATTTTTTTTTATTGTAATAGTTGATTATAATAGGTATTAAAATATAAAATAACTTAATTATATGTATATACAAAATAATAACTTAAATTTGCAACAAAATGCCAAATTAAAAATAAAAATCTGCATCCAAATTACTCTCCATAGGATGAGTTCCCAGAATGCTAGCAACATTACCTCGTTGAATAGCAAGCCTAATTCTAAAGCTAAACATTACTAGTGCAAGCGTGCGTATGAGTGTGTGTGCGTGTTTGTGCATGTTTGTGTGTATGTGTGTGTGTGTGTGTTAATGTGTGTTTTGCAGTTGCTCGTCCTTTACGTAATTAAATATGTAGTATATATATAATTTTATATATTGTAATATACATTATTTAAGTATAAAGAGTTGTTAAGATGATTATTAACTAATGATTTGGCTGTGATAGTCCAGAAGTGGAAACTTGTCTAAATTGGAGGATCTTTGGAGGAGGTTTTATCCACGTTTACGTGAACCACTGATTTTTCTAAGTTTGTAAACTACAAATTTTACTATGATTGAAGTAAAAAGTATGTTTTATAATAAAAAGTCAAGCACACATGCGATGCTAGTCCTAACGACTGAGATGAGAAACTTTTACTGAAAAACAAATCTGTTTGATACCTTGCCGGTCGAACTATGCTAATCGTACTACTTTGTAGCAATCAATATTATTATGTGGAAACTTGTGTCCTTAAGAGAATCATGTACGCCGAGAGATTAGAAAAATAGTTTACGCAGGTGTATAAAGTCTATGCATTCGCACTTGGACAGCGCTGTGGACTACGGCCCAAAACCCTCTCGCATTGATAGGAAATCTTAGCCCAACAGTGGGACTGTAATGGGCCGAAGAACTGTGGCTGATTAAGATCTAGATTCTGAAGGTGGTAGAACCAGTGCAGTTCGACCGGGGAAGTACCACCGCCACACCTATTTCTAGCGTGAAGCATTTCTTGCGTTTCGATAGAAGGGTGTGGTTGCCGGCACACTTTTACATGAGGCGACCATCATAGTCCTCGGGAGTAGCAACGCATCTGTGATCTGTGTGTTCTATATGAAGTTGATTACAGATGTCCATGGGCGGCAGTGACCACTTACCATCAGGTGGACTGCATGCTCGTTTGCTACTTCAGTAAAATAAAAAAAAAATTGATTATTCTGTAATAGATCTTTTGTTAATTTATTTTATGTGCATTTTTAGCAGTCTTATTAATATCTGGAATAGGCAATTACTAATTGATCCTGAGATAAATAAAAATGAAGATATTAAAATTCCTATTAAACTTAGTAACATTAATGTTAGATACATCTCAAGCCTCAGAAATGTCAGATATTTTACAACAGACTTTAATTTCTTGAATATTCATTAGGCTACTAAACGAAATGCGAAAAATATTTTTACGACAATATTTATATATTACAAAAACTTGTTTTAAAGTTAATTAACTGGTTTGCAAAGTAGATGACCTCTTTAGCGGTTATTAAGGCCTTCATTTTCATTGGTCAGTTACGATTACTTCAATACACCTGGTGAATGAATGAACCAATCAAAGGATTTTATTTTTTTCTCTACCCAATACGTTATTATAAGGGCCAATACATTCATGCAATGAATCAGTTAAAGTTTCGTCCTACATGTGGTTGACCCTGGCGTAAGCTGGTTTTGTACTTACAGTAATTTATTCTTGGACTTTTAAATTAATACAAACATATTATTATACTCCAATAAGCTTGCTGTCTAATAAAAATACTTATTTTTTTGGGAATTACAAGCGCTTGTAGTCCAGTTTACCTGATGGTATACACGCTTTACACGCTTTCTACACTCATAGCCCCACAGTAGGATTTTCTCCTGTGTCGTGGGTACCATGGACACACACAAGACGAAAACAGAAACACCCAGACCCGGAACAGGAATCTAAACTCATCATTCAGATACCTGTCTGGCCGGGAATCGAACCCGGGACCCATTGCGCGCCAGACCGGTATGATAACCGCTGTGCCACGCGGGTATTGATCACTGCCGCCCATAGACATCTGTGAGGAACTTTATATAGAACAGAAGTAGTATCTTCCGGGTCAGCTGGGTCTATAATAAGATCCAACTAGCTGACCCGGCTTACGGCTGAGCAGTGATAGCCTAATGGTTGAAACTTGCCCTCTCGATCGGGAGGTCTGAGGTTCAAACCCAGGCACGCACCACTGATTTACGTGCGTATTATAAATTAATTATCACTGCTTTTCGGTGAAGGAAAACATCCTGAAACCTACACACCCGAGAGTTCTTAAAAAAAAAAGTTCTCGGAGGTGTGTGAATTCGCACTTGGCCAGCGCGGTGGACTATGGCCTAAACTCTCTCATTCTGAGAGAAGACCCATGCCCAGCAGTGGGACAATAATGGGTTGACGAGAGCTGACCCGGCGAACTTCGTTGCGCCTAAAAGTCAAAAATCTAAAACTATCAGTGTTTCTCCACTATATTATGCATGTATTATATACAAAAATCTTCCTCTTGAATCACTCTATCTATTTTAAAATCTTGTGGTTTTGAAGATCCAAGCATACATAGGGACAGACAGCGGGAAACCACACTTTATTTTATACTATGTAGAGATTTATGGTTTTCTTCTATTTAAAGCTGAATCGTATAGTGCCCTATAAGCGTCACTGGGTTTTAGTGGCAAGCTTTGCCGGGTTAAGAAGACTTTTTTTTTTATTTGACTGAAGTAGCAAACGAGCATGCAGTCCACCTGATGGTAAGTGGTCACTGCCGCCCATGAACATCTGTGATCAACTTCATACAGAACATGGGTTCCATCTGAAGTCAATCACAGATGCGTTGCTACTCCCGAGGACTATGATGGTCGCCTCATGTGAAAGTGTGCCGGCAACCACATCCTTCTATCGAAACGCAAGAAATGCTTTACGATAGAAAAAGGTGTGGCGGTGGTACTTCCCTGGTCGAACTACACTGATTCTACCACCTTGAAAAGATACCACTGTAGACCGATAGTGGGTAGATGGTTTTGGTACGCGTTGTCGGGTTCATTGCCCTTCCGTTTTCGCTAGAGATAAGAGTGTAGATGCCGGCTGATTTATATTTGTGGCAATCATCTTATTTAACAGTGGCAACACATATGCGATTAAGTCTAGCAAAATCCCTCTTTTTACGTTCTGCGATTGACTTCAGATCGGTCCCCTGATCTTGTCTGATCTGAAGAAATGCTTACAGGTGTCTATGTTCGGCAGTGGCCATTTACTATCAGTCGGGCTGCTTCTCAATCTCATAGCCCAGCCAAAAACCAACAATAACACACTATAAATAGATGTGGTACCTCTGATCCCTGGTCGAAGTACAGATGTCCATGGGCGGCTGCGAACGCTTACTATCACATGGACTGCATGCTCGTTTGCTATTTCAATTAGATAAAAAAGTCTTTTATAAAATACAGATATATAAATATAAATAAACGATATAACAAGATACACATCATTAATAAATTTTGTAAATTAAGAGTCCTGGCATCGACGAAACAAGTAAATATAATTAATACAATCACACGGCTCGCAATTATAACAGAATTATAATTATTCGGAACGTAATTAATCCGTCTGAGTGTTACAATTAGGGCGCTTTTATTGCAGCATCTTAAGAATTATGAGACGTTAATCTAACTTAGCTACAAGGTAGTATTATTCGACTGGGGAAGGACCATTTTTTTTTTCGAGAGGGAAACCTTCAAAAGGTACCCGACGCCGTGGGAGCGATGCAATTTTCGGTGGAATTCTTACTGCACTAAATCTCCCCGTTGGCCGGCCTCGGTGCTACGAAGAGGACTCCGGGATCTCCAAATGAAGGTGGTAGAACCAGTGTAGTTCGACCGGGGAAGTACCACCGCCACACCTATTTCTAGCGTGAAGCATTTCTTGCGTTTCGATAGAAGGGTGTGGTTGCCGGCACACTTTTATATGAGGCGACCATCATAGTCCTCGGGAGTAGCAACGCATCTGTGTTTGATTTCAGATAGAACCCATGTTCTCTATGAAGTTGATTACAGATGTCCATGAGCGGCAGTGACCACTTACCATCAGGTGGACTGCATGCTCGTTTGCTACTTCAGACAAATAAAAAAAAATAAAAACAAAATGAACGCGACCTTAGTCCTCACAGCGCGTTGCTACATCGTTGAATTTCAGGTTCGTTCGTAAGGGCCATCGCTCCATCTGGTCTTTACGACGGTCTGCGGACGCATATACCGCCGTCCCTCCCGGGGTCTTCTGGTTGGACGGTTCGAGCTCCCACTCTTGCCGCTCGCGACTGGGAAGCTCCCTTTTAGTCCTCTCTTACGACAGGCAGGGGATACCGTAGCCCTTCTGGTCCCGAGACTACAGGAACAGGTGAGGTACCAACGCCACACCTATTTGTAACGTGAAACTGTTCTAACGTTTTAGTAAAAGTGTGCGGTTACCAGCTCGAACGTTACAGCAATACATGAACCAAATATATAATAATTTATTTCTAAGCCCATCACGCTTCATAACATTATGATGACACAAATGACTGACGCCACGTTCCTACAACTGTCACAAATCAAGCAGAATAGACGTGACTAACGCAAGCTGTGGACATTATTAATGGCCGTCATCAGCTGTCCTGCGATGCTGATTGAACGCCACCAAACGTTTGATCAAATGTTGGGCCTATACTTATGTTGGACCAAATCAACCAATGGTATTGGTTCTTGTTTTTCACTCTGGAGTTTATCGTATCGTTGATTTTTTATTGTTGATACTTTAAAAAAATTATAGATTTTCGTATTATAGATGTAATCGATCATTTAATCCACCGGGTTGTAAGTGCCTAGCACCGTCTAAAGATGTCTTTGATCACCGCAAATTAGGTTAAAAGTTTGCCATAGATACGTTTTTACCTCTGAGAATTCAGTTGTAATGCCTCGGGTACGTATGATAACCTTAGTATATGAAGCGTTCTACCTTCATTTTATATTTTACTAGTTAACCCGGCGAACTTCGTGTCACCTACACGTTAAAAAATCTAAAATTGTCAGGTTTCTCTAATATATTATAAACTAGTTGACTTGGCAAATTTGGTTCTGTCTAAAAGTAAAAAATCAAAAATTATCAGTGTTCCTCCACAATATTATACATGAATTATACATAAAAATCTTCCTCTTGAATTTCACTCTATCTATTAAAAACTAAATTAAAATCCGTAGCGTAGTTTTAAAGACCTAAGTATACATAGGAATAGACAGCGGGAAGCGACTTTGTTTTATACTATTTAGTGATAGTGAAGCTGTTTTCCTTTATATATCTTCATTCCAGCCTGCGCAGATATTTGAATTCTATTTAGTTTAATTTTAATTTGTCACGTATTTTTATCAAAATCATTTGGCTTTTATCACCAATCTATGATTTTAGCCATCTATGACTAATTTAAAAATCACTCTATACAATTGTATACGGACTAACACAAAATGGTTGGATTTATTAATTCATAATGCATTTATACAAATTGCTCATCAAATATTAAAGCAATAGTTAATTCATATACAAATACTAAACAAGCGTTCTGTTGTTATTAATAGCGACTTAACAACTGTCAACGTAGACTAATTAGTCAAACAGACAAACGTTTGATCAAATGCGCCAACTCGCGACAGGCTATTATTTAGCGAGATATATTAATTGTCAAAGCGAGAACCTCGTATGTCTCAATATGTGACAATGCTTTGTGATTCTCGATATATAATAGCTGTATTGACAGAGATTATTTATTAACCAAACCTAGAATTATATTAACATTAAAAAAGATACTGTCGAATGGTACGGTCAGACCGAGGGGTACCAACGTCACACCAAATTCTATCGTGGAACAGTTCTTGCGTTTCGGTCGGGTGTGGTTGTCTGTTGATGTGATTATGCGCCTCCGTGATTAACGTCAAATAGAACCTGTCTCTATAAAGTTCCTCACAGATGTCCGTGGGCACCAGAGATCACTTACCATCAGGTGGATTGCAATATTGTTTAATATTGTAACAGAAAAGGACGATTGGAAATTTGCAAAGGAACAGAAAATTTTATAACCAAACTAAATAAATAGCTGATAAAAGGTATATCGAAATTTTCTTCAATACCTTCGCGCATTATTTTATTACTTTTTATTTTAACTAATATGTTTAAAAAAATTACGAGTATGCAAAATAAATTACAAAACTGACATCGAGAAGTTCCGGTGAAAATGAATATATTTTGCTTCTGAAAATAATACTGAGCGGAATCTCTCCGTTGAAGAGCTTTTTGTTTAAGCTCCCTGCTCTACAGTCGGCTCTATGTAGAGTGGATAGAGTCCGTAGTCGGTTAATGGTGATAACGAGGAATCATTTGTCATAATCAACACGGCATCAACCATGCAAAGTATTGGGATGCTCCGGATCTAAAGAGAGATTTGTTTGGTTTGATGTAAGAGGGAGAGAATTACTTTTGTTTGTAACATTTTGTAATTTAAAATGGAATGTTTTTTAATAAACTAGCCATGCTTAAGATTCAGCCGCGTTTAAAAAAGACAACAAAACTGAATTGCAGTAACTGTTGACTGTGTTGATGGATTTTCATAAAATGCTACTGAAGCTAGACGATTTAAAGACGACATCCGTAGTGAAGCGGGCAACATATCGACATGATACGCAATGGGTTCCGGGTTCGATGGCCAGTGTGGCGAATTTCTGAACGATGAATTTTGATTCCGGTATTTTTGGTGGTTACTACCGCTAATGGAAATGTGTAATCATCTTTGTATAGAACAGAGATTGTACATATCAGAAATCAATGACAAATGCGGTACTTCTACGGAGAATTAAGATGGTCATATAAAAGAGTCGGCAACTACACCTTTACACTAAAACGCAAAAATTACTTAATAGGGAGAATAAGGTAAATTTTGCGCATTGTTTCATTTGTATATTTTTCACAATTCATTAAATTGTTTACACTATTTCCTCAGGATACTGTTTATTTTATTAACGATGCTATTTAAATTACAGAGTAAAATGTTTAAAAATACTCTCATCAAAAACACATGCATTTACAAATTCAGTTCAAAATACAGCGAGGCTTATACTTCTGTAATAATAGCTTTCAAACTTTACTTACAAAGTAGGGTTACTGTAGCTTGGTATATTACTAGGTAAAAGTAAATTATTATTATTAATTACGCTTAAAGGTCTGACGACGGTCTCGGCTCGGTATTTATCCAACCTTAAAAATACAAAACAGGAAGATACGTTAAATTGCAAAAGACAAATAATGCTAAAGGTACTTTTGAATATGACATACAATAATTTATGAAGGATTAGATATAGTTAAACTGCACGTGCTGTATTTGTATATCGAAATGTAAGTTTACATAATTTAAATACTAGATTTTTATGAGGATCCTATGTGTGAATCTAGGCCATAAACTATCTCGTCAACCCATTATTGTCCCACTGCTGGACACGGCATAATCCACCACGCTGCCCAAGTGTGAATTGGTGGACTTGGACACACCTCCGAGATTTTCTTTAAAAGACTCTCGGGTGTGTAGGTTCACTCACGATCGTCCCTGTAGTTTCAGGATCAGAATAAGCCTACGGCATCCCCTGTCTATCGTAAGAGGCGACTAAAAGGGGCTTCCGGTTGCGGTCAGGCGATCTCGGGAAGGACGGTCGTATGTGTGGTCGCATACCGTTGTAAAGACTAGACGGGGCGGTGGGCCCAGGCGCCCATCTGGGTGGAACCCGATGGGGCGACGCACTTAGAGGATTCCGGTTGCATTCCTTTGGAGATCCCGGAGTCCTCTTTATAGCGCTGAGTATGGCCAGCGGGTTACCGTATTAACACGGTAAAAATCCCACATAACCCTGCATCGCTCCCACGGCGTCGGGTACCTTTTGAAGGTTTCCCCCTCTAGAACAAAAAAAAATTCACTCACGATTGTTTCATGGAACCGAAGGAATGAAAACGAGGATGCTGTTTTTTAAATTTTCTGAACGTTTTAAATAAATATATTAACTTGGCAATCACTTTAAAAACACAATGTATCTCACAATTTTATTAATACATATATATCTCATCAACTCATTATTGGCCTACTGCTGGGCACGGGTCTTCTCTCAGAACGAGAGAGTTTAGGCCATAGTTCACCGCGCTGGCCAAGTGCGAATTGGTCGACTTCACACACCTCCGAGAACTTTTTTTTTTAAAAACATTCGGTGTATAGGTTTCCTCAAGATAATTAAATTATAATACGCTCATAAATCATTTGTGCGTGTTTGAACCTTGGACCTCCCGATCGAGAGGGCAAGTTTCAACCATTAGGCTATCACTGTTTTAATATTTTTTCGTTATTTTAATAACTTTTAATTATTTAGTAAGATTGCTAAGTCAATCTATTTATTTAAAACGATAAATTTATATTGATATAATTACGTAACAACTTAAGACAGAAGGTCCCTTAAGTAGGGACTGAATAAATTAATAACCGACTTGGTATGAATCTCACAACTTTTTACAGTTGAAGAACTGAGATGCGAAACTTTCTTTTTTGACAAGTATTGTTTTTATACCATTTATATTTTCTTTTTATTCTAACAAGCATAGTTAGGAAGTTATTAGTTTTCGGCACATTTTCACATGAGGCGACCATCATAGTCCTCGAGAGTAGCAACGCATTTGTGATTGACTTCAGATGGAACCTATATTCTGTATGTAGTTGATTACAGATGTCCATGGGCGGCAGTGACAACTTACCATCAGGTGGACTGCATGCTCGTTTGCTACTTCAGTCAGATCAAAAAAAGAGAAAAAAAAGGTAATGTCCCGGTTTAAAAGTAAACGAGAAGCGTTCCTTTAAAAAAAACTGTCTCAAAAACCATTAACAAACATTAAAGAGTATAACAGGATACTACAAATGATATTTCCAATGGATGGCCGACTACCGTCGGATGTGACACGTGCTACTTTTTGCTTGTTAAAATACCTCGTGAATGAGTGAGTGAATGGAAGCGAATGAATGGACTTACGATTATGTTTTTGCTCCACGCTGCGACGTTTTGCATTCCGTTAATTAATTGATTTGTTTTAGCCATTCATGTTACGATTGTATACAACTTGTGAGACATCTGAATGTGAGTAGTGTTGAGGATACAATATTAATTATTTGTTGTGTGTATGTTTTTTAAGACGTTTGAAACTATAACTGGCCATTTTTTTGCAGGTTCTTCAATATCCTAATGAATATATCTTGGCATATTTTTATCACAGATATAGATTTTTTTTAATCTGATTGTAGCACCAAACGAGCATGCAGTCCATCTGATGTTTCGTGGTCACTGCCTACACGAACTACACTTGTTCTACCACCTTCAAATGATTGAATCATTGAAGGTGGTAGAACCAGTGTAGTTCAACCGGGTGCGACCACCGCCACACCTATTTCTAACGTGACACATTAATTGTGTTACGATGGAAGGGTGTGGTTGCCGGCACACTTCTGTATGAGGCGATCATCCTAGTCCTCGGGAGTAGCGACGCATCTGTGATTGACGCCAGATAGAACCTACGTTTTATATGAAGTTGCTTACAGATGTCCATGGGCGGCCTTACCACTCACCATCAGGTGGACTGCATGCTTGTTTGCTACTTCCATTATTATAAAGAAAAAAAAAACATAAATTAACCCATTGTGTGTCAGACTGGTATGATCATCGCTTCGCCGCGCGGGTCTTCGTCTTTATTTCAGTCTATTTATCTGTTCGTATACAACATATCAACAGGCATTTACCAGAACTATGCGTGTAGAAATCCTTTATTCAATTAAGCGCCGTCACAGCGAGTGTTTAATTAACTTTTTGCCAACGTTTCCAGTCGAATCGGTGTTGACGGCTGTTTGAACGATGGGTTAAATAAAAAGCAATTTGAATTAACGTTTAAATTTTATTTACTTGAATTAAAATGTTAAACAATTTTGTATCACCATTTAACTTATTTATAGGCTTTAAATTTAAAGTCTGCAGGGATTACAAATTCGAACCTTACAACATGGGGGAGAGAATTTTTGGGACCCTTTTATAATGTACATATTAGTAATTAGTTATTAATTAAGTTAAATTACACCCGATTCAATAGTTTTTTCATAAGAAATCCAAAATTTTGAATTTCCAAGGAACCGAGTCTAGGTGGTGGAACCCAGTTCCCCATACAAAACATATAATTTAAAATTTGCAACCAACGTACCCAAGTCGTTCTTTGACCGATCTTTGTGTTAAATATCTCGTTTTATTTATCTCACCTGCGCCTATCCAAACCTGTAAACAGAATTCAAAAATTTTCATTACTTTATTTTTCATTAATTTTCCCATTTTCGTAAATTTCCACCCGCATAGTTTCGCGGTCCATCCACATTTTTCTTTCATTTCTGCGTAATAGCTGCGTCTTGTCGAGACCTTTCATTTAACACCTCTTTCAATAAGATCCGACCAGTAGTTGTCGAGATTTTTCCACTTTTCCAGTTTTGAAAGTTTTGTACCTATATATAAAAGTAAACTAGTTATTGACCGTGACTTCGTACAAATACGATGCTAAAATTATATTTCTAGCATCAGCATAATAAGAATTAAAGCTTAATAAGCTGAACCAGAATTTTCTTCAAAGTAACTCAATTAAAATTCTTCATTCTTGAAAGTATCATAACAGCGTGATTCAATTAAGTATAAGTAACGCCATCTAGTACACCGCGAGTGAACTATTTGTTACAATAGGTAATAAAATAATTCAACTCATGTCAATATTAAATAACTAATTTACAATAAAAATATACATTGCAACTCGTTGTACATCTCTCTCACAATACTTTGTCTTTTTCTTTTAAGTCTTATTTTATTCTACATAGTATAGTAAGAGTAGATTTTTACATTAACACATACATGTATTTCTGATATACCATCCTAAAGAGGTCTAAATAGGGGTAAAAAAAATATTTAATTTGTACTATAGTTTGCGGGTAACAGTTTGTTTAATAATAAGACTGTTACATATTTTAAATATCTGGAACATTTTGATTTTTTATTACAACATCGAGTTTTGTAAATAACCGGCTAAGTGCGAGTTGGACTCGCGTACGAAGGGTCCCGTACCATTGTCTATAAATATGTTGTTACAATGGCAACAGAAATACATCTGCAAAAATTACAATTATCTACCCATCACGATTCATGATACAGCCTGGTGACAGACAGACGGACGGTGCAGTCTTAGTAATTGAGCTCCGTTTTTACCCTTTTTTACGGAACCCTAAAAAACATTAAAAATTTATATTATAATGATAATGAATGATTGTATAATAAACGACCGCTTTCGTATTAATTACACAAAGTGGACATAAAACATTATATGATCCATTAGGCCTGAATGAATCGGGAACGAATGATATAAACGACAATTGAAACGAGTACAGCACAGCCTTTGTATGGAATATTCATATTATTAGCAACTCATTGTAATAAACGTTACAATAAGTTGCTTTAAACGTAAATGCGTAATCCTTTGTATTGCGAATGCTTATAACATAACTGTCATTCCCGTAATAATTCCTGTGGCGGAAAAGTTCCTGTTTATAGCGGTTTGCACGTCATTAGTCAGATGTTCATTTTACTGTTATAAAATGTGAATGATAAACAGACATAAAGTCTAATTATTAAAGTGCATGCTACCCATCAACTATAAACAAATGGACTTATGCAAAACAGAATCAACCCACACAACGACAGTTTTGAGAAAAAGCCATTTGAAAAAAATTGTACACTGTTTATTTTAGGTTACTTTTAATAATATCTATTAACAATGGACAAATTAATTTGTTCTATGTATGCAAATATGACGTTATTGAAAATCATCAACATTTTTAATAATAATAGGAGGAAATCTCGTCGGTTCCTTTTTGCAAAAGTAGGTCCATTAATATTGCAAAAATGTTTTATTTCTATTTGCCCTTAGAGATATAAAAAATATGTGTGTGCTTATGTTCACATGTAAGTTATCCTTTTTTGTGGTAGAAGAAACCGTACTTACTATACTCAGTTATCTATATATTAATACGTGAAGCAAAATTTTGTGATCCGTTTTTAAGATACTTGCTGCAGACGAACGCAAAATTACGCACGGTTATAGTTGATGTAGAGAAGGATTACGCAATGCTAATATTTTTTCAAATAATTCATAAAACATACATAAAATCAACTAAAAACACATTACTCACACTACCTTACATTTGAGACAAACACATACATAATAGAGGAAAAAGGCTAGAGGATGCTTTTAGCATGTTATTTACTAGTTGACCCAGCGAACTTCGTAACGCCTAAAAGTCAGAAATCTAAAATTATCTAGTGTAGTAGTGTTCTTTCACTATATTATTCCTTCCTTTTAAATCACTCTATGTATTAAAACAAACTGTGTGAAAATCGTAGTATTAATAGTTTTAAAGATATAAGCATACATAGAGACATACAGCTTTTTTTGTTCTCGAGGGGGAAACCTTCAAAAGGTACTCGAAGCCGTAGGAGCGACGCAGGGTTATGTAGGTATTGCACTAGAACCCTCCCGGTGGCCGTCCTTGGCGCTATAAAGAGAACTCTGGGACCTTCAAAGGACCGCAGCCGGTATCCTCTCAACGCGTTGCCCCATAGGGCTCCTCCAAGATTGCAGATGGGCCCAGTGCCCCGTCTAGTCTGTTTACGGCGGTATGAGACCACACATACCGCCGTCCTTCCCGGGATCGCCTGACCGAACGGTTCTAGCTCTCACTCTAGCTGCCCGCAACCCCGGAAACCCCTTTTAGTCGCCTCTTACGACAGGCAGGGGATGCCGTAGCCTTATTCTGATCCCGGAACTACAGGACGCAAAGACAGACTGCTGGAAGCGACTTTGTTTTATACAATGTAGTGATGTGCGAAGTCACAGACAAGAGGCTTCTTGAAATTCTGTACGTCACGTTATGTGGTATAACGGTTTCAATTTGTAAACCCTGCAGCCTATTAATTGAAAGCCTACAAATAAGTTAAATGACGACACAAAAATGTTCAACATTTTTAATTCAAGTGAATCCGTTTTAAACGTTAATTCAAATTGCTTTTTATTTAACCCATCGTTCAAACAGCTGTCAACACCGATTTGACTGTAAACGTTGGCAAAAAGTTAATTAAACACTCGCTGTTAGGGCGCTTAATTGAATAAAGCATTTCTACACGCATAGTTCCGACAAATCCCTGTGTGTTGCACACAAACAGATAAATGGGTACAACCCATTATTGTCCTACTGCTGGGTTCTCGGGCACGGGTTCTCTCAGAATGAGAGAGTTTTAGGCCATAGTCCACCTCACACACCACACACACTTCACACACCAAACTTTTTTTTAAAGAACTCTCGGGTGTGTTGGTTTCTTCACGATATTTTTCTTCACCGAAAAGCAGTAATAATTAATTTCTAACCCGCACATATTCAGTGCCTGGGTTTGAACCTTTCACGGTGGCCTATGGCCTATAACTCTGTCATTGTGAGAGAAGACCCGTGCCCAGCAGTGGGACAATAATAGGTTGACGACATACAAATAAAAGGATGCATGAAAGATGAAGCAATTCTTGCGTATCGGTGGAAGGTTATAATTGCCCCTCTTTTATATGACCATCTTAGTTCTCGTAACTAGCAACTGTAATTGACTTCTGCTATGTGGAATCCCTGTTTTATAAGAAGATGCTTACACATGTCCATTTTCGGTAGTGACCACTCACCATACCAGAATCTAAATTCATCATTCAGAAATTTGCCTCACCGGCGATCGAACCCGGAACCCATTTCGTACCATGTCGGTATGGTGCCCACTTCACTACGGACGTCTTCTTTAAATCATCTAGTTTCATTAGCATTTTATGAAAATCCATCAACACAGCCAAGTTATTGCAATTCAGGTTTTGTTGTCTTTTTTAAACGCGGCTGAATCTTGAGCATGGCTAGTTTATTAAAAAACATTCCATTTTAATTTACAAAATGTTACAAACAAAAGTAATTCTCTCCCTCTTACATCAAACCAAACAAATCTCTCTTTAGATCCGGAGCATCCCAATACTTTGCATGGTTGATGCCGTGTTGATTATGACAAATGATTCCTCGTTATCACCTCCAACCGACTACGGACTCTATCCACTCTACATAGAGCCGAATATAGAGAAGGGAGCTTTAACAAAAAGCTCTTAAATAGAGAGATTTCGCTTAGTATTATTTTCAGAAGCGAAATATATTAATTTTCACCGGAACTTCTCGATGTCAGTTTTATAATTTATTTTGCATATCGCCCGTCAACTTTTTAAGCAAGTTCGTTAAAATCGTTAAAGTAAAAGTCGACAAAAATGTTGCGCGAAGATTCGATCTAGACTATCGATTATCGAGATTCGCTGAGATTTTTATCTCAGAGAATCTCGATAAAGCCTTTATATAAAAAGTAATAGGCAAACTAAATAGATAACTTATTTAGTTTGCTTATAAAATTTACTAGAATTAAATAATTTTGTGTTTAATGATTACAAATATTTACCGGAAATGCAAGAGCTTGATACTACAACCCTTTTTATAATAAAAAAGTTACAAAGAAAAAAGATAAAAGTTTATGAGGACGGATGAAAGTTTTTAATCTTTCACGCAACATCTAGTAACCGAATTTGATTTTATTTGGCACAGTTTATGACTTTTATCCCGGGAAGGACGGCGGTATGTGTGATCGCATACCGTCGTAAAGACTAGACGGAGCGGTGGGCCCAGCCGCCCATCTGGGAGGAGCCCGATGGGGCAGCGCGCTCGGAAGATTCCGGTTGAAGTCGTTTCGAGATCCCGGAGTCCTCCTTTTCAGCGCCGAGGACGGCCACCGGGGGGGTTTTAGTACGGTAAAAATCCCACATAACCCTGCGTCGCTCGTACGGCGTCGGGTACCTTTGGAAGGTTTCCCCCTCGAAAACAAAAAAAAAGGATTAACACATAAAATACACTTTATCAAGGCAAACGTGACCCACGTGGGCAAATAAAAAATAGATCTGAAGGTGGTAGAACCAGTGTAGTTCGACCGGGGAAGTACTACTGCCACACCTATTAGCCTATTAGCCTATCTAGCGTGAAGCATTTCTTGCGTTTCGATAGAAGGGTGTGGTTGCCGGCACACTTTCACGTGGATCACCTCATGTGAAAGTGTGACCATCATAGTCCTCGGGAGTAGCAACGCATCTGTGATTGACTTCAGATGGAACCCATGTCCTGCATGTAGTTGATTACAGATGTCCATGGGCGGCAGTGGCCACTTACCATCAGGTGGATAAAAATATTTGACGAATTTTCAACAGTTGTGACTCAAAATCTTATTACGTCGATAGTAAATTGTCGTACATATATACTTCTAGGTTTGATTTGTAATTTATCTTTGTTAATACAGCAATTATTATCGAGAATCACATAGCATTGTCACTTATTAAGACATACGAGGTTCTCGCTTTGACAATTAATATATCTCGCTAAATAATAGCCTGTCGCGAGTTGGCGCATTTGATCAAACGTTTGTCTGTTTGACTAATTAGTCTACGTTGGCAGTTGTTAAGTCGCTATTAATAACAACAGAACGCTTGTTTAGCATTTGTATATGAATTAACTATTGCTTTAATATTTGACGAGCAATTTGTATAAATACATTATGAATAGGTGAGAATCGTATAGGATGAATTATTATATTGGTCGCGCAAGGTTAAATCAACAAATATGTGGAATGGAAAAAATAACCAATCGATTTGATAAAAACTTTAATACTAACAGTAAAAAAAAACAGAAATTAATATCACTACTCGGCACATTTTCACATGAGGCGACCATTATAGTCCTCAGAAGTAGCAACGCATCTGTGATTGACTTCAGATGTAATTCATGTTCTATATGAAGTTGTTTGTCCACCAATTCGCACTTGGCCAGCGCGGTGGACTATGGCCTAAACTCTCTCATTCTGGGAGAAGACCCGTGCCCAGCAGTGGGCCAATAATGGGTTGATGCGATGCGATGAAGTTGTTTACAGACGTACATGAGCGACAGTGACCGCTTACCATCAGGTGGACTGCGTGCTTGTTTGATGCCAGTCAGAAAAATAAAAGTCAACCATGGACCCCTAGACCATGTTACGTTATAGGCTGAAGGATTGATCATTATGAATGTTGAAAGTGATAGAGCCGTTTGTGTTTTAAGGTTGACATACTTATCCGATACGTTCCAACTTATTCCTTAGGAATAACAACGCATCTGTAGCTTATCTCAAATATTATCTGGGATTATTAAAGAGGGACCTCTTATTGGCTGGTAGTGACCACGGTAGTAGTGGTGGATAGGATGCTTACAAATTTGTATAAGCTGGCTGACCCGCGTGAAATTCGTTCCGCCTAAAAGTCAAAAATCAAAAAAAATATCATTGTTCCTTCACTATATTAAGCATTTATTATACAAAAAACCTTTCTAGTCGGAACGAAGTTCGCCGGGTCAGCTAGTATTTTATAAACAACATAATGGACATCTGACTAATGACACGGAAACTACTATAAACAGGAACTTTTCCGCCACAGGAATTAATACGGGAATGACAGTTATGTTATAAGCATTCGCAATACAAAGGATTACGCATTTACGTTCAGAGCAACTCATTGTAATGTTTATTACAATGAGTTGCTAATAATATGAATATTCCATACAAAGGCTGTGCTGTACTCGTTTCAATTGTCGTTTATATCATTCGTGCCCGATTCATCCATTCAGGCATAATGAATCATATCTCTTGTTTTATATCCACTTCGTGTAATTAAAATATATAACGATGTTTGTTCTATAATTTTGATCTTATTTTTGTCACTTTAATATGGAATTCGATTGTTCTTTAAGTTCCGTATTCGAAGGCTAAAAACGGAGCCCCATTACTAAGACACCGCTGTCTGTCTGTTTTTCTGTTACCAGGCCGTACCGTAATATCGAGAAAGTTGAAATTTTCGCAGATGTATAACTTTACCGCTATAATAAAAATAAAACAGAATAAAATAAATATGGGGGGGGGGGGGCTCCCATACAACAAACTGATTTTGACTGACGCGGCGACCGAATCAAGAAATTTTGTAACGAAAAAAAATAATTTATGCATTATGAAAGGGTTTCTAAAATTCCTCCCCCATGTCACAGAAAGCGTTACAATATCATGCCAAGGTTCCATTTTGTAATCTCTGCACACCATAAATTGAAAGCGTAACAATAAGATAAATGACGACGACACAAATTGTTTAAAATTTTAATTCAAGTGAATCGTTTTAAACATTAATTCTAATTGCTTTTTATTTAACCCATCGTTCAAACAGCCGTCAACACCGATTCGACTGGAAACGTTGGCAAAAAGTTAATTAAACACTCGCTGTGACGGCGCTTAATTGAATAAAGCATTTCTACACGCATAGTTCCGAAAGTGCCTGTATGTTGCACACAACCAGACAAACAGATTCGAGTAATTTTATTACAATCTGACTGCATCAGAAGAAAGATAGAATATTTAAAGTGTTTTTATATACGTATATTTTAGCTATCTCCGCAGCTTAATCACTAGAGCTTATGATATTACCTTAACGTTACATTTAAATCAATTGTATTCAAGGTGGTAGAACCAGTGTAGTACAACCGGGGAAGTACCACCTCCACACCTATTTCTAGCGTGAAGTATTTTTTTGCGTTTCTATAGAAAGGTGTGGTTGCCGGCACACTTTCACATGAGGCGACCATCATAGTCCTCGGGAGTAGCAACGCATCAGTGGTTAACTTCAGTCAGATAAAAAAAAACAATTGACTGATATAGGCATAACAAATTTCGAAATATGATGGAGACATTGCCTTTTGACATAATATGTATTAAAATAATGAATCAATACGTAAAGATAGATACACGTTCACCCAGAAGAAATCCCGGAGTAATATATTTCTGATTTAGAAATGAATATAAAATCTTTTGGATATCGGTAAACCGTCAAAATATGGCTAATTATATATTGTTTTATATTTCATTTAAAAGTCTTAAGACTATTGCATACAGCACGTTATGTCACATTGAAATAATGTAAAGTAAATCACAGATGCATCGAGGACTAAGATTGCGTTATTTGAAAGTTAGGCGGAAACTGGACTCTTTTATCTAAACGCAACATGTAGAAAAAGATGCCCCCCCCCCCCCCTTACATATTTGCTTTATTCTGTTTTATGTGTTGCTACACCGTCAACAATATACATCATGTGTGAAAATTTCAAGTGTCTCGATATCACGGTTCATGAGCCTTTTTTATCTGATTGAAGTAGCAAACGAGCATGCAGTTCACCTGATCGTAAGTGGTCAATGCCGCCCATAGATATCTGTAAGCAACCCACACTCTTCCATTGAAACGCATGAAATTCTTCACGCTAGTAATAGGTGTGGTCGTGGTTTTTCCCTGGTCGAACTTCACTGATTCTAGCACCTGATTAATCGAATATCAGAGATCCTACAAATATATGGGCAATTATACTTTTATCTTTCATTCAAACGTCTTAAACCTTTCGCGTACAACACATAATTAACAGTTCTCGCGGCATTATATCGCATTGAGATGTCTCACAAGTTGTATACAATCGTAACACGAATGAATAAAACAAATCAATCAATTAACGGAATGCAAAACGTCGCAGCGAGGAGCAAAAACATAATCGTAAGTCCATTCATTCGCTTCCATTCACTCACTCATTCACGAGGTATTTTAACAAGCAAAAAGTAGCACGTGTCACATCCGACGGTAGCCGGCCATCCATTGGAAATATCATTTGTAGTATCCTGTTATACTCTTTAATGTGTGTTAATGGTTTTTGAGACAGTTTTTTAAAGGAACGGTTCTCTTTTACTTTTAAAACGAGTCATTAATTACGTTTACTTATAAACAACCGAAAGAGAAAACAAAAGGGATTGTATCACAATCTAAAAGATATTTGGAGTTTATTTAGAACAGGGATTCTATCAGAAGTCAAAGGAAGGAAGTTTGAAGGTGGTAGAACCAGTGTAGTTCGCCCGGGGAAGTACCACCGCCACACCTATTTCTAGCGTGAAGCAGTTCTTGCGTTTTGTGGGAAGGGTGTGGTTGTCGGCACACTTTTATATAAGGCGACCATCATAGCCCTCGGAAGTAGCACCGCATCTGTGATTGCCTTCAGATAGAAAACATGTTCTATATGAAGTTGCTTACAGATGTCCATGGGGGGCAGTGACCACTTACCATCAGGTGGATTGTAAACTCGTTTGCTACTACAATCAGATAAAAAATAAACAAAAATGCAGGGATTCTATCGGAAGTCAATCACAGATGTTCATTTGGTCCGAAGACTAAGATTTCCTCATATAAAATTGACCCAGTAACTATACCTTTCAACCGAAACCCAAGAACGATAGAAATGTGTATGGCGTTTGTGCCTCCCGGTCGACCCTACGGTCAACCACCTGGCAAAACATTTGTTACGATTTCAAATAATCCGTAGATTTCTTACTCTCTCCATAAAATAATATTAACATTATCTGCAGATTTGTTTCCGTAAATAATACGCAAGAACAATAGAAATCTGTATGGCGTTTGTGCCTCTCGGTCGACACTATGGTGAACCACCTGGCAAAATATTTGTTACGATTTCAAATAATCCGATAGATTTTTTGCTCTCTACTCAAAAAATATTAACATTATCTGCAGATTTGGTCCCGTATATAGTAAGCTTAGGAGTGCAGAAGCCAGTGGCTTTTTTGGAGCTTAATGTTTTTAGTTTCAGAGTACAAAGTTGTAAATGAATGATAAATTCCCAGCAGTAATGATTTCCTCATAAAGGGAACAACGATATAAAAATAATAAACGAAACTGATCATAAGCTTTACCGGAAAAAGCATAACAAGAAGCTAATAAAAACCATAAAGCGACCGCAGACGGAGCTTTAAGCGCTAGTAATGTACCAAGCTAGAGTAACCCTACTTTGTCACTTAAGTTTGAAAGCTATTAGTACGGAAGTATAAGCTTCGCTGTATTTTGTACTGAATTTATAAATTTGACGACTACTACGATACCGGTCTGACGCGCAATGGGTCCCAGGTTCGATTCCCGGCCAGACAGGTATCTGATGGTGTGACAGGTGATAGACAGGTGTCTGATGTGAGGAATGATGAGTTTAGATTCCTGTTCTGGGTTCTGGGTGTTTGTGTATTCGTCTTGTGTGTCCATGGTACTCACGACACAGGAGGAAATCCTACTGTGTGCCTATGAGTAGTATAAAGCATTTGTTTTTGATGATAGTATTTTTAAGCATTGTGCACTTTAATTTAAATAGATTCGATAAAAATAAACAATAATATTAACAATTTTATTAATAGTAAACATTATACAATTAAAACAATGCATGAAGGATGAAGCAATTCTTGCGTTTCGGTGAAAGGGTGTAGTTGCCGGCTCTCTTTTCTATGACCATCTTAGTTTTCGGGAGTAGCAACGCATCTGTGATTGACTTCAGATGAAACCGATGTTCTGTGTAAAGTTGATTACAGATGTCCATGGGCGTCGGTGACCACTTACCATCAGGTGGACTGCATGCTCGTTTGCTACTTCAGTCAGATAAAAAAAAATCTGTGATTGTCTTCTATGTGGAATCTCCGTTCCATACAACGATACTTATACGTCCATTGGCGGTAATGACAACTTACCATACGGGTATATAAATTCATCGTTCAGAAATTTGTGTCTCACCGGCGATCGAACCCGGAACTCATTGCGTATCATACCAGTGTTGAGACCGGTCCACCAAGGATATATTGTTTAAAACATTTAGCATATTTACGATTTCATGAAAATTCATCAACTCTTTCAACTGTTAATACAATCTAGTTTTTGTTGTCTTTTTAAACGCGGCGGAAACTTAAGCATGGCTAGTTTATTAAAAAACATTCCATTTTAATTTACAAAATGTTACAAACAAAAGTAATTCTTCCCCTCTTACATCAAACCAAACAAATCTCTCTTTAGATCCGGAGCATCCCAATACTTTGCATGGTTGATGCCGTGTTGATTATGACAAATGATTCCTCGTTATCACCACCAACCGACTACGGACTCTATCCACTCTACGTAGAGCCGACTGTAGAGCAGGGAGCTTAAACAAAAAGCTCTTTAACAGAGAGATTCCGCTCAGTATTATTTTCAGAAGCTAAATACATTCATTTTCTATTATTTCCGGAACTTCTCGATGTCAGTTTTATTATTTATTTTGCATATCGCTACCAGTCATTTTTTTAAAGGAGTTCGTTAAAATCGTTAAAGTAAAAGTCGACGAAAATATTGCGCGAAGGTATTTTTATCTAAGAGAATCTCGATAAACTCTATAGCTATCCATTTAGTTTGCTCATAAAATTTTCTGCCATGAAATAATTTTGTGTTTGATGATTTCAGATTTTTACTGGAAATATGTTAGCTTTTAACTTGATGCTAAAGAATAGTTCTTTTTCAGCTTATTGTAGCGTTAAGGACTGCGTTGCTATGTTTTAGCATTTTAATAAAGTGAAATAGCGAACGAAAATTCATTGTAAGTCGCCAGGTGGCCATAGCCGTCCTTAGACATCTGTAATTGACAACAGATATAGTAGTACTACTTTAAATCAATTCTCCTTTATTAGACCATTAAACACGAGCTAGGAATCATTTGGCGGCGGTACTTCCCTGGTCGAACTACACTGGTTCTACCACCTTCTTTTTCGGTTGTATTGTTATAAACATAATTAATGATTTTTTTTAAAAGTAAACGAGAACCGTTCCCTTAAAAAAACTGTCTCAAAAACCATTAACACACATTGAAGAGTATAACAGGATACTACAAATTTAGAAAAATCAGTGGTGCGTGCCTGGGTTTGAACCTCGGACCTGGGTTGACGAGAATATAGGTAGATGTTTGTTACTTCTTTACGCCATAACTACTTCTGGGATTTAGATAAAATCGCTACACCGATTGTTTATGACCTGGTTTGATGCCTAGGATACTCTTTACCATGTGAAACACAACCTAAACGCTTTCACGTTTTCTACACTCATAGTCCCACAGTAGGATTTTCTCCTGTGCCGTGGGTACCACGGACACACACAAGACCAATACACAAATACCCAGACCCAGAACAGGAATCTAAACTTATCATTCAGATACTTGTCTGGCCGGGAATCAAACCCGGGGCCCATTGCGCGTCAGACCGGTATGGTAACCGCTCCGCCACGCGGGTCGTCAAAAACGGACGATGCCTAGAGAAAAATCTAATTATGTCTATAATATCAGTACCATCCAACCTTTTTGTAGAATGTTAACTGTCTTGTCTTTTAATTATATCTTTAATGAAATAAATAGAAGGGCATTTAATAAGTTTAACGTTTCGTAAAGGCTTACGGCACTATGATAAGAGCCTCTTAATTGTAACACTCTAGAAATTGCGTTCCGAGTAATTATAATTAAGAACATACTTAAATTTAACAGAACGCGACGAGTGTTCATACAAAATCTTTTTTCTCTCAACTTTTATTATGTAAGCTCATTATAGTCGTATAGCATATATATATATATATATATACATATATATATATATATATATATATATATATATATATATATATATATATATATATATATATATATATATATATATTAAGATTATTAAGGTACTATCGCTACAGTTTTTCTTTCTTATTACAAAGAACAGTACAGCGCTGTTGGTTTCTGATTTAAAGGGTATACTGAGGAAACATATGGGTAGTGGATCTAAAAATAGGTTTTACATTTACTAACTGATAAAGTGACTTTTCAATTGTTTGAAAACTAAGCGAAGCCATGTTTTTGAGTCTAGACTTATTATGATATACGAATTACGAGGTTCTCAATTCGACAGTTTTTCTTGTTTGTGTAAAAGCAACAAAACAAGTTGAAAAGATATGGAAAGGAAATATATAAAATATTAACAGTTTGAAAGGATATGCCACTCTTCACCAACAAATAAAAAACATACGACTCCTAAGAGACTTGGGTTGGACTAAAGTTTAAACTTTAATTATTTAGAATGAATACCTTTGAAGTCAGTTTCTTTGTTTAAAATCTAACCTTTTTCACTTTCCACACCCAGCTGATTAAACCCAACTAAAACTACATAGACCAGAAATGTATACTACAGTAGAAGAAAGTAATAAACATTCCACAAGGGACCAAAATTAAAACTTTCATGTAGCTATGAAAAATGTCGTAACACAAAGATAATAGAAATTCGTAATAAGAATATCTAACGTCTACGTTTATTATGAATGAGGTTGAGTATCAAATTAAAAATTCTAGCAGTGCTAAGCTAGATATTAATAACGTCTTTTATTTTTACACGTTTTTCAATGATAGTAAGAAAATGTCTTCATTTTTATTCCGGAATTATACAAAGTCGAGTCAAGGTTTATGTTACCTTTTATCTATATATTGGAGCTTTTTGCTCTAATATATAGATAAAAGGTAACATAAAATTTGTAATTCGTTTTTGAGATAATTGTCGCAGGCGGAGAGGTATGAAATTACTCACGGTTATAGTTGATGTAGAGAAAGATTGCGCAATGCTAATATTTTTTTCAAATAATGCATAAAACATACATAAAATTAACTAAAAACACATTACACACACTACCTTGCATTTGACACAAATACATACATAATAAACAAAATAAAACATTGAACTGAACTGAAATGAAATGAAATGAAATGTCTTTATTTTGCATAGGCCTTCGGTGTTTACAAATTTACAAATTGTCAGTTACATTTATATATATATATTTTTACACTACCACCGGATCGGAACACGAACTCAACTGAGAAGATCCGGCAAGAAACTTAGTGGGTTTGTCTTTTTTCTTTGTATATCTTTTTTTTATTATTTTCCATCTTGTTTTTACATGGGTAACAAAAGTTAGCTCCAGTATCCTGCCCTTCATTTGGCCTAACAAGGAGCACGTTTGGCAGGATACGCTACATTTTGACATTTTATTAATTACGTATTGTTCAGTCCCAAGCTGTTTTATCATCTACCTATATAAAAGATGATCTATATCATAATCAGAAATTTTGTAATATGCTTTACGACTAAGCTTGATCTTAGTAAATGCTTTAAAATTATTGATTGACAAATTTCTGATTTGAATTGGTAGTTTATTATAAAAGCGTATACATTGACCCATAAAAGAATTATTAATTTTGTGGAGACGAGTAACATGTGCGGAGAGATTGTGTTTGTTCCTTGTATTTATATCGTGATTGACACAAAGTTTACTGAATTTATTAATATTTTTCTTAACATAAATCAAATTCTCATATATAAATTGAGATACAACAGTAAGAATATTTATTTCTTTGAATATTTCTCTAAGTGAAGATTTCGGACTTAGATTATAAATGGCTCGAACAGCCCTCTTCTGCAATACAAAGATAGAATTGAGGTCTGAAGAACAACCCCACAGCAGTATACCATAAGACATAATGCTGTGGAAGTAACTAAAATAAACTATTCTAGCTGTTTCAACATCAGTTAAATGCCTAATTTTTTTCACAGCATATACCGCCGAACTGAGTCTACCCGACAATTTTTCAATGTGGGGACCCCATTGCAATTTGGCATCTAGAGTAAAACCTAAAAAGACAGATGAATCCACAAGATCCATAACCGTTCAATGTCTTACTATGAGAACACATTAAAAATGTCTTGTCAAAATACCCGCTATTGCTTTTTAACGCAGCTTAATTAACAAACTTTTTTTACCTTTAACGGGTGCATTCAAAGTAACTTGAAAATAATTACAACTTATTTAAATTAAAGAAATAAAAGCACCAATATTTCTCTAATTTAAATAGTAGTTAGCTTAGTTTTTTAATTTAAATTACGGTCGAATTTCGACCGTTGCGACGGTCGACTAGTTCACAGAAATCTATTATACCTATAGGTATAGTAATAGGTTCTCAAAGTTAAGCAACGTTGTAGGTTTTTTTTTTATATGTAGCAACAAACGAGCATGCAGTCCACCTGATGTTAAGTGGTCACTGCCGCCCATGGACACGTGTAAGCAATTTTATATAGAACATGGACACGTGTAAGCAATTTTATATAGTTCTATCTGAAGACAATCACAGAGGCGTTGCTACTCGAGGTCTATGATGGTTGCCTCATATAAAAGTGTGCCGGCAACCACACCCTTCCATCGAAACGCAAGAACTGCTTCACGTTAGAAATAGGTGTGGCGGTGGTACTTCCCGGTCGAACTACACTGGTTCTACCTGCGTTAATGTCCACCTTCAGATATGTCGCATTTGTTATTACGGTTTTATATAAAAGGTAAATACCTTAGGAGTCTCAAATTTGCTCGTGTCTCAAGAGCCCGTTAACTAAACTATCACTACTTCTAAGACGTCAACAGCAACGATATATTTTAAAACCCACGACACGACATAATTCGTACCTTTAAGCCTTACGACATTCGTTTTCTTGTCATTTTGAAATGTGCTGAAAATAGTACCAAGCGTTGCCGTTGGGAATTACATTTGTGTTCCATTCCGTGATAACAGATCGTGATAACAGTAAGACAGTTTTATTTTAGCTCGTGTAGAAATTGGGTTTTTGTAATGGTGTTTTATAGCATCACTACATAGTATAAAACAAAGTCGCTTCTCGCTGTCTGTCCCTATGTATGCTTAGATCTTTAAAACTACGCTACGGATTTTAATGAAGTTTTATTTAATAGATGGAGTGATTCAAGAGGAAGGTTATTATAATAAATGCATAATATAGTGGAAGAACACTGATAATTTTAGATTTTTGACTTTTCGGCGTAACGATGTTCGCCGGGTCACCTAGTGTTTTATAAAAGAGTTTCAGTTAGAACTCTTCTTAATTTAAATGCTAGAGAATAACCACTGTAGCGCTTGTTGATCTTGTATAGAACTACTACCTCCGAGGCTGTCCTAGAAAGGGACAAATATAGGAGATAGGCAGCAGTCTCACGACCGCCACTACTCATGCACATTCAAACCGGAAACGGCCGATTTGTACGAAGCTGGGCTACTATTCTTATTCTACTAAGCTATCACTGCTCAACCTCTGAATAAAAATATATTATGTCATACATTTAGAGGTACCTACAAAGAAACTTGCCCTCTCGATCGGGAGGTCCGAGGTTCAAACCCAGGCACGCACCACTGATTTATGTGCGTATTATAAATTAATTATCACTGCTTTTCGGTGAAGGAAAACATAGTAAGGAAACCTACACACCCGAGAGTTCTTAAAAAAAAAAAAGTTCTCGGAGGTGTGTGAAGTCCACCAATTCGTACTTGGCCAGCGCGGTGGACTATGGCCTAAACTCTCTCATTCTGAGAGAAGACCAGTGCCCAGCAGTGGGACAATAATGGGTTGACGTGACAAATAAATAGAGCACCTACACAGCAATGTGATGACGATCCAATATAAAACTCGGGTACATCTGTCGTTCGGAGGAAGATGGATTACTCGTTTATTGACACCGATTTTCCTGAAAAGTGTTTACCGACTGGAACAGACAGGAATCCCGGTATTCCCGATATCGATACGAAAATAAATTACAGGTAAGGTAAATAAGATTTTTTAATATATGAATGCTTTAACGTATAAAGTAAATGATACGTACCTATTGAACCAGTGTAAAGTATGAAATGAAATGAAATGAAATGTCTTTATTTTGTATAGGCCTGCGGGGGCACTTACAAATTGTCAGTTACATTTTTTTTCTTACACTACCACCGGATCGGAATACAACCTCAACTGAGAAGATCCGGCAAGAAACTTAGCGGGTTTGTCTTTTTTTCTTATTTATATTCATTTTTTTAATATTATTACAATCATGTTTTTTTTACATGGTAATGAAAGTTAGCTCCAGTATCTTGCCTTACAGTTCACTAAAAGAGAGCCCTGTTTGGCAAGATACGCTATGAAATATAATAATAATTTTTTTACAATCAATTCATATACAAACAGCCTATTAAGTACATGATCAGAACCCATTGAAGGAGTGTGAAGTACGTTACATTTTTTTATAATCTATTGAAATTGGATCCTTTAGTCTGTCTTAATGCGTATTTTAACCACTCAGTGGCAGAATAAGCGATACCAGTAATAACTGATTTTTTTGAAGTGAAACTTCTTTATCGGGGTTGGGAAAAAATTTAGTGTAACATTTTTTCGTTACGCGCCATCTTTTTCTATTACGCGCCATCTTTTTTTTTCGTTACGCGCCATCTTTTTCTGTTACGCGCCATCTTTTTTTTTCGTTACCACGCGTGATATTAGATAGATTATTATAGATTAGATTATTAGATAAAGTTTAATAAAAGCCTTTTATTTTATAAGATAGAAGTAGCAAACAAGCATGCAGTCCACCTGATGATAAGTGGTCACTGCCGCCCATGGACATCTGTAAGCAACTTCATACAGAACAAGGGGTTCTATCTAAAGTCAATCACAGATGCGTTGCTACTCCCGAGGACTATAATGGTCGCCTCATGAGAAAGTGTGCCGGCAACCACACCCTTCCATCGAAACGCAAGAAATGCTTCACGCTAGAAATAGGTGTGGCGGTGTTACTTCCCCGGTCGAACTATACTGGTTTTACCATTTTCACACTTATTACCATTACTTGAAGGATTTAACATCCATTTTAAGTTTATACAACCATAATGTTTATACAACCCTTAATTGAAATTTACTCTTGGTCTACTAGTACTAAGTAAATATATCAATTGCCAATCTTACGTCATAAATAAAAGAACAGAAGAAACACTAGTTAAGTAAAAAATGACAAAATCGTGTTTCCAATTTAAACTGCTCAGTAAGTTATAAAGACTAGAGAACCAATAGAAATGCTTGAAGTAACGGCGCAACAAAGCTTAAAGGATAGGTGTGGTTGCCGGCACACATTCACATGAGGTGACCATCATAGTCCTCGGGAGTAGCAACGCATCTCTGAATGGGTTCAGATGGAACCTATGTTCGGTATGAAGTTGCTTAAGAAAATCCTACTGTGGGGTTATAAGCGTAGAAAGCGTGTTTTTATTAACACATATTTTTTTTTACTCCACGAAAATAGAGATGAGATGTCATTTTTGATATGTGATTTGATATGATCATGTGAGATATAGGAAAATGATTTGGTTAGTATACGTTATAATATTTAAAATCCGTTGTCAATAATTCAGTAATTTCGTTGCATAAATACATTGTAAGATGAAATTTATAATAATTTGTTTTCTGTCTCTGTACGTACCAACCTATGTTTAATATTTTATATATCTATTTTGTGTTGAGCCTTAAGCTGTAAAATAAATGTTTTCTCTATCTTTCTTATCTTATTATTATTGTATTATTATTTTACCAAATTTTGAAGTTTTTCTTATTTTATTTCCTTATCTCCTCTTCTTTTATCTTCCACCTTCTTTTTTCAAAAGTATCTTTTTCATTTTCTTAGTATCAACTGCTTTTAGTTTAGTGGTCGGGTTTTTCGTAATATCTACTTTAAGACTTAGCCATTTCTACTTGAAGTTATGTCTCTAGTTACTTACCTACATTCAGTGCTTCCCTGGTGGCTGGCACAAAAAGATAAAACACAGCAGGGACACGACCCGAAACTGTAGTAATTATGTGTTTTAATAGTTTAACTTTGAAATATACTGTTGTTCTGTGGTAAAGGTCAAAAGATACGTTAAATATTTTATAACTATTTTAATGGTTCCCTTTGTACACCGCTATACGTAATTTAGTATGACAATATACTCTTAAGAGTGGGTGTGTTTGGTATAAGTTGTGTAAATGTGAGTTACTAGAACTAGGTCAGAACGTCTCAGATAATAGGGCGTTCTGACTTATTGTTAGTTCTCAGAATAACGCATTTGTGGCCAAACTGAGGCAAGACTCTGATCTTATTTGTTTGATTACAGATGCCTACAAGGCAGCAGTGGCCACTTAGCATCAGATAGAGATAAAAATTAAAAAAAAAACGTGCGGCACTCAGGGATTGCCGCGGTAAAGCTATTGCATAGCATTTTGTTAACTTATGCAATTATATTTATTTATTTATTCATACAGTTTTTTTTTCTTTGATAATATATACTTTGAATATATATCGTCCGATTTCCGTGCAACTCGTCTCGATCCGTGTGAGCTTCGTACTGTCGTACCATACATACACGTTAAGCGAACGCTCGGCCGCGCTACATGGTAGGCGGTGTAGGGGGTGTTAGGTGTTTTTCGTTACGGAATTTCTTGATTTGGTCGCTGCGATCGCGTCAAAGCCCGCGATAAAAGCTATGAAATAGTTTATCATGGAACGTGCAACAGATTATCAAATTATATGTTTGTACTATAATTTTGACAGTTTTTTGTTGTTATAAAATTAAAGTAGCAAACAAACATGCAGTCCACCGAATGACTAGTGATCACTGCCGCCAATGGACACTTCATAGAGAATAAGGGTTACATGTGAAGTCAATCACAGATGAGTTCTACTATCGGGAATTAAGATGGTCGCCTCATATAAAAGTAAGCCGGCACCACATCACGTGTATCACTACATAGTATAAAACAAAGTCGCTTCTCGCTGTCTGTCCCTATGTATGCTTAGATCTTTAAAACTACGCAACGGATTTTAAAGCAGTTTTTTTAATAGATAGAGTGATTCAAAAGGAAGGTTTTCATGTATAAAACATGTATAATATAGTAGTCACTACATAGTATAAAACAAAGTCCCTTCTCGCTGTCTGTTCCTACGTATACTTAAATCTTTAAAACTACGCAACGGATTTTTATGCAGTTTTTTTAATAGATAGAGTGATTCAAAAGGATGGTCTTTGTGTATAATACACGTATGATATAGTGGAGAAACACTGATAATTTTAGATTTTTGCCTCTTAGGCGGAACGAAGTTCGCCGTGTCAACTAGTCACAATATAAGTGTGGCGGTGGTACCTCCTCCGTTGAACCATACCTACCCTTTATTTTAAAATCTAAACCTGCCGATTTAAACGGGGCCTTGATCTTATCTCTTTCGTCAACCTATTATTGTCCCACTGCTGGGCACGGGTCTTCTCTCAGAATGAGAGGGTTATAGGCCATAGTCCACCGTGCTGGCCAAGTGCGAATTGGTGGACTTCACACACCTCCGAGAACTTTTTTTAAGTCTCGGATGTGGTTTTCCTCGCGATGTTTTCCTTCACCGAAAAACAGTGATAATTAATTTCTAACATCTTCACAAAAATCTGTGGTGGGTGCCTGGGTTTGAACCTCGGACCTCCCGATCGAGACGGCAAGTTTCAACCATTAGGCTATCACTGCTCATATATACACGAACCTAACACAATAATATCTAAAACCTAACAATTTCTATTAATGACTCAGAACCAATTAACTTTGCCTTAGAAATATAATTTAACGAAGTAACATATTTGTGCCGTTACAAGGCAATTATAAGCGAAAGCAATAGATTACTTTCGTAAAAGGAATCACGCGACTAAGTTAGAAATAATGGTGCAATAATGGAAATGTTGTAAATTAAGCTGAATGTTTGTTTGTTTGTAGCTTTTTTTTATATTGCTCTTTTTAGCTTTTTTTATGTAGCTCTTTTAACCCGACTACATCAGAAAAAGGTAATGTTTTTCGAGCATAAGGATGTATGTATATAAATTTCACAGGTGGTAGAACCAGTGTAGTTCGACCGGGGAAATACCACCGCCACACCTATTTCTAGCGTGAAGCAGTTTTTGCGTTTCGATGTATGGAAGGAATGTGGTTGCTCGAGCATATGGATGTATATCAATTTTACAGGTGGTAGAACCAGTGTAGTTCGACCGGGGAAGTACCACCGCCATACCTATTTCTAGCGTGAAGCAGTTCTTGCGTTTCGATTTAAGGGTGTTTGCCAGCACACTTTTATATGAGGCGACCATCATTGTCTTCGGGATTAGCAATGCTGTCTGCCTTCAGATAGAACCCATGTTCTATTTGAAGTTGCTTACAGGTCCATGGGCGACAGTGACCACTTACCATCAGGTGGACTGCATGCTCGTTTGGTACTTCAATCAGATAAAAAAGTCTGGACCATAATGATAAAAAACTCTGATAAAAAAGCGCATTTTTATCAGATTAAAGTAGCGTGCACTCGCCGCCATCTATACCGTTAATTTACAGCAAAAATAGATGCAAGGAAACGCAAGCGAAACCGAAAAATACCATATAGTAAATTATCTTAAAACATTACCCATTTCGATGTAGAAACGCGCAAATCCTTATAAGATCATTATAATTGACCCTTTGTCTGTATTTGAGTCACAGGAAGTCTTTCTAGGCACGTGAGGACTAAGATACTAGGTAGAGAGCTAGATGTTAAAATCGACACATTTTTAATAAATGAGAAATGCTTTGAAATAAAAAAATGTGTGCGTGTACTAGCGTACACTCGTAAGAAGTGAAACTTCTTTATGACGTTATTTTTCAAAAAATAATTTACTATATGCAACTTTACAGAAATTGGTTAAATAAAGTTAAATTAGATAAAGTTTAATAAAAGGCTTTTATTAAACTTTATCTAATAATCTAATCTATAATAATCTATCCAATATCACGCGTGGTAGGGATAAGAAAAAGATGGCGCGTAACGGAAAAAAAAGATGGCGCATAACGAAAAAATGTTACACTAAATTTTTTTCCAACCCCGATAAAGAAGTTTCACTTCAAAAAATAATTATATTTTTATATCACTAGATGTACCCTGCGGTTATCCCGTGTTTAAAAAACTTTAAATCAATTTAAATTGTAATAACTATTGATTTTTATCAGTAACTAGTTGACCCGGTGAACTTCGTTTCGCCTAAAACTCGAAAATCTAAAATTATTAGTATTTCTCTACTATATTATACATGTATTATACATACAAACCTTTCTCTTGAATCACTCTATCTGTTTAAGAAACCGCACTAAACTACGTAGCGTAGTTTTAAAGATCTAAGCATACATAGAGACAGACAGCGAGAAGCGACTTTGTTTTATACTATCTAGTGATAAGTCCACTATTTTCTTTAATACAACTATATGTGAAGTACAGTTATATACATTTTTGTAGGGATCTAAAATCACAGGCGCTTATTTAAAAAACTATAGTAAACTAATGTGGGCTGTGGCGCGTGAAAAAGAAACGGACGAAAAGCATTACTCTTTTTATATAAGATTGAAGTAGCAAACGAGCATGCAGTCCGCCTGATGGTAAGTGGTCACTACCGCCCATGGACATCTGTAAGCAACTTCATATACCTATAACACTCCCGTCAAAGATGGACGCCTCATAGAAAAGTGAACCCTTATACCGAAAGGCAAGATCTGCTTCACGGTGGAAATAGACGTTCTTCTGACTCATAAAAAATCCACGTAACAATATTTTGGTCTAAGTATTTCTACAACTCCTGGTCAACAAAATTCGTAAGTGCAGAAGTATGTTAGGGCTCCCGTGGCGGTGCCCCGCTGTTTTGTTCTTACTAATAATCGCTCCGGTATCCTTTGTTGCATTATCCGGAACCCATATAAAATACTTAAGGAACTATCTAGACATAGGCGCATATTTCATATCCGTGGCGGAGCGATCGTGGTGACGCAATGGTTTCGGGTTCGATTCTTAGTCAGGTATACGAATGATGAATTTAGATTTTTGTCATGGGTCCGGGTGTTTCGTCTTTGTGTGTGTGTGTCGTCTTACATTCGTTATACAGAAGATGATAAAACCTTTTGCACCACCGGCATGTTTCTAAGTGATTGTGGAATCAAATTTTTCGTATCACTACCTTTTTTTTGTTTTGGAAGACTCTGGGATCTCCAATGGAACACAACCGGAGTTCTCCGAGCGCGATAGCCCATTCGGGCTCTTCCCGGTGAGCAGCGGTACTCACTCCGCCTCCTGGTGTTTACAACGCCTTGTGATGATAAGATGATGATTGGACAGCTTGTTGTGTTAATCTAACAGCTTCCTCCTGAGCTTCCTCCTGAGGTATTCCCGAGGTACTACGACATGGGGTTCTTCAAGAAAGGTGTAAAACGAGCTCTCCTCCAAAGCCGGCGATGCATTGGCAACTCCTCTGGTGTTGCAAATGTCCATAGGCGAAAGTGACTGCTTTCCATCAGGTGGCCCGTCAGCCTTATCGTTAGGTTTTAATATAAAAAAAAAACAATTAATCGCACTCAATTTTAGCTCTCGAAACTCATTAACTTTTAAAAAATCATGTTTACTTAACGACACCGCGCGATTGCGGGACTGGTAATCTAGTTAGCTCAATTAATTGAATTGCTAATTCACTTCCATTAATGTGTTTCAATTAATGGGATAAATCTGTTCGTGATTACTCCCGATACTTGTGCAAACGTATATTTGATTTTGTTTTTAATTATTTAATGCTCGATTCCTGGTATTTGTGGAAATACAATGATTAAATAACCATTTAAATTACCGAGTAAAGTGGATTAAGTACTTTCTTACCTATTTTTGTGGAGGGATTGAGGCATATCTCACTACTACGATGAGGAAAGGGGAGACAAAAAAATGTGTGCGTGTACTAGCGTACACTCGTAAGAAGTGAAACTTCTTTATGGCGTTATTCTTCAAAAAATAATTTACTATATGCAACTTTACAGAAATTGGTTAAATGAAGTTAAATTAGATAAAGTTTAATAAAAGGCTTTTATTTAACTTTATCTAATAATCTATATAATATCACGCGTGGTAGGGATAACGTAACGTAACGTAACGGATAATGGCGCGTAACGAAAAAATGTTACACTAAATTTTTTTCCGACCCTGTTAAAGAAATTTCACTTCAAAAAATCTCTGAATTATTGCACGTAATTAATAGAGAGTGGGTTATGAGTAGTGATATCCTAATGGTTGAAACTTGCCCTCTCGATCGGTAGTGTCCAGCAATGGGACAATAATGGATGGACCATAATTAATGCCCTAAAAACAACACCACAATCATTTGTGTTACGGTGGTGTCACCAAAATCTAATAACGAAATATTCGTACCGGATTCTTACCTTTTTAACCGACTTCCAAAAAGGAGGAGTCTTCCTTTAAAAAATATGGATGGAGGATGTTATCAATTCGTCTGTATTTTTTTATATTTGGTACCTGATTACTCTGGACTGGGTGAACCGATTTGGATATTTTTTTTTATTTGACAGGTAGTAGTCACAACTAAGTAAAAATAATTTCAATTAATTTTGTTTTAGAACATACTCAGTACTTATGTACATAGTTCTGAAGTCGGCGCTCATACAGTACATAAGTTCATCACCGTCATCCAGCAAAATAGCGCGCTGACTTCAGAACTATGTACTAAGTACTGAGTATGTTCTAAACCAAAATTAATTAAAATTATTTTTACTTGTTTGTGACATGGAAGTCGGTAGACATTTTTTGTTTAAAAGTTTTTATTTAACGTCACTTTGTGTAAATGATAACATTTCTTTCACATCTTGCTTTGCACTAGGACTCTCCTGTGTCGTGGATGCTGTGGACGCACACCAAGACGAACATGTTTGTGTTCGTAAGATTCTTTTAATTTAATCTATGTGTGTGTGTAAACCTCTAAACCCGGAACAGAATAAAATTAATCTCCAGGACTAATTGGGAATGAACCCGGAACCTTCATGACAAATTGGTATGATGACCGCTCTATCACGTGAATCAAGCTGTTTCCAGTACTACATATTTATCTACGCTAAACTATACTAAGGTAACTTTATCTTTGAAACTACATCAACGTTCACGAGTAACATTACGGAGCTGCGGTTTAAGTTACACTCAAACTGAACTGAAGTCTGTCATATCCTGTTACCGAGAAACTAACAATTGCAGTCTAACTTTTCGTTACTCGTGTTAATTATGTTGATTTGCCATCTCTGTGTTTTGTGGATGGATTATGATGAAATGGTTATTATGTAACAGGACTCACGTCAGAAAGAGGTTTTTATTATAAGTTTGAAATAGCAAACGAGCATGCAGTCCACCTGATGGTAAGTGGTCACTGCCGCCCATGGACATCTGTTATCAACTTCATACAGAACATGGGTCCTATCTTAAGTCAATCACAGATACGTCGCTACTCCCGAGGACTATGATGGTCGCCTCACGTGAAAGCGTGCCGGCAACCATCATAGTCCTCGGCTTCATAGTCCTCGGCTTCCATCGAAACGCAAGAAATGCTTCACGCTAGACATAGGTGTGGCGGTGGTACTTCCCTGTCGAACTACACTGGTTCTACTACTTCTTACAAGGGAGATAAGGTGCGCCATAACTTTAAATCGCATCGCATCGCACTACTACCACCAATATGACTTGATTGGTGGTAAAACCGTTCACAATGATGGTTCCATGGTTCCACTGGGGGGAGAGGGTGCCGCCGTTATACTTATATTTGCCGTGAAGCAGTTCTGTTTAGTTGGAAGGGTATGGTTGCTACTTTAAAATCATAATCAACAAAATCATCTTAAAAAAAGCGAATTTCAAAAATATCACAAAATATTATTAATTAACTAGTTTACCCGTTGAACTTCGTTTCGCCTAAAAGTCAAATATTTATCTAAAATTTAAAACACGCTTTCTACACTCATAGCCCCACAATAGGATTTTCTCCTGTGTCGTGGGTACCATGGACACACACTAGACGAATACACAAACACCCAGACCCAGAACATATCAGATACCTGTCATCATTCAGATACCTGTCTAGCCGAGAATCGAACCCGGAACCCATTGCGCGTCAGACCGGTATGGTAACCGCTCGGCCACGCGGGTCGTAAAATTATTAGTGTTTTTCTACTATATCATACATAAAAACCTTCCTTTTGAATCACTCTATCTATTAAAGAAACTGCATTAAAATCCGTAGCGTAGTTTTAAAGATCTAAGCGTACATAGAGACCAGTCAGCGAGAAGCGACTCTGTTTTATACTATGCAGTGATTCATTAAACATTCATTGAATATTCTAAGGATTTAAAAAGTTGTAGTAGCAAAAATGATTAAAAAGCTTTAAAGTGCTGTCCTGCAAAGTAATTGTCACTTACCCCAATTTTCATGCAGCCATCGATGTGAGGATTATTTACAAAAATTTCGCCACTAATCGAAAATATTCATATTTAAAATTTACTCTTCACTAGCGATGCGCCGTATAGTGGTTTCACCGAATAACCAAATACCGAATACTATTCGGTTTACTTTTACTGAACCGGATATTCGGCGGAATTATTCGGTTTACCATTTCTTATTAAAAATCATTACAAAAGTGTGTTCATAAAAAAATAAATATTGATTTGAGGTTTATAAATAAATATTGGTATAAGTTATTGGAAAAAATGCGAATATGATTGATTTTTTTAAAAATGTTGATTTAAAGTTTAATTATTTTATTATATTAGCTTAATTAAACACACTCTTCATAGGATATTTATTTCTTTTATTAACATAAATCTTACGAAAACAGTTTTGTCTTTTTGTCCTATACCGCAAAAAAAATAGAAAAACTCGAACCGAATATATTCGGCACCACAACCGAATAATTCGGCCGAATACAGATAGTGAAGAGATGCCGAATAAACTGAATACCGAATAGCAACCCAATATTTGTCCCTGTAGTTCCGGGATTAGAATAGTGCTACGCCATCCCCTGCCTGTTGTAAGAGGCGACTAAAAGGGGCTTCCGGAGTTACGGGCGGCTAGAGTGGGAATTCGAACCCTTCGACTTCGACTACACGGAGCGGTGGGCCTAGCCGCCCATCTGGGATGAGCCCTAATGGGGCAACACGCTCAGAGGATTCCGGTTGCGGTCGTTTCGAGGTCCCGGAGTCCTCTTTATAGCGCCGAGGACGGCCACCGTAGGGGTTTTAGTGCGGTAAAAATCCCACATAACCCTGCGACGCTCCCACGACGTCGGGTACCTTGTAAAAAAGCAACTCAATATTCGGCGTTATCTCTATTTTTCATACTTTGAGCAAAATTTTCCACACGATGTAAATCACCTACTTTCTCGTAAACACGTATAAAGTGGTAGTACCTTGTTTTACGCGTTCCACCGACCTTTCCACCCTTTTTATGGTCAATTACGAGGTTTACGTTCATTATGCGTGATAACCCGACCGAGCACTTACTTTTTCAGCCCTTATTTTAAGATTACAATGGACTATCGAAGCATGCATAGGGACTTATGTAACGATTTGAATTGAGTAACGTTAAGCAACATAGGGCGAGGCCAGGAATTGGATGGGTGATCGTTAGTTTTATTTTATCTGATTGAAGTAGCAAGCGAGCACGCAGTCCACCTGATGATAAGTGGTCACTGCCACCCATGGACATAAGCAACTTCATATAGAACATGGGTTCTATCTGAAGTCAATTACAGATGCATTGCTACTCCCGAGGACTATGAATGTCTCCTTATATAAAAGTGTGCCGGCAACCACACCCTTCCATCGAAACTCAAAAAAATGTTTCACGTTAGAAAGAGGTGTCGCGGTGGTACTTCCCCGGTCGAAATACGCTGGTTCTACCACCTGCAGATGTAGTGTGTACGCAATCCTTTCATGCTTTGGAGGACTTACATATATAAGCACTCGATATTATATTATTTAAATAGTTATTGTTGTTTTTTAAAGCCTTTTTGGAGACTTTACCACTTGAACGGAGTAAGTTCAGTAATCATCTCATTTGTCATTATTAGACAAACTAGTTGACCGCCCTGCGTTAAATAAAATCGATGTATCGATTGTTCCGTGGGAGTAAGGTATTTTCCTACAGTAAAAAGTAGCCTATATGTTAATCCAGAGTGTCAGCTAACTGCTCACCGAATTTTATGAAAATCGCTCTAGACAATTAGACGTGAAGATGCAACAAACATACACACAAACTTTCGCCTTTATAATATTAGTATGAAGTATGATTAGTATGATGTTGTAAAGCTTTATGTGAATTGAAGTAGTAAAGTGGTCAATGCCGCTTGTCTATCTGTAAACAACTTCATATAGGACAGGGGTTCTATTTAAAGCCGATCACTTAAACCAAGTTATTGCTGCCTAAGATTGACCCCTCATATAAAATCGTAAAGCAGTGATAGCCTAAAGGTTGAAACTTGCCCTCTCTATCGGGAGGACCAAACCCAGGCACGTACCACTGATTTACGTATTAAAAATTAATTATCACTGCTTTTCGATGAAGGAAAACATCGTGAGCAAACCTTCACACCCGTTCTTAAAAAAAAGTTCTTGGAGGTGTGTGAAGTCCACCAATTGGCACTTGACCAGTGCGGTGGACTATGGCCTAAGCTCTCTCATCCTCTCATCCAGAAGAACCGTGCCTAACAGTGGGATAGTAATGGGTTGAAGAGAGATAAAAGCGTGCCGGCAACGATACCCTTCCATCGAAACACACGAACTGATTCCAACCCAACCCAACTGAACCCAAGAAACAGGTGTGGTTGGTGCGATCTCCTCGGTCCAACAATACACGTTCTACCACCGTTGTCCTTGGGCAACGATGACTTTCCATCCGGTAACCCGTCTACCTTGCCATTAGGTTTACGTAAAAAAGTCTACCAATGCATTTTAATTCAAAACAGATAAGTTCAGACTTTACGCAATCGACCCTCGTACTATAACATTTACTAAGATTCTACTAACAAGCTACGATGTTCACTACGTGGGTATATCGTGATTAATATACCGCTAAGGGGTTTTGGCTGAGAGTATTAAAGATGTTTGAACTATAACTTTAATATGTTGGTTTCAGACCTTGTTTAGTATTCGTAATTTGATACGACTGTTTTATAAAATTGATGTACCAAACGAGCATGCGATCGTATGGTAGATGGTTACGGCCGCCCGTGCATTTATGTAAGCACCTTCATATGTTGCTACTCTCGAGGGCTAAGATGGTTGCCTCATATACAAGTGTGCCGGTAACGTAACCTTTCCATCAATACACAAGAACTGGTTCAGTCTAGGAGTAGTAGTGGTGGTGGTACCTCCTCGGTCGAACCATATGCGTTCTACCTTCATTGTCCATAGGCGACAGTGAATACTTTCTATCAGGTAGCCCGTCTGCCTTAAAATAAAGTGTAAAAAAGTCTAACAATGCATTTTAATTCAAAACAGATAAGTTCAGATTTTACGCAATCGACCCTCGTACTATAACATTTACTAAGATTCTACTAACAAGCTACAATGTTCACTACGTGGATATATTGTAATTAATATACCGCTAAGGGGTCTCAGCTGAGAGGATTATAGTTGTTTGAACTATAACTTTAATATGTTAGTTTCAGGACTTGCTTTGTACTGGTCTTAGAAAAAGGTTCTTAATTTGATACGTGTGAGTTTTTAATTGAAGTAGCAAATGAGCATGCGGTCTATCTAAATGGTCACTGCCACCTGTGAAATTCAGAGCAACTTCATATAATACAAGGGTTCCATCTGAAGTCAATCACAGATGCGTTGTTACTCCCGAGGACTATGATGGTCGCCTCATATAAAAGTGTGCCGGTAATCACACCTTTCAATCGAAACGCAAGGGCTGCTTCATGCTAGAAATAGGCGTGGCAGTACTATTTTTAAATGATCTTTTAGGGCTTCCGAACAAGTATAACATTTATGAAAATTTATCCATCCATCCATCCATCCATCAGCCTTTGAAAGTCCACTGCTGGACATAGGCCTCCCCTAATCTGCGCCACTTCGACCGGTCCTGGGCCATCTGAATCCAGCGGTTACCCGCCGTCTTCTTCAGGTCATCAGTCCACCTGGTCGGGGGGCGGCCTGCACTCCTTTTGCCCAGACGTGGTCTCCATTCGAGGACTCTTCTACCCCATCGGTTGTCTGTCCTACGAACGATGTGGCCTGCCCATTGCCACTTCAGCTTACTAATTTTGAGAGCTATGTCGGTAACTTTCGTTCTCCTACGGATTTCATCGTTACGAATTCTGTCACGCAGGGAAATACCAAGCATAGCTCTCTCCATAGCTCGCTGAGCGACCTTGAGCTTACGCACGAGGCTCACAGTAAGGGACCACGTCTCGGCGCCATATGTCATCACTGGCAACACACACTGCTCGAACATCTTCGTCTTTAGGCTCTGAGGTATATCGGATGAGAAGATATGGCGCAGTTTCCCGAACGCTGCCCAGCCGAGTTGGATTCTACGAGTGACCTCTTTCTCGAAGTTGGACTTACCCATCTGCACCGCCTGCCCTAGGTAAATGTATTCGTCAACAACTTCTAGGGTGGTGCCATCAACAACAACCGGTACGGGTGTGACATGGACGTTAGACATGATCTTCGTCTTGTCCAAGTTCATCTTAAGACCCACCCGTTGAGAGGCACCAGAGAGGTCGCTGAGCATGGTGTTGAAGTGCTCCATCGACTCTGCCATGATGACTATGTCGTCTGCGAATCGAAGGTGAGTGATATATTCGCCATCGATGTTGATGCCGAATCCTTTCCACTCCATCAGTTTGAACACGTCTTCCAATGCAGCGGAGCAACAGTTTCGGAGATAACACATCCCCCTGTCTCACACCGCGCTGCAATTGGATCGGGTTCGTACTTCCGTCGTGTAATCGGATCGACATTGAGGCTGCCTTATATATACACTTCAACACTTCGATGTACCGATAGTCAATCTGGCACCGCTGAAGCGACTCCAACACCGCCCATGTCTCGATAGAATCAAAGGCTTTCTCATAGTCCACATAAGCCACACACAACGGCAGATTGTACTCCTCGGCCTTCTCTATTATCTGCCGCAGTGTGTGTATGTGGTCCATGGTACTAAAGCCTTTTCGGAATCCGGCTTGTTCGGGAGGCTGAAAGTCATCGAGCCTGCGAGCTATTCGATTATTGATGACCCTCGAAAACACCTTGTAGATGTGGCTCAGAAGCGCGATGGGCCTGTAATTCTTCAGCAAGGACCTGTCGCCTTTTTTGAAGAACAGTATCACCACGCTTCTGCTCCACGCCTCCGGTGCTATACCCTGGCTTATGACGGAATCGAACAACTGTTGGAGCGCTTTTAAAATTGGTCTCCCATCTGCTTTTAGCAATTCAGTTGTGATTCCGTCTTCACCGGGCGCTCGGTTGTTCTTGAGCTGTTTGAGGGCCAATCGGATCTCGTACAGGCTGACGTCCGGGATATCTTCGGTATAGTGTCGGGTTAGCGTGGCTCGCTTGTCGTTGACAGGCAGCAGAGGGCCACGCGAAGCGGTATATAACTGCCCATAGAAGCGCTCAATTTCTCTCAGAACTTCAGGCCTCGCGGCAACTGTGGTGCCTCCATCCGTCTTCAGCTTCGTTAATAAGCTTTGCCCAACACGCAAATCCCTTGCGAAGACCTTGGAGCCCTTGTTTCGCTCAATTTGCTCTTTAATGCGATTTGCATTAAAGAGACGAAGGTCGCGTCGCATCCTGTTAGAGATTTGCGCGTTGAGCCGCCTGAACTTCGATAATGAAGCTGGAGACTGCACACACATTGCCCGCCGTTGTGCCATGAGTTCGAGAGTTTGGACCGACAGTCTTTGAGTACTTCTATTGGAGGGGGTCTCATAGTACTTCGACCCTACCTCATGGGCAGTTTCTACCAACTTGGTGTTTATTTCGTCAATATCAACGCAATTGTCTAGGCATTCCAGGCGATTGCGTAGCTCGAGTTGAAAGTCTTCAGAGCCCTGGATTTGACAAGATCTTGGACGGAGTATTGACCTCATAAGGCGGGACCGTTCCAGCTTGATCTTGATATTTAACGTGCCCCTAACCATCCGGTGATCGCTTCCGGTCTTGAACCTGTTGATCACAGAGACATCGTTAAATATGTGCCGCTTGTCTGCCAGTATGAAGTCAATCTCGTTTTTGGTAGTACCATCGGGACTCATCCAGGTCCATTTCCTTTGAGGCTTCTTCTTGAAGAAGGAGTTCATCATGTAGAATCCCTCCTTTTCCAAGAAGTTAGCCAGCAAATGGCCTCGATGGTTCCGATTACCAATGCCAAAGGGCCCTACCTTCAACTCATCGCCACATTGAACGCCCAGCTTTGCGTTGAAATCCCCCATCACAACTGTGAAGTACGATTTTGAGGTATGTATGGCTTTGGATATATCCTCATACATAACCTCAACCTCGTCGTCGGAGTGTGTCGATGTCGGCGCATATACCTGTATGACCTTCAACGAGTACCTCTTGGATACTCTGAGTATAAGGTATGCTACCCTGGGCGACACACTCTTGATCTCCACGACGTTGTTGACAAGGGACCTGTTGACGAAGAACCCGACACCACCTTGGGACAGATGTTCGCCCTCCCGGTGGTAGAACAAGTTACCAGATTTAAGGATCATCGTGTCCTCCCCCTGTCTTCGGACTTCAGACAATCCTATAATACTCCAGTTTAGCTTGTCTACCTCTTCTTCCAGCTCATATATCTTCTCATCACTTCTCAGAGTCCTGGTGTTATATGTTGCCAGGTGCAGAAGTCGTCGGTTGTGGTAGCTCGATCTCTGCCGGAGATTCTTAGCACCCCCTGCCCCGCCGTAACCGTGACCGCTACCATAGCCAGGAATAGCGGGGCTGCCGGGGACTGGGGGGCGTGGTTTTATTGGAGCTGCCATTAAGGGGTTTTGCCATAGTCACCGCGCTTGGCTGTGCGTGTTGGTGACCGCAGCATATTTAAAAGTTCTCAGAGTGATGCTGCTGCCCATCATCTGGTTTAATGTCCCTTAGTCGCCTCCTACGACATCCACGGGAAGAGAGGGAGTGGTGCTATTCAAGAGACCGACACCACACGGCCAACATTTATAGGTATAGGTATTTATTTTGAAAGTTGAGAAACTCTTTTTAGTTAGATTCTGGTATTATCGCCTTCTTCTACTTAATAATAACGGTGTTAAAGGATGCTGTGTTCTTTGAATTTATAGTGTGTGAGGAGACATACGCGAGGCGTTACAACTTAGTCCTCAGGCACCAACGCATCTGTGGCAAACTTAAGTGAAACGAATCTTATGGAGAGTTCATTACAACTGTCTATGGTCAGTAACCACTTCCATCAAGTAAACTGAACATTGACGGTAACCCAGCCAACAGCCAACCGCGGCCGCTTACTCTCTTTCGAGGGGGAAAGCCTTCAAAAGGTACCCGACGCCGTGGTAGTGGCGGAGGGGTATATGGGATTTTTACTGCACTAATACCCCCCGGCGGCCGTCCTCGTCGCTACAAAGAGGACATAGGGATCTCCAAAGGAACGCATTGCCCCATCGGGCTCCTCCCAGATGGGCGGCTGAGTCCACCGCACAGTCTAGTCTTTACGACGATATGCAACGCCACATACCGCCGTCCTTTCCGGGATTTCCTGGCTGGACGGTTCAAGCTCCCACTCTAGCCGCCCGAAACCCCGGAAGCCCCTTTAAGCCACCGCTTACGACAGGCAGGGGATACCGTAGTCCTATTTTAATCCCGGAACTACAAGGACGGCGGCCGATTCCTTATCATAAAACATGAGCACATCGAGTACAATCAAGAAGGGTTTAATTTTACTTATTGAAGTAGAATGTTGAAAATATGAAAGCCCTGAAATTTGATTAATTACCAACTTGAATCTAAAAGCTTTTGAGATGTAGGTCAGTCTATGAGATGAGCTGAGTACTTACAGGGCTTACGTTTCAGCTAAACTCGTTACGGCCTCCAATAATTCAATTTTAATTCAATTTATTACGTTAAAGCCTTTGTACTACCATTTAATAGATACCATTTATCTATATTTTCTTCATAATAGCAATTTCAAGGTGGTAGAACCAGTGTAGTTCGACCGGGGAAGTACCACCGCCACACCTATTTCTAGCGTGAAGCAGTTCTTGCGTTTCGATGGTAGGGTGTGGTTGCCGACACACTTTCACATGAGGCGACCATCATAGTCCTCGGAGTAAACGCATCTGTGATTGACTTCAGATGAAACCTAACCTAACCTATTCTGTATGAAGATGATTACAGATGTCCATGGGCGGCAGTGGCCACTTACCATCAGGTGGACTGCATGTTCGTTTGCTACTTCAGTCAGATAAAAAAAAATGTTGTCATATACTGATTAAAAAATTGAGATATTGCTATTATTCATTCTTAAAGATCCTATTTCTTAATGTAAGCAATGTGCAGACGTAGTAAATTTTCATTTTTATTACGTTTAACGGATTGTTTAACATAATGGTTCATTGTGAATAAATTTTAACTACTCTACATACAATCTGTGGAAGATATAAATCTTATTAATATTATAAATGCGAAAGTGTGCGAGAATGTATGTGTGTTTGTTGCTCTTTTACACAAAAATAACCGGTCGAATTTCTTTTTTCTGTCTTTATCGCGGCAGTCTCCGAGTGCCGCACTTTTTTTCTGATTGAAGTAGCATACGACCAAGCAGTCCACCTGATGGTAAGTGGTCACAGCCGTCCATGGACATATATCTGTAAGCAACTTTACATAGAAAAATAGTTCAATCTGAAGTGAAACACAAATGCGTTGCTTCTTCTGAGGTATAAGATAGTCGCTTTATACAAAAATCAGCCGGCAACTTATCGTCAACTCATTATTGTCCCACTGCTGGGCATGGGTCTTCTCTCGGAATGAGAGAGTTTTAGGCCATAGTCCACCGCGCTGGCCAAGTGCGAATTGGTGGACTTTACACACCTCCATGTTTTTTTTAAAGATCTCTCGAGTGTGTAGGTTTCTCACGATGTTTGCCTTCACCGAAAAGCAGTGATAATTAATTTCTAATACGCACCTAAATCAGTGGGTTTGAACCTAGAACCTCTTGAACTTGAGAGGGAAATATTCAACCATTAGGCTATCACTGCTCTACACTGCCGACAACACCCTTCCATCTGCGAAATAGTCTAGATTATTGTGGTAGACAAGACTAGGCAAAGCCGCAGGAGTAACCTAGATCTGGATAATGAACCCTGTTAACATAGCAAAGAAAAAGATGCAATTTTAAACGGCTAGATCTTATTAAAAGATATTGCGTCCGGCATTATATCATGGAGTTACTTGTAATGAATTATGAACGAGACGATCTAGTGGAATGAGTTTTTAAATAAATTAATGATGAATTGATTTAGTGTGCGGTTTTTCTAGCAGCATTATGAAATGAAATGAAATGTCTTTATTTTGCATAGGCCTTCGGGGGCGCTTACAAATTGTCAGTTACATATATATATATACTAACTGTCCCGACAAACGTTGTTTTGCCATATCACAAATAAAAAAAAAATATATTAGATTTTTACGCTACCACCGGATCGGAACACGACCAAAGTAGTACGTTTGCTACTTTATTAAAGCAGAGATACCTATTGGTTGATACTCATTATATCAATCGAGGGTACGAAATTCAAATCCCTGGAACCATTGATTTTCCTTAAATTATTTGCAATTTGAGAAATTAATTATCACTGCTGTACGGTGACCGAAAATATCGTGAAGAAATAAAATGATTTTCGACTAATATTATCGCGGAATTTGTATATTTTATCACGAAAGCGAGTACTTACGATGAGCAATTTTGCCTTTTTTTGTTTTTTTTTTTATCTGATTGAAGTAGCAAACGAGCATACAGTCCGCCTGATGGTAAGTGGTCACTGCCGCTCATTTGTAAGCAATTTCAAATAGAACAGCGGTTCCGACTGAAGTCAATCACAGACGCGTTGCTACTCCCGTGGACTAGGATGGTCGTCTCATATAAAAATGTGCCGGCAACCACACCCTCCCGTCGAAACGCAAGGAATGCTTCACGTTAGAAATAGATGTGGCGGTGGTACCTCGCCGGTCGAACTACACTGGTTCTATCACCTCGTAAAATGTGATCACGTAAAGAAATTCGCACTTCTGAGAGTTCCTTCAAAGAAAAAGTCAAAGGTGAAGTCTGCCAATTTACACTTCGTCTAGTAGGCTAGGGCCTAAAACTTTTTCATGCTAAGAGAAGTCTCGTGTTCATTGTTCCACTGCTGGGAGTGGGACAAAAAGGGTTGACGACTTCAAACTATTCCCTTTCAGACTTCCATCGTTACCTCAGAAATTTAAAAGTGACGATGGCACCTTAACCATACCATGAATATGGTTGAACCATATTCATTCTACATTTAAGACTGCTCAAATAAAGCTCAAAAAACAAACCCATTTTTTAAGTGCCAGGTAAGACTAACTGTTCTCTATAAATAAAGTGAATAAAAAATTATGTATGATATTCGGAGAATAAATGAAGAAATGAATAATTCAGCGGCGTTGCTTCGGTAACGAAAACGCCTGAAATACAGATAGATACATACACATAGAAGATATCTTTGACAGTTAATTTTATGTTTTTTTTATCCCCAATTGTATTTTATTATGAGTTGTTTTTCGTAAGATCCTTGGAGTAACTGAAAAAAGGATTTAAATGGAAATGGCTTTGTGTTACGTACTGACTTGTGTAGCAATGTGTAACAGTATGTTACTCGCTTTAGAACGTTTAATTTCTAATACGCTCATAATTTCAAAAAATCTGTGGTGCCTGCAAGCAAAAAGCCTGGGTTTGAACCTCGGACCTCCCGATCCAGTTTATTAGGCTATCATATCTGTTATTAACTTCATATAAAATAGGGGGGTATATATGACATCAAGCACAGATGTCTCCCTGGTTCAGAGGACAGTAAAGTGAGCCCGGCAACCCCACGCTTAGACCGAAATGCAAGAACTGCTTCACGGTAGAATATAGTGTATATTAAAATAAAGACTAGCAACATCTTTTAGACCAGAATATATTAAAGTAACAGTTTATATTGACAACTTCATGTTATATTTGTGTTATGTCTACTATTTTGAGTAATTATTATTTTTTATTTTATTCTATTTTATTCGGAAAACACAGTGCTTTATAATTATCTTTCTTTGTAATATTACAACACACCATTTATTTGTTTTCGCATATCGCAACTGAAAAGAGCTTTAATATTAAGGTAAGAATTAAATACGAGCACGAAATAGAACCATTTAATACCGTGCTTGTTCTAAAGCTATCACATAGTCAGTAACTAACTTTAAGTGATGTATTGATTTACAATCCAAAATCATTTTAGATTTTTTGACATAAATAATATATGACATAATAAAAATTGCCTTGAAATAAATCTCAAAGGTGACGAATTTCATTATTAGTGAATTCTAATGTAGTTTCCCCGATAAATAAAAACCTCGCGTAAAAATCAAGTATTTGTGTACCTCATAAAAATCGGTAATATATTAGTTGCATAGCTAAATTCGATGGAAGGGTGTGGTTGCCGGCATACTTTTATATGAGGCGACCAACTCAGTCCTCGGAAGTAGTAACGCATCTGTGATTGACTTCAGATAGAACCTACGTTCTATATGTATAAAGTTGCTTACTGCTACGGTACTACGGTCTCTGCTGCCCATGAACATCTGGGCGGCAGAGACTACTTGCATCAACCCATTATTGGCCCACTGCTGGGCACGGGTCTTCTCCCAGAATGAGAGAGTTTAGTCACAGTCCACCGCGCTGGCCAAGTGCGAATTGGTGGACTTCACACACCTCCGAGAACTTTTTTTTTTTTTAAGAACTCTCGGGTGTGTAGGTTTCCTCACGATGTTTTCCTTCACCGAAAAGCAGTGATAATTAATTTCTAATACGCACATAAATCATTGGTGCGTGCCTGGGTTTGAACCTCGGACCTCCCGATCGAGAGGGCAAGTTTCAACCATTAGGCTATCACTGCTCTTGACCACTTACCATCAGATAACCTACATAGTCGTTTAATATTAAACATAAAAAATAGTAACATAAGGAGGCTCTACAAAAATAGGTCAAGTGAAGGAAAAAAGTAAACGTGTTCCTCGGAAATTAAGCGTGACGGCGGTACCACGAATGAAACATGACAAATGTAATGTTGAAGGTAATTCGAACCGAAGTATTAGGCTTCGAATAAAATATTCAACATTATATCGCAGCGGCAATTCATAGGGTGGGAAATGGGTCAAAGTTTTTTTAAACTTTTCTTAGGGGTGTGCATATTGACTTCTTTTATTTGTGTGACATGTGAGGCTTTTGTATGTGTGTAAATCTATGTATGTATGATTTTAAAGAACTCTTCAACTCTTCACTAAAATGGCCTTTATGTAAGCCTGTAATTGTAGAAATCGATACCATTTAGATAATAAGTGTATATTAGAATCTAGTTTAAAGTTAAAATATTCATAAAATACAGAAATCACAAGCAAATATTTCCACCAGTCCAATATCTAAAGTCACAGATGCATTGCTACAGCCAACGACTGAGATGGCATATACCTGATGGCATATAAGTAGATGAGCCCACGAGTGTAGAAATCGATACGAATTAGATTAAAAACATGGACATGGTAATGAATAAAATCTTTTTTTTATTAAAGTTATAATATTCCTAAAATATTGAAAACAAAAGCAAACAAAACATTTCCACCAGTCCGGGAATAGTAAAGTATGACGTAATTCAGAGGAACGTAAGATCCATCACGGTACGATTACGGAGCGGTGTTATCTGGTATCGAGAGCCGATCTGATAAGCAGGGCTTACTGCCGAATTATGCGGCTTTGCCCCGCAGTCGCTGTACGAAGCGAACCCCTTTATTGTGCCATAGTTTAGAAAATTTAGTAGGATTCGTTAGAAAAGATGTTAAAATTCGTAACCGTGAATAACCAGCAGTGCTCAAAGAAGACTAATGCGCAAATAAAAGGCGCCAAAATGTTTTTAAGATATTTCTAGCAGCGAATATTGAAAATGCGAATGTGGAAACCATGAATAAGAAGTTTTTACTGTACTTTCTCTAACTCTCTTATTGCTAAAAAAACTTTTTTCTAATATTTAAGGAAACGAGTATGCAGTTTTTGGGTACGGGTCTTCTCTCGGAATGAGAGAGATATATGCCATCGTCCACCGCGCTGGCCAAGTGCGAATTGGTGGATTTCACACACCTCCGCGATCATTTTTTTAAGAACTCTCGAATGTGTAGGTTTTCTCACGATGTTTCCCTTCACCGAAAAGTAGTGGTAATTAATTTCTAATACTTTTTCAAGGGTGGCAATTATCACATACCATTAGGTGGACTGCATGCTGCCTTACTACTTCAGATTATAAAATAAAACAGTTAACTAAAAGGTCTGAATTATATTAACCGGCTGGATTTATTTACACTGTGACAAGTAATATCGTACTACTGAAGTCTTAGTCAATATCAAGAGATATATGATTCGTGTTTCACAAAGGACATAAATTAAATCGATTGGCGATAAACAAATAGTTCATGTGGAGATTATTTACTTGGCATTCTGAAGGTGGCAGATAGGGTTGCCATCCCTTAGTTTGAAAGACTTATTCTACAATTTCAATATAACATCAACCCATTTGTCCTACTGGTGGGCATGGGTCTTATCGTGGAATGAGAGAGTTTTAGGCCATAGTCCACTGCTCTGGCCAAGTGCGAATTGGTGGACTTTACACACTTCTGAGAACTTTTTTTTTACAGAACTGTCGGGTGTGTAGGTTTCAACGCGATGTTTTTCTTCACCGAAAGCAGTGATAATTTCTAATACGCACATAAAATCAGTGGTGCGTGCCTGGGTTTAAACCTCGGTCCTCACGATTGAGAGGGCAAGTTTCAACCATTAAGCTATCACTGCTGTCTAACAATAAATTCAATAACTGCTAAGTTATTCCCACAACTTTGCCCGCTTCAGTCAAAAAAACAACAAACACATGTACATCTTTACAACCTTCGCATTTTCTTTTATAATCTCGCTTTTATAATAGATACTAATAACATTAGACGACCTGCGTGGCGCAGCGGTTATCATACCGGTCTGACGCGCATGGGTCCCTGGTTCGATTCCCGGCCAGACAGGTATCTGAATGATGAGTTTCATTCATTTTCTGGGTCTGGGTGTTAGTGTGTTCGTCTTGTGTGTGTCCATGGTACCCACGACACAGGAGAAAATCCTTCTGTGGGGCTATGAGTGTAGAAAGTGTGTGAGCGTGTGTATTAACTTTGCAAGAATATTACAATACAACCTTTACTGAGATTCACAAAACCAAACGTAAAAATAACAAAAAAGTAAAGTTATATGACAATTTGAATAGTCAAATGATATGAAATGAAATGAAATGAAACGAAATGAAATGTCTTTATTTTGTATAGGCCTACGGGGACACTTACAAATTGTCAATTACATTTTTTTTTCTTACACTACCACCGGATCGGAATACGACCTCAACTGAGAAGATCCGGCAAGAAACTCAGCGGGTTTGTCTTTTTTCTTATTTATATCCATTTTTTTTTTATATAATTACAATCATGTTTTTTTACATGGTAATGAAAGTTAGCTCCAATATCTTGCCTTATAGTTTAGTAAAAGAGAACCCGTATGTCTATTCAAATGAACAAAAAAGATTATTTTCCGGTCAACCAGCATTGAAATTTGAGAAAACAAACACCATGCACTGCCAGTTGTGTTTTTTTTTATATCTAATTGAAGTAGCAAACGCGCATGCAGTCCACCTGATGGTAAGAGATCACTGCTGCCCATGGACATCTGTAAGCAACTTCAAACAGAATATGGGTTCTATTTAACTTCAATCACATGCGTTGCTACTCCCGAGGACTATGATGGTCGCCCACGTGAAAGTGTGCTGGCAACCACACCCTTCTATCGAAACGCAATAAATGCTTCAAGCTAGAAACCGGTGTGGCGGTGGAACCTGTCCAGTCAAACTACACTACTACCACTTTTAAGTTAAATTTAACAATATTACTTGTTTTTGTGTGTGTGTGAATATTCTTCTATTTATAATTGTAATTATTTAAATGTTTTAAAGCGTATTTTTGTTTTATCTTTCTTTTTTTTAATGTTTTGTTTTACTTTGTTATGTTTGTTGTATGCTGTATATTAAGCCTGAATAAATTATTTTTCTTTCTTTCTTTCTTTCTTTCTTTCTTTTTCAAAGGATTACAATTCTGACACTGGTCAGGGAGAGGCTGCATAAATTAACGTGATGTTAACTTTAAACCTTCGTCTAAATGGGTGAAAATTACTGAACAAATGTAACCGGAAGCTCGCGGACAAAAGGCATGAAATACGGCGAAATTAGGGACTTCCGGGAAGAAGTTTTACGGGAATAATTTACAGAGGTCCAGAGTGATTTGTGAGTTATTAAATATTCCCAGAATCGTAAGGTCGTGCGTTTTTACTTGATTTGGGTTCGTAATAAGATTATCGCAATGCTATTGTACCTTAAATTTGTAAACGTAAAAATTAACTGTGTAAATTTAATTTGCACTAGCGGTCTTCGGAAGGCGTATTAAATATTTCACAAGTTACCCATCACTACGGTCGAAATTCGACTGTAATTTATATTAAAAAAACTAAACTTCGTATTGTCCAAAGTAGCACCAATATTTATCCTACTTAAATAAATTGTAATCATTGTCAAGTTATTTTGAACGCACCCGTTAGAGGTAAAAAAGGTTTATTAACTAAGCTGAATTTAAAAGTAATAGCGGGTATTTTGACATCTGAAATTTTGGCGTTATGTGTTTTCATAGTAAATTTATTATGTAGTTTATTAAGTACCTACACATACATAATCGTGTCAAATGCAAGGTAGTGAGTTTAATGTGTTTTTAGTTGATTTATGTTTTATCCATTATTTGAAAAAATATTAGCAATCCTTCTCTACATCAACAATAGCCGTGCGTAATTTCATACTCCTCCGCCTGCGACAAGTATCTTAAAAACGAATCAAGTTTTTGGTTCACGTATTAATGTATAGATTATATATTACTGAAATTAATCTATCCACAAGTATGTTGTAGATGGTGCACTAAGCCGGCCAAGTATGAACTGGTAAACTTCACGAACCTTTAAGTATTTAAAAAAAAATTCTCTTAAATTTATAGCGAACAATATTAATTTTACTTAACTTAAAAATTACATGTGTTTACCTTGGCATGAATCTCGGACCCCAATTTAGAAGCCATTAGATGAGTCCTCGAATGGAGACCACGTCTAGGCAAAAGGCGTGCAGGCCGCCCCCCGACCAAGTGGACTGATGACCTCAAGAAGACGGCGGGTAACCGCTGGATTCAGATGGCTCAGGACCGGTCGAAGTGGTGCAGATTAGGGGAGGCCTATGTCCAGCAGTGGACTTTCAATGGCTGATGGATGGATGGATGGAGCTGAGTATGACATCTACTTGACTTTCTATATACTGCATAGCAAATCAGAAAAAACTTTGTTCCGGAGACTAATTTTTTTTATCTCACTTTCCGGTAAAATAATAATTTTGACATCACCCTATCCCTACTTCCGTCACGCGATCGGAAGTGGCGACAGTTTCCGGCGTTGTGGGAGTATTTCCGTGGTTTTAGTTAAAATCATAAAAAGATTAAATTAAATGCACAAAATACAGTCTATATTTTTTAACTGATTGAAGCAGCAAACGAGTATGCAGTCCACCTTAGGAAACTGAAGTGGTCACAGTGAAATCCCATTCCATATTAAAATGGATCAATTGAAAAAGTCATATTATTTTTTATTATTTTTATATCTAACTGAAGTAGCAAAACGAGCATGCAGTCCACCTGATGGTAAGTGGTCACTGCTGCCCATGGACGTCTGTAATCAACGTCATACAGAACATGGGTTCCATCTGAAGTCAATCACAGATGCGTTGCTACTCCCGAGGACTATGATGGTCGCCTCATGTGAAAGTGTGCTGGCAACCAAACCCTTACATCGAAAAGCAAGAAATGCTTTAGGCTAGGAATGGGTGTGGCGGTGGTACTTCCCCGGGCGAACTACACTAGCTATTATGATGATATTATGATTAGCTAGTATGATGGTGAAAATTGCAAAATTATTATCATTTTTATAACTTGTAGTCGTATTCTTCTCTCGTCAATCCATTCTTGTCTCACTTTTGGACTCGGGTTTTCTCGTAGAATGAGAGAGTTTAGGTCATAGTCCACCGCACTGGCCAAGTGCAAGTTGGTGGACTTCACACACCTCCGAGACATCTATCTCATAAGAAATCGTCCAATGAATTGTGACAAACATTATGAAGTAATATAGAGAAACTGCATAATATATAGAAAAAATCATGTCAGATATGTCTATCAGACTTGTTCGAGCTTCCGGAGACCAAAAGGCTGGCGGCTACTTTGCACAAAGATTAAGTCTAGACGTACAGCATGGTAATGCCGCCAGTGTTTTGAGAACCATACCTCACACGGCAATTTTAGATGGCTTGTTTTATTTATAACAAAAAAATCCTTGTTGTTATTTATTTAAAAGTTTAGTTTTTACTTAGTGTAGTTTATGTTATTTAAATTTATTACTTTCTCTGTTGTATTTATATAAATAAATATCCATAACTAAATCTATAGTAAAATAAAATATCTAAGAAGTGGAAAAACTGCTGAAATATACCGTATATTTGAAAATTGGTGCTGAAATGAAAATGATACAGAATAGAAATGTATACTGTTGCACTTGTAAGCTTGTATCAATATTAGAATTTAGTGACATACAAAGGGAAGTTCGCCTTTGTTGACGTTTAAGTTTCCGGTTAGGTAAATATAGCAATACAAGCTTTCTGTCTATGTATTTTATACTAGCTATACAATACATTGCTACGCCGTCAAAAAAAATACACCGGAACCTTCGCGAGCTCAATAACAATTTTGCTAAAGATCATCATATGATCAAATGAATAGTTTACGATTCTATAGAGCACATACAGACAAACATTCATTTTTATAAGAATAAGATATGTTTATTGTTTCTCAATATCTTGCAGTTACGAAAGAGTTCGTAGCCTTTGATTATAGACGAATATTATCTAGGAATTGATAAATTAATAGAGGGATAGTAAGAAGTATTATTGAGAATTATTATAGCTTTTAGAATTATTCCTTGCCTAAACTTCAAAATATCGTCTTTTTATCGTGAGTTTTTGGTACGTATAAAAAAAGCGTATACCTATACACCTATTTATAGGTGTGGCTTCCTTGTCTCTGGAGTTCTTTTTATACAATTAAAGTAGTAAACCAGCATGCAGTCCACTAATGGTAAACGTTGAACTCTCGCCCATGGAGAATCGTAAGCAATCCCATAGAGAACAGGGATTCTGAGGTCGATAACAGATGCATTGCTGCTCCCGAGGTCTAAGATAGTTCCCGTTTAAGTTAGCTGGTAATCAATCCATTTCACTAAAATGCGCGAACTGCTTCACTCTAGAAAAAGGTGTGGTGGTGTCTTCCCGGTCGAACCATATACGTTCTATTACTTTATGAACACACAGAAAGGGGTTACTTATAGTGAAAAACCCTTTTTTTTGTTCTCGAGGGGAAATCCTTCAAAAAGTACCCGGCACCGTGAGTGCGCCGCAAGGTTATGTGAGATTATTACCGCATTAAAACTCCCCCGGGGGTCGTCCTTGGCGTTACAAAGATACTCCATAATCTCCAAAGGAACGCAATCGGAATCCTCTGAGCGCGTAGCCCCATCGGGCTCCTCCCAGATGGGCGGCTGGGCCCACCGCTCCGTCTAGTCTTCATACCGCCGTCCAGGATTACCTGGCTGGACAGTTCGAGGTCCCACCCCAGCCACCCACAACCCTGGAAACCCCTTTTAGTCGCCACTTACGACAGGTAGGGGATACCGTGACTATAATCTGATCCCGGAACTACTGGAACGTATTAAAGATCCTAGTACCATAATACCGTGTGAATTGCACGTGCATCCATAATCCCCACTCAAAAGCAATTCCTAAATCCACGACAAATCATCGCTCGACCCAAATTGTACGACATAAAACATATAGGTCACATGCAAATATCTCATTGAAACAGTATCAAGTACCGTTATGGTACTCGAGTGACCCTCAGCTGAATGGCCTTTGGACACAGAATTAGTATGTGAAGAACCCTTCATCCCTTTCAGCGTCCGTGTAGAACCCGATTTGACATCCTTGTCCGACTCTTGACTGAAATGAGCTACTATTTGTTACTTTTTATTAATTTCGAGATTAAAACGACTATCATTACGAATGGTTTTTTTTTACATATGTTAGAGATTATTAATCAATACGCCCTTATTCGTATTATAAAAAATATTGCCACGTCAGTTGTCAATGTTAAGGAATCAGGCAATAGCGCTTGTGATGATTTTATCAATAAATATGTACACTTATTTGGAATTAAACAAATATCGATTGAGGACAATGGCGACCATTCGATAACAATGCATTGGATTCTGCGACATATACATTTATTGTTATTTTTATTATAATAGCAAGAGCATGCAGTTTACCTTGTAGTAAATGGTAAGTAATTTCTTATAGAACTGTGGTTCTATTTCAAGTCAGTCATATGCATTACTACTCTAGGACTAGTATAGTCGACAGTAAGCTTAATTAAGAGCAGTCGCAATATAAGACTGATTGTGGATTCTGGGTTAGAATCCCGGCCAGACAAATATGTGAATGATGAATTTTATTGTCTGTTTGCATACAAAAACTACAAATCGCATTTCGCAATTAATACATATGAATATATCTTATTAGTAAATGTTACCGTAGCGAGTAAAGCCGTGGAAATAACCAAGTATAAAATATGTTAACATTGTATAGAAGAACACTATTTTGTCTGTTCCGGCACGTGACGTTCAATGTCTAAAAATATAAACGGAAGTAATTGCTCGTCTTTGATGATGTGCATTTAACTCAAGTTTGATGCAAGTTTCTTTCTGTTTTCGAGTTCACAGTGAGTTGCAAGAACATTCGATAAATAATGAGAACCAGTAGTACCATCGCGTAGGTCGTTTGTGACCAATCTTCAAACTTATGTTACGAGTCCTTCAGAAGGGTTTCTTGTATTACACTCGGCAGTGTATACATCGCTATTTGGTATAGTTGTATTGTTGTCAATAACAGAATCAATACTACATTGGACTCAACAATTAACGTAACAAAGTTTAGAGACTTTTCTCGTATATAAAAAACCTAGCATCTTCAATACATACAATGGTGGTAGAAACAATGTAATTTGAGGAGGTACCACCACGGTTATTGCTAGCATACAACAGTTCTTGCGTTGAGGTGAAATGAGATGAGATGAGATTGTATGAGATGAGATGAGACGAGATGAGATGAGACGAGATGAGATAAGACGAGATGAGATGAGATGAGATGAGATGAGATGAGATGAGATGAGATGAGATGAGATGAGATGAGATGAGATGAGACGAGATGAAATGAAATGAAATGAAATGAAATGAAATGAAATGAAATGAAATGAAATGAAATGAAATGAAATGAAATGAAATGAAATGAAATGAAATGAAATGAAATGAAATGAAATGTCTTTATTTTATATAGGCCTACGGGGGCACTTACAAATTGTCAGTTTAATTTTTTTTCTTACACTACCACCAAATCAGAACACGACCTCAACTGAGAAGAGCCGGCAAAAAACTCAGCGGGTTTGACTTTTTTGTTATTTTATATCAATTTTTTTTAATATATTTACACTCATGTTTTTTACATGTTAATAAAAGTTAGCTCCAGTACCTTGCCTTACCTGTCTTGAGGTGCATAGGAATAGGTGTGGTTGCCGGCCCACTCTTATATCAGGCGATCATTTTAGTCTACGGGAGTAGTACCGCATCTGTAATAGACTTCAGGTAGAAATTCTGTTCATGTCTGTCTCTTCTCTGTCATGGAAGTTCCAATTTTTTCCTTCGGGATACTGAGGCGACCAAGTGAAATGCATTAATTTCATAGAAATATATATTTTTGTACTTAAACTATATTGCGTATTTTCTAAAAGTGGAAGGTTATAGGAGGTTGTTGCCTTTGAAAACTCACTCGGAACTTGTGTAACCCTGATACCTCACTTCACTTTGTACATAAGCGCGTTGAACCTCTCGTAAGTAGACCCTAACTCCGCAGTCAAATAAGGCCCTTAAGGGTCACAAGATTGTCCTATCAACTATCGAGAGGCCCTTAACTTCTATGTTACGTAAGATGTTGACATCGGTACATATTATGAATATAAATTTTCCGTGTGTCTGTACGTCCTATTAATATAGATGTGAAAGTTTGTAAGGATTTATTGGTATTACAATTGTAAGCAAAAACTACAGTTCGCATTTTTAGTAGTTCACATAGCTTATGATCTGGATTAATATGTGGAATACTTATTATCGAGGTGAACGTAATAAAAGTGAACGGAGACGCGGGAATAAGCTATGTTTATATCTACTAGTCACCCGTCGCATCGGTCGCAAAAACTTGTGACGCATTTTTAAGTAATATGCCGCGGACGGATTAGTATGAAATTTTGCACGGATATAGTGGACGTAGAGAAGGAGTGCAGAATGTTAATATTTTTTTCAAATAATGCATAAAACATACATAAAATCAACCAAAAACACATTACACACAACAGTGCATTTGTCACAAGCAAATAAATAATAAACGAAGTAGAACATTCAATGTCTTACTATGAAAACACATATCGTCTGAAATGTCAGTATCTTACAGTATATCAGTATACGAGATCGTGCGTCTCGTGTGAGGCAGCCTGCGTGCTGGCGGGTTCTTTGCCCTGGGATTTGGAAAGAGCCCTTGCGTCACTACGTCAGTCGTGTGACGAGGCGCATCAATCTCGGAGCCACCCGCCCACACAGCAGGAGCTGAGTTGCGCCAAAGGGCTATCGAAACTTGGATGTCCAGGCTGGCGCATTCCAGTGCCGGCTTGAAGACTATCGAGGCAATTCGTCCAATATTTCAGCAGTGGTTGGGTAGGCGATTTGGCATCCTGTCCTTCCGTCTGACGCAGGTGCTCTCGGGACATGGTTGTTTTGGGAGTTACCTGTGTCAGATCGGGCGGGAGCCGACTGCCAGGTGCCAATATTGCGACGGTTGCCTCGAAGAGACGTCCCAGCATACGCTGGAGGTATGCCCTGCGTGGAATGCGGAGCGCCGCGCGCTCAGCTCTGTAAGGGCCGACCTCTCACTTCCGGCCGTGGTTCGCGCCATGGTTGGAAGTGACAGGTCGTGACAGGCGGTGCGATCCTTCTGCGAAGCAGTGATGCTCGCGAAGGAGGCGGCGGAGCGGGCCAGGGAGGACAATGCATCTACCGCACCGCTTCGTCGCAGACGCTTGGGACGCCGGAGAGTGGCTTTTGCAGAAAGCCACTCTATCCCAGTCCCATGAGCTCACAGGGGCGGAATCGGGGGATCCTGCCTCTGGTCACAAGGGTTCGAGATGTCGTGTGTGCGTTCTGCATGCACATCTCATGAGGAACACCACTGAGAGGGGCCCCTCCCTCTCGGGATGTGGCTGGCGTTAACATCAGCGCCGGCCGACGTTGCCGGGCCGCGAATGGAGTGCTAACGCTTTACTTGTGACCCGGCACCGAACGTCCAGAGGAACGCCTTGGAGTTTTAGTCGGTAAGAGTCCGACATACTCCTTGCGCTCCCCCGGACGGAAGGGGATCCATGAGGATTTCTCCGCGTTAAATAAATAAAACGGTGGTGATGTCACCAAAGTGAAATTATGAACAGTTATACCACCTTCCAATCGATAGTAAATCTAATAATAATAACGCTTCCTACACTCTTGTACCTTATTTCTACTGAAACTGCGAAGATCATAGACTAACCGGCACACTTTTATGAGGCGACCATCATAGTCCTCGGGAGTAGTAACGCATCTGTGATTGATTTCAGATAGAACCCATTTTCTGTATGAAGCTAATTACAGATGTCCATGAGCGGCAGTGACCACTTACCATCAGGTGGACTGCATGCTCATTTGCTATTTCAGTCTGATAAAAAAAAACTAGAAACACTTAGATTCAGAACAGAAATATTATTTCCTCATAACTGATATTCGGCTGGGCGGAAATCGAACCCAGAACCCATTGCGTTAAGAGTTAAGAAACACTATAAAAACCAGCGAAACAGGCATTTTGTAACACCGATATACTTCATCCCATAACCGTAACATTTTCCTTGGAACCCATACGAAATACTTTACATCCCATAAAATTTTACTCCCTACGCCATGGGCACCACAAAGACGATAAATCCACCCCATAACGAACTGAAAGGCACTGAAAATAAAATTAAAAGTTTTACCATTCGACCGTAAAAACGAGGAAATGAATTTGACCTTTATTTTCAAACGTGTAAGGACGATAATCGTTTGCTAAGAAGTGTAAGAAGTTTCGATAATGTCTATTAAGAGGACATATGGATTATGGACTAACCTAAGTACATACTGTTTATATTAACTTGTATAATTAATATACATAAGTATACAAAGCCGCCTGAATTTAGATATTTTATACCTTCAAGGTGGTAAAACCAATGTAGTTCGACCGGGGAAGTACCACTGCTACACCTATTTCTAGCGTGAAGCAGTTCTTGCGTTTCGATGGAAATATGTGGAAATGAAATATCGACTATTTCATAATACTCTCACCCGTCGCACGGTCGAAATTCTACCGTACTTCAACTCAAAAACTAAACTTGATATTGTCCAACGTAGCACTAGTATTTCTCAAATTCAATTAAATTGTTTTATTTCCAAGGTACTTTAAATACACCCGTAAAGGTAAAAACAGGTTTTGTAAACTAAGCTGCATTCGAAAGCAATAGCGGGTATTTTGACAAAAATACCTTACATTTTTGAAGTTGTGTTTTCATTGTAAGACATTGAATGTTTTATTTCGTTTATCTTATATAATTATGTGTTTGTGTCAAATGCAAGATAGTGTGTGTAATGGGATTTTAGTTGATTTTATGTAGGTACGTTTAATGCATTATTTGAAAAAAATATACGGATTCACTACATCAACTATAACCATGCGTAATTTCATACTCTTTCGTCCGTGGCAAGTATCTTAAAAACTTGTGAAGCATTTTTAAGTAATATGCCGCAGACAGATTAGTATGAAACTTTGCACAGTTATAGTGGACGTAGAGAAGGAGTGCAGAATGTTAATATTTTTTTCAAATAATGCTTAAAACATACATAAAATCAACTAAAAACACATTACACACACTAACGTGCATTTGTCGCAAGCACAATAATAAACGAAATAGAACATTCAATGTCTTAGTATGAAAACACATAACGTCAGAAATGTCAGTGTCTTTGTCAAAATACCCGCTATTGCTTTTAAATGTGGTTTAGCTAATTAAACCCCTTTTTATATTTAACGGATGCGTTTAAAAATTATTTTAAAATTATTACATTTTATTTGAATTAGAGAAATATTCGTACTACTTTGGACAATATGTTTATATAGTTTAGTTTTTTAATTTAAATTACGGTCGAATTTCGACCGATGTGACGGATGACTAGTATGTCCACCAATTTGCACTTGGCCAGTGCGGTGGACTATGGCCAATAACCCTCTCATTCTGCGAGAAGACCTGTGCCCAGCAGTGGGGCAATGATGGGTTGACGAAAGTATGTACAGATTTTCATGGGCGGTAGTATTCCGCTACCTTCAGGTGGACTGCTTGCTCGTTGTCTATTTTTGAAGTTATACTGCTTTAGGCGAGCTATGAAAAAATTAGGAGAGTGATTTTTTAAGAATCGTGCCACAAGAGTATCCAGGGTGTATTTTTTCTTTCTTCTAAAAAAGGTACAGTATGAAGTTTTTTCTTCTTTTTTTTTGGTTTTTCTAAAAAACATAAAAATTATAATATTATATATATTAAAAAGATTTTTATCTTGTTACGCTAAAGAAGTATAACTTGTAACACGCACTTTTTTTTATTCTTATTAATATTATAAATGCGAAAGTTCCTAAAAATGTATGTCTGTTAGCCTTTCACGCAAATACTAGTACTAAGGTTAGGTTCTAGGTTAGGTATATGTGATAACAATAATATATAAATAAATACATAATATCGGTAGATGTAAAAATTCTCGATTGATTCTCGATAAAGCGTAACGTTTACGAAGCAACGCACGTGACCGCGAGTCGGATGTCGTTTCGACGGAATTTATTGCTACACTTATGAAGTACACCACATAAAGGTAATGTTAAGATCACCTGACTCATCAGTAAATTGGAAATAAATTGGACGAAACTTTTCTATGATAAATTGCAAACTTTGTGATAGAGGACGGCGTAATACCTAGTGGTAGAATTATGTAATACTATGTAATACTGGATGAATCATTCAAAATAGTAAGCACCAGTGTAGTTTGACCGGGGAAGTACCACCGCCACATCTATTTCAAATATGTATATAAAAGCTTCATAAAGACGTCCATTCGCGGCAGTTATCACTTACCAGATGAACAGTATGTTCATTTGCTGCTGCCCACAGAAGTGAATGCCAATAGAAGTGAAAACTAAGAACACGATGGTATATCTATGTAAACAAATACATAGTATACATACAGCTCATGGAAAGCATTCGGTGACGATTATGCGAGTTCGATGGTTTCTTTTCAAAAAGAATTATTCATTTAAAAAATGGCACGCAAGCCCACATGCACACACCCAAGCGCAAACAAATAAACGCATACTCACACATGCGCAGTCTTGCACACAGGCAAACTAAATCAATGTAGGCAAAGTAGATCTATATACTTTCACTTTGGTTAAAGAAAAAATCTTCACTTTACAACCGAGGCCTAAAAGGGTCCATAAAAATGACATTTGATGGACCCGAGTTACCAAACAACGCAGGCTCATTGCGTAATGGGCTGTGAATCATGGATCCCTGGAGACGGAATGGGTAAAGGTAAACTTTATCGTGTTTCTGTTCTGTGGTATGAATTTCGATCTTCTAGCAGAAACGTGAGGCGGTGATGCATTTATTTGTAAGTAGAAAAGGAGCATGCACTTCATCCAATGTGAGTGGTTTTGTCTATTGATATGTATGTATATGTAACCATCTTTACATGTATGCATATTCTAACTTTTATAACCAAAGTAAAAACAATATGGCAATAAAAAAAATATACAAAGAAAAAAGAATAACCCACTGAGTTTCTTGCCGGATCTTCTCAATTGAGATCGTGCTTCGATCCTGTGGTAGTGTAAAAAAATATATATGTAACTGACAATTTGTAAGTGCCTCCGTAGGCCTATGCAAAATAAGACATTTCATTTAATTTCATTCGTAAGGAGGCAGGCACACTCATATTTACATACAAGTATTATATATCTGCATACTTTTTTCTTTATTGCCCTTGATAAACGTAAATTCGGTGTGTTTAATAAGCGATCTCTAGGAAGGTAAGCCTCGTTCCTGTAGTTCCGAGATCGGAGTAGGACTACGGTATCCCCGCCTGTCGTATGAGGCTACTAAAAGAGCTTTCCGGATCGCGGGCGGCATGAGTGGGAGATCAAACCGTCCAGCTAGGCGACCTCGTTAAGGCGGCGGATAGAGCAGTAGGCTCTGCCGCTCACCCCAGAGGAGCTCAATGGGGCAATACGCTCAGAGGACTCCGGTCACGTTCCTTTAGAGATCCCGGAGTCCTCTTCGTAGCACCGAGTACGGCCACCGGGGGGTTTTAATGCGGTTAGAATCCCACATAGCCCTGCGTCGCTTTCAAGGCGTCGGGTACATTCCGAAGGTTTCTTCCCGTCGCGAAAAAAGGGAAGGTAAGCCTCTGAAAAAAAAAATTTAACCAAACTATAACACAACCGGTTTATTGTGTAAGCAAGATTTCCTGGAGTCAGAATCGGTAATAATAGGTAGTATGAAAATTCAGAAATCAACCTCTTTAAACGCCTATCCATATCAAGATTTGATTTCCACTTATCTTAACAATGAAGATATCTTTATATAACTGTATACGTTTGTCAAGTTACTAAACTCAATTTCCGTAGGAATCCTCCGACATCCGACAACCGAAAACAAGTCTATCAATCACAAATACGTTGCGGCTAAGATGCTCGTCTCAGATGAAAGTTAACCACCAACTACGTTCTTACACCAAAATTCAAGAATTGCTTTATTGCGATGGTATGTTTTCGCTCAAACTGTATGCTTACTACCACCGTGTGACGTGACCACAACAATTAGGCGCATAAAACAAAAGCAGTTCCGTACCCCGCACCTCGCTTTTGTCCCCGCGCATTCTCTAATGACGTGCAGTCGTGTATCGTCTAGGTGTTTACGTTAGCCAGCACGTGTTTAATGTTATTTCGTTATAATGTTAGTTTTATGAGTGACTAGCCTTTGCCCGCGGCTTCGCTCGCATGGAATTTAGTCTGCCACATAAAGTTTGCAAGGTGGTAGAGCAATGGTTCAACCAGGGAGGCATCACCGCCGCACCTATTTCTACCGTGAAGCAGTTCTTGAGTTTCATTTGAACTTTTATATGAGACGATCATCATAGTCCTCGGGAGTAGCAACGCATCTGTGATTTATTTCAGATTGAACTCTTGCCCTACTTCCTAAGGCGATTAACATACGGTACCGCTCACTGCCACGGTAGGCGGTGAAGCGGATCTCATGTTGTATTGGGGTCTAATAAATCCGTTGATGCCTCACAAACGTACACCGACTGGCCGCGTGGTCCAGCGGTGTTCTCATCGCCACCGTGTCTCCGCGCGAACGACAGTGCGGGGGGTCGGCGCCTCACACATGGGCTGGCGCCTAACCGCGCGGATCATCGTTGAAGCAAAAATTCATTTCGATGTCGAAAAGTTTATTTTGATGATCGGTCCATGGTCCATCGGATGCGTAAACCGCCTTACCGCGCGGGGCACCGCTATTCGCGGTGGTGCGCGGTCCCGTGTGTTAATCGCCTAAATCAGTGTGTTCAAATTTTAAATCACAGGCACGTATATTAATTTGAATTAGTTTTGTCGGCAACAGATATTAATGCTTGCTCTGAAATTAAAAGTTTTAAGAAAGGGTCTCAAAACGCGTGACGGTTACCAACGCACTGTTGGCTAGCGCTGTCAACTACGACCTAAACTACTGCTAATCTGACATATATGCCGAGTTGTGTAACATTAAAAGGTCGATGACGATTGAATAACATATTTAACCTTTCCGCTGTTTCATTCTCATTGACTTTTTTTCTTTTTTGTCGAGGGAGAAACCTTCAAAAGGTACGCCGTGGGAGCGACGCAGGGTTATCTGGGATTCTTATAGCACCAGGACTCCGGGTCTTCAAAGGAACGCAACTGGAGTACTCTGAGTGCATTGCCCCATCGGGCTCCTCCCAAGAGAGCGGCTGGGCCCACCACTCCATCTGGTCTTTACCACGATATGCGACCACACGTACACCACCATCCTTCCCGGGATCGCCTGGCTGGACGGTTCAAGCTCCGTCCTTCCTGGCTCTCACGATAGCATGCGACCACACATGCTGACATCTTTCCCGAAGTTGCTAACTGGGTGTTTGGAGCTCTCCGTCTAGCCGCCCGCAACCCCGAAAGCTCCCTTTTAGTTGCCTCTAACCACAGACAGGGGATACCGTAGCCTTATTCCCGGAACTATAGAGACGTCATCGACCTTTCACATTTTGCTCCGTGTTTTATTACCATTCAAATATTAATATCATACAACTTCGTAGTATACGGCGGCGGCGCACGGCGCGTACTGCCGGTCAATCAATTGACTACGCAATATGTTATACTCGTAATATCTTCTAAACTACTTATCCAATTTACATGGTGTAAAAGGCAGATTCAATCTTTATTAGATGCTTGATTTTTTGAAATCATTTATTTTGATAAGGATTAATATTTAGTTTGTATAAAACCCCTGGAAACGTAAACTTGATATTTTTAAAATTTTCAAAGTATAAAAAGAGTTATTGTGGGTTATAAATAAAATATAGACATATGCTGTCGCGGACTTTTATTTAGATCTATGTGAGCCAAACAATCCCATGGTACATTATATTTAGATATCTCCAACGGTTTAGGCAGCGTACGCGAAGATAGCTCTCAGAGCACAACTTTTTTTCCGACTAACCTCATATTTCTCGTTATATTATAACCTTATAAAAAAAAATCATTACAAACTATAGCCCATGTGTTATTCTGATGTATAACCTATACTACTGTAAAGTTTCAACCTAATCCGTTGAGTAGTTTTTGCGTGAAAGAATAACAAATACACATACATCCTCACAAAGTTTCGCATTTATAATATTAGTAGGATTGTTGAATTTTTAAAGTTATTATTCAATTAGTTTATTATTCGTCAATAAACCCCACAATGGGTAAGAAAAAGACTATTCGTGGCGGAGAAACTCTTACAGTTAAAATATACATTTTTCTATCAAGATGCATGGGCTCAGTATTTCTGTCTCCCAAGTCGAAAATCGAGTGTGTGCTGCAACATGCATCAGTCTTTTACACACATAAAAAGAAAGAAAATATTCCATGTCTGCGAATATATTAAACACATGAAAGTGCTTTAATAAATACGCGATATTGAACATACACAACTATGGCGTATGGTCTAATAATGGTATACCTACATACTCTTGGTATTTGGTAATAGAATATACTTCGTATCGGGATGGGAAATCCCTAATTCTAATGACGTTTCAACTGTCATGCGCCTTATTGTTTTGTAGTACAAAGTTATTACGTATTCTATTAAATATAAATATACGCCAATAAACCTTTCTACACTAACAAATTTACCCATACGATTCTTGTTTTATATCACTCACATAGACTCAGAACAAAAACCTAAATACATTTTACATACATTAAATAAATTAATTAAAAAAATCGTTACTTATTCGGCTTCGAACCCAAAACCCAAAGTGATAGAGTGAATGCTGCATCATTTGAATCGTAAAATGGAATTAAATTACCAACAATTTACGATAACACTCCGCAAAATGAACATTACGAGCTAAACCTTTACAAATACCTCTAAAACAAGGTAAACGTCCTTAGGGACACTTGATCTGTAGTCCATTTCACGATTAACTTTTTATCGTTTCTTGTCCAAAAAATCTAGACTTTTTACAGTTTATTTATTTATTTATTTATTTACTTATGTATGCATACATTATACAACACACATATACAAACATACATAAAGCATAAATACATCATTAAGTGCAAAGGTACTGCTTATTTCTAGTGAAATTTCTTCCAGCAGCCCTGAGATTGGAGATTAGTTTATACCAGGTAGTACTGTGCGCACTTTATTGCGATATATATAAAAATACGATAGATACATACACATAAAGGTAATATACAGTTGTTTTATTATGAGACTTAAGTAGCAAATATGTATACCAATTAATGGTCGCATTCTGAATTGGCAACCATTCTCTTCCACCGAAATGTAAGAACTACTTTATATTTTCACACACAATCCGCCAAATTTGATACAAAGTCAATGAAAATTCTTCACATTTACACACACAATCTGCTAAACTTGATGCAAAGTCAATGAAAATTTTTCACATTCACACATAATCAGCCAAATTTGGTGCGACTTCAATGAAAATTTGACACAATCACACACACAATCCGCGAAATTGGATGCAGTCAATGAAAATTCTTCACATTCACACACATAATCCGCCAAACTTGATGCAAATTCAATGAAAATTCTTCACATTCACACACACAATCTGCCAAACTTGATGCAAAGTCAATGAAAATTCTTCACATTTACACACACAATCTGCCAAACTTGATGCAAAGTCAATGAAAATTCTTCACATTTACACACACAATCTGCCAACTTGATGCAAAGTCAATGAAAATTCGTCACAATCACACACATAAACCGCCAAATTTGATGCAAATTTAATGAAAATTCGTCACAATTACACACACAATCCGCCAATTGTTGCAGTCAATGAAAAATCCTAAAATTCACACACACATTCCGCCAAATTTGATGCAACGTCAATGAAACTTTGTGTTTGGTAGCTTTGTGGTGCAATATATTGGTGACGGTGTAGAATTAACTACAGTAAAGTATGTTAAGCTGTAAGGAACGCTGAGTTACGTGGGATTTCAATGCACTAAGATAGCATCGGCTCTTGGAGACGACTCCGGTAACTCCAACGGAACGCAACTAGAGACTTCTGAGCGGGTTGCCTGTCCAGGCTCCGCACAGGAGGGCGTTATGTTTCACAGCACCATCTGGTGTTTACGATGGTATATGGTCACATACATATACTGGCGTCTTTTCCAGGATAGTTGGCTGGAAGATATGAGATCCCACTCTGACCGCCTGCAACTCTAGAAGCCCCTTTTGTCGCGTTTCGATAGACAGAGGATAACTACTTTGGCTCCGAAACTACATAGACAAAGCTCTATTCTGGTTCCGATACATCATTGATAAAAATATAATAACCAACAGTACTTATGATGATGTAAAATTTTGGGAAGAAGCTCCGCCCAAAATTAGTATCATCGTTACTGGAATCCATTCATTCAATTATTCATTCAAAGTAATAAGCGTACAAAATTAACGAGGTTTTGATATAATTTATACGTATATATTCAAAACATAACCCTTAACATTAGATGTGACCCGCGGTGTTACCGGCATACAAATGTAATATATCAAAAATGTAAAGAAATATAACTTTTAATTGTTGATAGAGAAGATGGACAAGCATAATTTAACAAATGTATATGTCGGCGCGACACCGCTTATTTATGAAAAACACGTCACCGAAAATAATTTCAATAGTTTAAAGATCGTAAATTGTTTTTTTATTAAATTAGCAATATTTAGTGATTTTTAGAATTGTAATTTAGTTTACCCTCCATTTGTTATTGTCACCGCACCAAACATTGTTATAAAAAGGCAAGCGCCTGTGGGTAGAAAGAGATTCTTGTTTAACCGTCGAAGCGATCGGACCTCATCAAGCGTGAATAAATCGAAGAAGTTCACTCCTGAGTTTTACTTGAAATCATCAAGAATGGACAGTAATGAAGACACCTCGACCATCCTGATGTCACACGTCACGCTGCCACTTCGTTATATAAGATGACTCATGAAAAACTTTAATTTTACTCTATATACTCTGTGTGTCTATATATCTTTGTATATGATTTCTTTCTAAACTGAATCATTTTATAAAATTAGCGTGTCTCAGACTCATAAATAATATCCATTAAACAAAATCAGATCTTTAGTGTCGATTTACGGTTATTTTATGACTTTAAAACGTTAAGGATAGACTCATAATACATAATGTATTATTATTTTATGACCAAGTGATGACAAATACGGTTATAAATTCAAAGAAAGTGATAGATTATTTTTAATTTACAAAATGGATAGTTGCGTGGAAAGTAACGTGCATGACATTAATTAAATTGACATAATTAATTAAATCAAAATTAATAAATTTGCAAAAAAAGCTGAATTAATTAAAAAGAAGGATATCAATAATATTAATGAATTAAAAATGAATAAATGAATAAAAGCAACATGAATAAAATAAATATTATAATTTTTTCTTGCGTTTAAAATTTAAAAAAGTAATAATTACACAGCGTAACAGCGTTATTGACGACCCGCGTGGCGTAGTGGTTACCATACCGGGCTGACGCGTAATGGTTTCCGGGTTCGATTCCCGGCCAGACAGGTATCTGAATAATTCATGTTCTGGGTCTGGGTGTTTGTGTATTCGTCTTGTGTGTGTCCATGGTACCCACGACACAGGAAAAAATCCTAGTATGAGTGTACAAAGCGTGCATGTGTGAAACATTAAATCATCAACAATTCTCTGATATTTATTTTTACTTCGTTTTATTGCTTTAAAAGACAAACTCCGTAAAAATGTAATATATTTTCAACCTCATTTTCGAAATGGCGTCTGGACTCCATATAATGTCTGCAGACAATTAAAAATAAAATTAACGGCGTGGCGGTGAAGTTGACGTCTCGATTGTAAAATGAAGATATTATTAATTTATTGCGTTTTACTTTTATAAACTAAATTGGGTTTACGATTCATTTTTATAAATTAAGTATTAAATACACAAATTTAGGATATACGATTGATATTGTAGATCTTAATGCAATGCAATAAGAAAGATCATGGCCAACTTTTGTATGACTTCTCTTTGCCTAGATTTCAAATCTAATTTAATTTCCAGACAAGTTCCGTCGAAATCAAAAAAAATATAGAGGAGAACTTGAGAAAGTTATCGAAATGTCGAAAGAAGTAGATGATGAAGAAGCAGAACCAGAAACTTTGGAAGAAGCCGGTATATTGGAAGCTGATGTCGGAGCTAAATTGGATTAACAGCATGCGGGTATCGACACCAAATTGAAGATTAACATAGATTTTTGAGCGCACCAAGACTTGCGTCCCGAGATGATGTTCATTAGAGAGGAGCTTCGGCAAGTGAAATTGCAGACTTTGCTTTAAGCAGCTCTTGATAAAAGACTTCATGCAAGAAGACTGAGCTCAAGAATATTGGCCTCTCGTACTCTCCTCCACATCCATAAATCTCATATTATTGAGATCGCCCCAGCAGTTTCAAACATGCAAAATAAAGAAACAGACAAAAATTATTGCAATTGTTTTTGTTATAAGTATCACATATATGCATTTGGTACAAAGTTGCTATCTTGGTGTTTCAAACAAAAACTTTAATTATATTTATTTATATAGAAATGTATTTTTAACGCGAGTAACCTTAGCTCATAATTAGTTTCATAAAAATCGGATTATAATAAAAAGAAACAGAGTAAAACATTCAGTAGATTAACAAGAACATAATGAGGGTTACAGTAGGAAATTGCCCGCAATATAATCAAATCGACCATTGTACAGCATTTCTTTCGCTTGCCGTTTTAATGAACAGCTCGAATAAAGTATTTTACAACATAACTACTTATTTTTAGCCCAGTGCGTCTGAAGGACGGTACTTTTTTTTGAGCGTATACATGCGCTCGAACATTCATGCAAACATATATATGTTTGCATGCATGTTCGTTTGTTTTGCACGCGATTCAGTTCAATCGACTTGACAAAAATTAACAAATGACATTTCATTGAGATCAGAGAAAGCGGAGTGGAAAAAGGGTCGAATTTATAACGCTGTAAAATAAGACACCAGAAAAATACTTTTAACCAACATTTTATTCTCAATCCTTTTCAATAATGACAGCTCTGCCACGTCAATCATCGCACCTCTCCTTTCCTCACCTCACCCCCTCGCCTCACCGCACCTCCTTCGTCACCACAACGCACCTCCTGTGTCACCGCACCACGCCACATTAAAGCATCTCATCACTTCTGCGTTACAAATTATTAATTTACATAACAATATGGATATCAAATAAAAGCCAGTAAATAGGCCCAATAAACCGTTACAAAAAATATATAGATAATAGCACATTTATTTTATTATTTTGTCACAAACTCCCAAAAATTGTTTCTACCTATTACCGACTACTTACAAATCGGATTAGAATAAAAACACAGTAAAACATTCAGTAGGTTAACAAGAAGGTAATTAGGTTTACAATAGGAAATTGCCCGCAATATAATCAAATCGACCATTGTACAGCATTTCTTTCCCTTGTCGTTTTAATGAACAGCTCGAATAAAGTATTTTACAACATAACTACTTATTTTTAGCCCAGTGCGTCTGAAGGACGGTACTTTTTTCGAGTATGTATGTTTGCATGCATGTTCGTTTGTTTTGCACACGCTTCACGGCTGGACAAAATTTAATAAATGACATTCCATTTTCGCATCGGTCGAATTTCCATTAGAGAAAGCGGGGTGGAAAGATGGTCCAATTTCGCATCGGTCGAAATTCGACCGTAATTAAAAAAATAAAAAAACTAAACTTCATATTGTCCAAAGTAGCACGAATATTTCTCAAATTCAAATAAATTGTAATTATTTTCAAGTTATTTTGAACGCAACCATTAAAGATAAAAGAGGTTTGATAAGCTGCATTTATAAGCAATAGCGAGTATTTTGACACAGACGTTTTTGACGTAATGTGTTTTAATAATAAGATAATGAATGTTTTATTTCATTTATTATGTATGTGTTTGTGTCAAATGCAAGGTAGTGTGTAATGTGATTTTAGTAAATTTATGAATGTTATATGCATTATTAGAAAAAAATATTAACATTTCTGCACTCCTTTTCTACGTCAACGTGCAAAATTTCCGGCAAGTTACTTAAAAATGCACTCCAAGTCTTTGCTTGACGTATTAATAATAAAGTATATTGTCCGCGCGCACCATCGTCCGCGGTCATGCCCAGGAGTCTACGTCCCGCGCGTCGCCCCCCGCCGTCGCCGACACCGCCCCGCGCCGACCACACCCCGCAAAAATAGATGCCTTGAGGCCATATACTGTACGGACGTCCCTTGCGCTCCATGTTAATCCTTAATTATTTAATATACCGAACAAGAAGTACATTTCATAGTTTCATTTGGAGTCCTCCAGCACTGGCGAAAACATATATACTCTACCAAAACTTTTCAGCTTAGTTCTCAGAGTAGCAACGACTTTGCACTTCCATGAGTAAGAATCTCAAAGATGTCCATGGAAAGCAGGTGCCTGTTAATATCAGGTGGACTAAATGACTGTTTGCTGCTATGCTTATGATCGACCACCAGCGGAGCCAAGCGGTTTCCACATCTAACACGCAATAGGTTCCAGATTCGATCCCCGGCCAGCAGATGTCTAAATAATGTATTTAGATTTCTGCTCTGGGTCTAGGTGTTTGGATCTTTATGTCTATGGCAAACGAAACCCAGCAAACAATGTTATTGTGGATAATAAAGTGTACAAAGTAAAAACCTATGCATACCATCCACGCATGCCGATAAAATAGGTCTAAAGTTTTAACTAGATGGCGTTACACTCAATAAAAAACGTAACGAGCTCATTTATCAGTAGATTTTACACCTCACATTTTTCTCATACCGGGCCCTTATATATGCAAATTCTTAAGGAGTACTCCAAAAATACTGATATAATTTCGAATATGATAACATTTTACAATTATAGCATGCAAGATACAATACATCTTTATAGGCATTATAAACTTCCGAGAAACAAATTGTAAGCTAGGTCTTTAGCTGTGGGAAGAACCACAGGAAAAGATGGTGTTATCGGCTAGCTAATGTTCTTACAGTAAATTTATATAAGGTATGTAAGAATATTAGGGAAATATCCAAATTAAACAAATGTTACTCAATTAAATATTTATTACAACTCAGAAGTTCATGACACAATTTATTTAATTTATACAATACGATCATTGATATTCCCTAATACCAGCGGAAGAACATGAGACTAAATACAACAACGGACTCAGGGCCGCTTGTGAGGATCCGCGAGGTGAGCACATAAAATCCCTTAAACTCAAGCACTAGGGCATAAAGTTATAATGACTGCGCTTACAGATAAACAGTCTAAGTCACACACGGTTTAATAATAATTGTAGTACCAACAATAACAACAAGGTTATATAATTTACTTTTGTAACAAGTGGTAATATTTTACTTTTGTAACAAGTGGTAATATTTTACTTTAGTAACGGGTTAATAATTGCTTTTGTAACGGAGCAGAGACCCTTGGCATCGGAGAACATGGATAACCATGTGGCCGCAACCTCACGGAAGACCTACGGGTAGATATAAACAGGGAATCCTATCCTACGTGTCTGTGGTTACCTCGGAGACTGGGGCAGACGCCCGCGACGGCTGTCCTGGTGTGACGCTTCGTCGGCACGCGAAGGCACACTGTCCAGCCTCGCCAACGGCTACAGCCACCGGAGGACGGACTTCGAGGACACCACGTGGCACGTGGTCTGGACTGGACTGCAACCTCTAAGTTCAGGCTAGCGCACACGCAATAGACCTGAAACCCATATCCCCGCAAATTAGGATGACACTCCTAACAAGTAGAATACCAAATAAGGGCTCTAATATGAACGAATTCGACACTCACGTGGCATTGGAGACTTCGACGCAGATTAACTGCTGCCGGGCGTCAGGGAAATCACATTCCCTATTACATTTTTGTGGTCACACCATCCCTGGAACCACCATCGACTTCACAGGGTCACCACATGGCCATGACCCGTACACAGGGCTACCGAACTTCCATGGCCTTCGACTTGACTGCTCGGCCGCCAAAACGAAAAGAACTCCAATAACGACCACTGGGACTAAAGACACTCTGACACAGATAAAACAATAACCTCAGCTAATTGATGTTAGACCTTGGAGTACTAAATTTATATTTTACTATTTATTAATTTTATTTCTTATATTCTATGCAATTATTTCTTTTTAATATTAAATTATTTTATTAACATTATATTTTGTTAAATAATAGTTAATTATGTACTATTAAAATATTTATTGTCTCTGTTTAGAACATTAGCGCCACTGTGTCAAAGGAACTAATTGGTTATCGATATACGGTAATTAAGTTACCGTGACCCAACAGATGGCGCTGAGACATATTATTAACACACAACTTATGGGGTCAAATTTGCTACGTTACAAAATCTATGTAAAAAGATTCAGCTCGTAACCTAAAAAAGGTGCGATAAAAACGTTGCTCCCCTGATTTCTACGCTCGAATAAAATATCTAAATTATTATCCCACCTCATAACCATTTTGGGAGCTTCCCCGTTTATTCTTAGAGATTCGGATTCAAGTCCCAGATAATATGCATTATTATAGTATATTTTGTCAAATGTCGAAGTGTAGCGTATCTTGCCAAACAGGGATCTCTTTTACTGAACTGTAAGGCAAGATACTGGAGCTAACTTTCATTACCATGTAAAAAATCATGATTGTAATTATATAAAAAAAAATGGATATAAATAGGAAAAAAGACAAACCCGCTGAGTTTCTTGCCGGATCTTCTCAGTTGAGGTCGTTTTCCGATCCGGTGGTAGTGTAAGAAAAAAAATGTAACTGACTATTTGTGAGTGCCACCGTAGGCCTATGCAAAAGATAAAGACATTTCATTTCAGATATTTTCATCTTCTATATATTCATAGGTGAAGCAAAAACTTGTGGTGCATTTTTAAGTAATATGCCGCGGACGGATTAGTGTGAAATTTTGCACGGATATAGTGGACGTAAAGAAGGAGTGCAGAATGTTAATTTTATTATCAAATAATGCATATAGCATACATAAAATCAACTAAAAACACATTACACACTACCGTGCATTTGTCACAAACACATAAATAATAAACGAAATTAAACATTCAACATATGAAAACACAGAACGTCAAAAATGTCTTCGTCAAAATACCTGTTATTGATTTTAAATGCAGCTTTGTCATTTAAACCTCTTTTTACTTTTCAGGTGAATTAAAATAACTTGAAATCAAAAAAAATATAGGAAATACTTTGGACAATATCAAGTTTAGTTTTTTAAATTAAATTGCGGTTGAATTTCGGTCGTAGCGACGGGTGACTAGTTAGATTAAATTAGAAAAGCTTTTAAACGCTTTTTACACTCATACGACACGACCCCAAAGAATCCTAGAGTGGGATACACTAGGATTTTCCTGCCTCGCGGGTGCCATGAACACACACAAAGACGAATACACAAACACCCAGACCCAGAACAAGAATTGAAATTCATCATTCAGATGTCTGTGTGGCTGGGAAGCGAACCCGGAACCTACTGCGTGTCGGGCCAGTGTCGCTCCGTTACGCGGATCTTCGTCTATTAAGTTAGAAGTATGATACTCACAATAAGACATTGAATTTTACTTCATAAATCACCGCTAAATAAGAATTTTATTAAAATGTACAATACATTAACCATTCCTCTCATGTCTCTATATAACTTTTATATTTCTTATGATTAAGAGACCGGTTTATCTCATTGATAAGCAGTAACAGAAATCAAATCAGACGAATCTAATATTTTATTTCATAAAGGTTCCGAATTTGGAATGGTAATAATCTTGGAAGTGGATTCGTCTATAACAAAGAATTATAGGTGGCATTAGAACTATTTCTGCTGATAACAGCAATGTTATGCGCTGTTGTGATCTGGTCTGAAGGTGGTAAGGAATATACTTATCTGAGGCATTCCAATTTAGTACTTAGGGTAGCAACGCGTTTGTCCCTGTAGTTCCGGGATCAGAATAGGGCTACGGTACCCCCTGCCTGTCGTAAGAGGTGACTGAAAGGGGTTTCCGGGGTTGCGGGCGGCTACAGGGGGAACTAGAGCCGTTCGTACAGGTGATCCCGTGAAGGACGGCGGTACGCGGTATGTGTGGTCGCATAGCGTAAAGATCAGACGGAGCGGTGGGCCCAACCGTGGGATTTTAGGGCGGTATAAATCCCACATAACCCTGCGTCGCTCCCACGGCATCGGGTACCTCTTGAAGGTTTCCCTAACGACAACAAAAAAAGGGTAGCACCTCGTTTGCTGCCAACCAAAGCTCAGGGTAGGATAACTTACCTGAGGCTCATGGAAATGCGGTAAACTACATGGTCGTTTGCTTCTTTCACATCATAAAAAAGAGAAAAGGCGGGTACTTGTACTCAAGCTGTTACTGTCTGTTCATCGTCAACCCATCATTGTCCCACTGCTGGGCACGGGTCTTCTCTCAGAATGAGACAGTTTTAGACCATAGTGTATCACTAGGCCAATTGCTAATTAGACTCCACATACCTCTAAGATTTTTTAAAGAACGTTAGGTATGTAGGTTTCTTCACCATGTTTTGATTTAGCGAAAAGCAATGATAATTAATTTTTAATAGGCACATAATTTTCAGAAACATCAGTGGTGCGCCTGGGATTTGAACCTAGGACTTCCCGACCGAGAGGGTAAGTTTCAGCCATTAGGCTATCACTGCCTGAACTATCTTCATTGAACTATCTGTTATATACCATCCACTAGCAATTTTGAGGTCCACCACTGAACATAGTCCACCCTAATGTGGGTTTGGGCTAATAGTCAGCGCACTTAGCACATGTATAGGTGACCGCTGGTGGTGTTGATCCATCCGAGATTCATCTCCAAGATTTTGTCCCGTAATCAGCTCCTACGACATCTACGAGAAAAGAGGGTAACATCCATCCATACATCCATCCATCAACCCTTTGAGGTCCACTGCTGGACATAGGCCTCCCCATAAGAGAGGGAATGGTACTATTCAATACTGACACCGAATATTATTTTATATGTAATATTATATTATTTATGACAGACTACTTTCCGTTTCTAAATTCATAAATTAGAACAAACCCTTTATAAATCTATACAAATACCTCGTAGCGTTTTTTGAATAAAAAGACGTATGTAAATTGGAAAATTGAGTTATAAAACGTAATAGTAGGAACAAGCACAAATAAAATACAGTAGGGAGCAAATGATTACGCACATTTCAGTAACAAGCGTGGATTTATGATTGGTTTCGCGATGGGTTAGTTTTTTTGCTTACCGTACCTTTTGCGGGATTGTGGACGGGGTTATGCAACGAGAAATAATTCTGCTTTTATTCTTTACGAGCTGTACAATGCGCGCGTTGCTACGGCATCACAAAGATAATACTCCAGAAACCTTCGCGAGCTCATGAATGACAACGTTGATAAAGATCATCACATGATCAAAAGAATAATTTACGATTCTGTAGAGGACATACAGACAAACATTCATTTTTATAAAGAAGAAGATGCGGAAGAAGGGATAATTAAGATTTTTCTTTTTATAATATGGAACTAGTTTACAAGCATGCAATCCATCTGATGGAAAGTGGTCATGGACATCTGGAATCAATCCCAAATCAGATCATACCCTTTTTTTGTCGAGGGGGAAACCTTCAAAAGGTACCCTTCGCTGTGGGAGCGACGCAGGATTATGTGGGATTCTTACCGCACTAAAACCCTCCCGGAGGCTGTGCTCGGCGTTACAAAGAGGACTCCGGGATCTCCAAGGGAACGCAACCGGAGTCCTTTAAGCGCGTTGCCCCATCGAGCTCCTCCCAGGTGAGCGGCTAAGCCCACCGCTCCGTCTGGTCTTTACGACGATGGCCTGGCTGATGGTTCGAGCTCCAACGCCAGCCGCCGGACCCCAGAAGCAACTAAAAGGGGGCTTCCGGGGCAATCTCAGACAGGCAGGGGATACCGTAGCCCTATTCTAGTCCCGGAACTAAAGGGGCGAGATCAGGTCATACCTAAGGTTATTCCCGAAGCGTTGGCGCTTGCTAACCATGACGACTGAGCTAAAAACCCTCAATTAAATATGAGTCATTGCCACACCGTTCAGACCAGAACATAGCAGTGCATAACGCGGTTGTTTTTAGGCAGAAATAGGTGAGGCGGTAATATTTCCAGCGGTAGTGCTCAGAAAAACGTTTTTTTTCGTTTCTTTTTTTCTGTAGATTTAGAAGCAAAACTAAAAATAAGAATACTTTTTTTATATCTCGATCAATTTTCAAGTTACCGTATACGCAAGTCAGCGTCCCCAACCAACCGCAACACAAAAATAGCATCACGGTAAAAAGAGTACCTGTTGTACCTTGGCAACCGAATGATTCAAATCGGAAAAATCTAAATCCACCCACGCCTTGTTTCTCACGAAGCTTAGCAATTTTCAGAGTAAGCCTAGCCTCCTAAATCTAGCCTAGCGATATTCCTGTTGAAATCAATTCAGTTCGAGGTCACAGCAAATTGTATTATTATAAAGTTTGAACGACTAGAAATTATGCGGGTACTTTGAATAACAGTTTTCAATAACTTTCATATCTCTGCTGGTTAAGAATGTTCAACGACTTTCATTAATTATTAAGGTATTGCATAGCTTTTACCGTGGGCTTTGAGCGCGGCGACCGAATCAAGAAATTCCGTAACGAAAAAACTTAACACCCCCACGTCGCCTACCATGTAGCGCGGCCAAGCGTTTGCTTAACGTGTATGGTACGACAGTACGGACGAATATATAAGCAGCTGTTTGTAAGGAAGTATGATATTCTCTATGGCACAAGTATGTTGTCCATACTTCTACATATATAATTATTACATTGTATTTTAACAAATAGCTTTACCGCTGCAGTCCCCGAGGGCCGCATGTTTTTTTAAGAGCAGAACCCTATTCTAAATATACTACCATAACCGGTTAATAGTCTTGTAACGGTTACAAAACAATAATTAAAGCAAGGTGAGACCGTACAAATATAACTGTACCGAGAAGGGACTACCGCCACACCTATTTCTATAACTATTCTTGCATTTCACTGGAGGGATGTGATTGCCGGAAGACTTGATGAGTCCCCCATCTTCGAACTCTTGAGTAGCAACGTATCTGTGAGTGTCTTTGGATATGATACAATTTTAAAATAGCAAGGTATCAGGCCGTCCACCTGACGATAAGTGGCCATGGACTAACATAAGCTACTTCAGTATCAGTATCAGTAACAATTTACTTCATACAGAATGGTGATTTTCAATCTGAAGGTAATACACTTTGTTACTCCCAAGTGGTAAGACAATCGACTTATATTGAAGAGAGACAGTAACAACACCCTTCCACCGAAGCGCTAAAACTGCTCCACAGAAATTTTATCAACTTAAAGACATTCATTTGTACAACCTTCTATTCCGACATTACTTTTGATTAAAACCCAGACGAGCGTAGAAATCACGCAATCTATTACTTTGTATTCATTGCAATGGCTGATCAAAATATAAAACACGAAATAAACAAAGCAAATCACGAAGCCAACTCGCATGATATCAAGAATCTAAGAATCTATCGACGTACAAAAAGCCTTTTGACATAATATTTTCGATATTTTGTACACGCACTTCGAGTGGTGTCACCATGATATTTGATTGAAACAGGACGTTCCTGTTTTAGAAATTTATCAAATGTATTATAACAAAGTAAGGTATGTTCCAGAACAAAGTAAACGACATATTATGTACACTGTTATATTTTCACGACTTCACACTTATACAATACAGAATACATTCGGAGAGAGGAACGTCTTACACTTGTAAATTGTTAAAATGATGCACGTTATGATTATACCCTTCTTTCATACTAAACATGGCAGGTTAAGGAAACCGTCACAAAGACAAAACATTATTATTAATCTATGAAATAGTCTCAAAAGTTGCATAAAAATTAAATATATGCATTTATAACATTTTTTTAAATAATTTAACCTAACGATAAGGCATACGGGCTACCTACGCTACGGGCTACCTACGCTACGGATTTTAATGCAGTTTTTTAATAGATAGAGTGACCCAAGAGGTTGATTTTTGTGTATAATACATGTATAATATAACGGAGAAACACTGATAAACTTTCAAACTTTTAGGCGGAACTAAGTTCACCGGGTCAAGTAGTATACAATAACTGTTGAATATGGCTTTCGTTGCAGAAAAAACTAACTAACTTTATTTCGTTAAAATATCTTACTGTTAATATAAAATTTAAAATTGTTCGGCCTAGCGTGCCAAAGATATCAACATACACACATACAGATATACATATATAGATACATGTGGACCTACGTACGTTCATAAAACATTACCCTCTTTCCAGTGCAGTTTCAAGGTGGTACAACTAGTGTAGTTCAACCGGGGAAGTACCACCGCCACACCTATTTCTAGCGTGAAGCATTTCTTGAATTTCGATAGAATGGTGTGATTGCCGGCACACTTTCACGTGAGACGACCATCACAGTCCTCGGGAATTGCAACGCATCTGTGATTGACTTCAGATGGAACCCATGTTCTGTATGAAGTTTATTACAGATGTCCATGGGCGGCAGTGGCCACTTACCATCAGGTGGAGTGCATGTTCGTTTGCTACTTCAGTCAGATAAAAAAAAGTTGGATATAAACTAGGGTTACTCTCGAGAGTTCGACATTTTCATAGACCCTTTCATTCGTTTCTTTCACGGTCGTAAAAAAATATGTTAATTCTACCGTAAGTCCTACTTAAACTAGAAGATATGGTTATCTTATCTATCATGTTAGGACACCCTTATGATCTTTGAACGCTCTGATCTTTACCAGAACATCTATTTTTGGTTCTTTCACACTTTTTGTTAAAACTTCTTGCGACATAGAAACTGAGTGACGTTCAATTATATACCTTTTTCTACATCACTGCCATACGTTCACGCCTTATGAAGTCTTTACAGATATTGTGACACGCGCACCTTTTTTTAATTATATACCACTAGCCTATTCCAGTGGCTTTGCCCGCTTTTGTCGTGTCTACATCGGCATTGAGGCATTTTTTTTTTATCTAATTAAAGTAAAATAAAGTATCCCATGTTTTAATCTATGTCGTAAACTATGTGCATGGAAAATTTCAGCGAAATCCGACCGGTAGTTTTTGCATCAAAGCGTAACAAAGTTACTTTCACATGTATAGTATTAGTAGGGACTAGGGATGTGTATAATGAGTACATAATAGCAAATGAGCATGCAGCTCACGAGATGGTAAGTGACCACAGCAGTGGAATCAACCATTGATAAAGTTAGTCATTCATGAGTGTAGTGTTCACCTAGTGCACTGGCTCGGCAACTCACGTTTTGCGCAGGCGGTGCGGCGACCACTTGCCTACCGCACCATAAGCACGAGACAATGTATATAGCTACTACTATTGTAGTAGCCCCTACATTCACTACAATTAATTTGACTACAGATGCTACAACTATTTAGCTGGAGCGCTTATGATAAGTATGTCTCCTATGTTACGTTTCAACCAGAACACAGATTCCAGGTTTTAGAACCAGAGCAATTTGCTGAGAAAGGTAGCCACACCTATTTTTCTTTCTTTCTATTCCTACTGTGAATTATTTCTTGCCTTTCGGTAAAACGATGTGGTTGCCGGCAATTTTATTTGAGGTGATCGTCTTAGTCCTTGGTAGTAGCTACGCATTTGTGATTGACTTCAGATAGAAGTTATGTTCTATGTGAAGTTGATTACAGATGTCCATGGGCGGAAGTGATCATTTACCATCAGGTGGATTGCATGCTCGTTTGCTACTTCTATTATAATATATTGGGAATCAGTTATAGGGGTGGTGGTAGTGCCACCGGAGTCGAACCAAAAGTTCTACCACCCTCGAATTACTTTTACTCTACTATTAAATAAAATTAGACGTTGTAAATACATTTCGAGTTTCTTGCCGGATCTTCTCAGTTGAGGTCGTGTTCTGATCCGGTGGTAGTGTGAAAAAAATTGTAAGTGACAACTTGTAAGCTCCGTAGGCCTATACAAAATAAAGACATTTCATTTCATTTCAATACTATGAAAATGATGCCTACTAAGACAATAAAAAATACATAAAGAAATAAGAGATCTTTAAACATTCCACAGCATAGAGCAGTG
>OX453082.1:7758677-8048893 GCA_949699795.1 Spicauda simplicius | reverse complement strand
AACAAGAAAATTACTTTTTTTTACTTTTGCACACACACACACACACACATACAGACCCAAAGAGAGAGAGAGAAAGATACCCACATGTATACATGCATGCATGCAAACACGCACACACGCAAATAACAAACAAAAAAATAATGGCCACGTTACGCATTTTTCTCACGGAATTACTTTGCTGTCCAAGACAAGATTTTCCTTGTGCAAAGGAACCTCTAAAGGTCATAAAAGTTGGACGCCTACGGTGGGCTGGACATGTGGAAAGGATGGATGAAACCCGCGTACCCCAACGTCTACTACATGGTAAGCCGGACGGACGGAGAAACCGAGGAAGGCCAAAACTCAGGTGGCTAGATGGAGTCATGCAAGATCTAAAAACTGTGGGCGTGACAAGATGGAGGGAGAAAGCCCAAAATAGACTGGACTGGAGAAATATTCTGGACCAGGCCAAGGCCCACCCGCGGCTGTAGCGCCTTAGATGATGATGATGAAAGGAACCTCTAGCTATATTTCCTCTTTTTTTTTTTAATTTGTTAAATTATATAATAATAGAATTATTCGACCTATTTCTTAAGTTAATTTTACAGGTTCTGTTGCAATAGTGATATCGATACGATAAAACGAAGTCTCCTGTCTATCCATATGTCCTGACGTTGTATCTTCTAAACCATAATAGGTAGATACTTAAGTATTTTATATTTACGTTGCCCCACGTATAAGAATCCACGCATAAGAAAACACTAAAAATAAAATAAAAATAAAAGCTTCTTCCCCATTCAATAATATGCTCAATTCAAATCAATACATACATACTTGTAGTGGTACGGAACGTTTAACGCGAGTTTGTATGCACTTGGCCAATTTATGTAATATCCAATTAATTTTTTCAGCATAATTTTTAGTCATATTACCACCCAAAACGTTACTAATCGGCAAATTTTCATCTTCATTGACTGTTAGTTTAGGATTTAAGGAATTTTGGGACTAAAACTATCTGAATTACAACATTAGTCAGCAAACCCAAGGAAAACGAAATTCAGAGGGAATTTACACAACTAACAGTTTCTCGGGAGCGCGAATAAATTATTTATTAAAACAGCTGGTAGCAGGCGAACACAGACATGATATATGAGAGTTGTGTAAGTTTGCTATGAACGTGTTTCAAATTACATATTGCATGTCTCTTATATGGAATGCAAACTCAGAGTCAATTTCGTGTCACGCGGGTTTGTGTTGTTTGATCTTTGGTCGTTTCATAGATACTTTTCCCGTCACCCATGTAACACACACCCAGGCTTCAAAGTAATGTCAGTGAGTTAATTCATGCGTTCGGGAATGGATTTGCGTGACAAAAATGATCTTGTAGTGATTGGTTTTTAACAAATTTTGCTAAATATATTTTTATCTTACTTTGTTTTGGTAGTTTTTTTATTATTTTTGACTTCCTAATATTTTTCTCTGAGTATTTTTGTATACAATATCTTGTATTTACAATAAAGTCTCATCTTAGTTATCTATAGCAACATTAGTCAGTTGGACCAACGAAAACGAAATTCAGCGGGAATTTACACAACTAACAGTTTCTCGGGAGCGCGAATAAATTATTTATTAAAACAGCTGGTAGCAGGCGAACACAGACATGATATACGAGAGTTGTGTAACTTTGCTATGAACATGTTTCAACTTGCATATTACATCTCTCCTGTGTGGAACTAAGAGTTAATTTCTTGTCACGCGGGTTAATGTCCGTGTACAAACCTGATTTCTATGCATACCACTCGCATTCCATCATTTCATAAACACTTTTCCTGTCGCTGTCACTAAAGTGTAAGTACGCGGGTTGCGATTACACTTCAGTGACTTAATTCCTGCTGTTGAGAGTAGTTCGGCCAAGGAAGACATCGTGAGGAAACCGACACACCCGAGAGTTCTTTAAAGAAAAAAAAAGGTCTCGGAGGTGTGTGAAGTCCACCAATTTGCACTTGGCCGGCGCGGTGGACTTTGGCCTATAACTCTCTCATTCTGAGAGAGGACCTGTGCCCAGCAGTGGGACAATAATGGGTTGACGAGTTGAGAGTAGACCTGCGTGACAAGAAAGCTCTATATTGGTTTAAAAGATATTGTGAAATATATTTTCGTTTTAACTAGTATTTTAACATCATATTAACTTCGTATTATTTTTTGCCAACTTAATTTTTCATAAATTTGTCCAAATTTCTGTATGTACCTAATACATTCAAATCGTCTCGATTAAATTTCACACTTTGTTTAGACCGTACATATCTTGGGATTTGAAAACTATCCGAATTACAGCAACATTAGTCAGTATAACCAACGAAAACGAAATTCAGAGGGAATTTACACAACTAACAGTTTCTCGGGAGTGCGAATAAATTATTTATTAAAACAGCTGGTAGCAGGCGAACACAGACATGATAAACGAGAGTTGGGTAAGTTTGCTATGAACATGTTTCAAATTGCATATTGCATCTCTGTTCTGTATAATGCGGGGTGTAATGATCGGGGTGTAAAGGTCTAGGTTCAAAGCCAATTTCTATTACCCAATCCTGTCCAGTGCCGGATTAGATATATAGCAAGAGTAGCAAATGCTACGGGCCCCGCGTCTGGAGGGTCCCCGCGGCTCAACACCTACCTGCTATTTATATTTTACTATCTTTGTTAGCCTAAAAGTCCTAAACTGAAAGAAGATATAGAAAGTGTCATGTCTAAATTTTCCCAGAATAAACCCAGAAAAGTTTAATAGTAACAGTTTTATTTTATTTTAAACCCTTACTAAAAGCAAACTATGTGCCTCCTGTCAGAATTTGCTTCAGGCCCAGCGCTGGCTTGATCTGGCACTGTTCCTGTCTTGTGGTAGCAGTGTATTGCTTCTTACACCCATAGATTTCTTGTCCCGATTGAGCTATAGGCTCGCTATCAAGTCCCTGTAGCCTCGGGGTCAGAATAGGGCTACGGTATCCCCTGCCTGTCGTAAGAGGCGACTAAAAGGGCCTTCCGGGGTTGCAGACGGCTAGAGTGGGAGCTCGAACCGTTCGGTCTGGCAATCCCGGGAAGGACGGCGGTATGTGTGGTCGCATACCGTCGTAAAGACTAGACGGAGCGGTGGGCCCAACCGCCCATCTGGGAGGAGCCCGATGGGGCAGCGCGCTGGGAGGATTCCGGTTGAAGTCGTTTCGAGATCCCAGAGTCCTCCTTTTCAGCGCCGAGGACGGCCACCGGGGGGGTTTTAGTGCGGTAAAAATCCCACATAACCCTGCGTCGCTCCCACGGCGTCGGGTACTTTTGGAAGGTTTCCCCCTCGAAAACAAAAAAAAGGCTCGCTATCAAAACCATGTAAAGTTGTAAAGATCGATAGGGTCAAAAATTATTACACACATCCGACCTATTACAGCCCCACTGCTGGGTGTCTTCTCTCAGAATAAGGGAGTTATAGAAATTCATACTATTTAGTCCTTAGGTGGTAAGTTAAGAGGTTAAGTTTGTGTATTCGTCTTGTGTGTGTCCATGGTACCCACGACACAGGAGATAATCCTAATGTGGGGCTATGCGTGTAGAAAGCGTGTTTTTTTTAAAGATTGTATTTAGACCAGGTGGTAAACGCACAATGACACTGAGCATTTAACATCGGGTCAACATACTCATTTATTACTTCAATTTAATTACCAAAAAAAATATATACGTGACGAATAGATAACCTCTTTCCTTTGGGAAGTCGGTTAAAAATAACAATTTCGCTTAACATGGTAGAAATAAATATATAAGGCTACACATATAGCCCTAAAATAAAAAAAAACACAGACCTTATACGAATTAAAATGCAACAGCCGAGGATTGAACCTGGATACCTCTTCTCTGCGCAAAGTTCACCAATTCGCACTTGGCCAGCGCGGTAGACTATTGCCTAAACTCTCTCATTCTGACATAAGACCCGAGCCCAGTGGGAAAATAATGGGTTGTAGTCAACCCATTATTTTATTTTCTATTTATTCTCTATGCGTTTAATCTTATCGTGTTATATAAACTGTTGCTACTATATTGTGCAACCTTATGTTCGCTACAGCGTTCAAACAATAATTATTATGGGCAACTTCGCAACTAAGCAGTAATTATTTGTAATTAGCGTGGTTGACATTGTGGTCGGTGTTAGCCCGACGTCCCCTATACGTAATTACGCATAGTATAAAACGAACTCGCTTCTCGCTGTCTGTCCCTATGTATGCTTAGATCTTTAAAACTACGCTACGGATTTTAATGCAGTTTTTTTTAATAGATAGAGTGATTCAAAAGAAAGGTTTTTATGTATAAACATGCATCAATAGTGGAGGAACACTGTTTAGATTTATGACTTTTACGCGGAACGAAGTTCGCCGGGTCACCTAGCTATGTATAAGCACAACCGTCGTGCCTTTTTCTGCCTAATAACAACAGTGTGTTGTCCACCAATTCGCACTTGGCCAGCGCGGTGGACTATGGCCTAAAACTTTCTCAGAGAGAACCTGTGTCCAGCACTGGGACAATAATGGGTTGTACTCTAACCACAGTGTTAAGCCTTCTTATGTTCTGGTGTGAAAGGTGTTGTAAAGAAACTCACTCATCCATTCCAATTTAGAGAGGCAGCAGTGTATTTGTGATAAACTACGGATACAACCCAATGTTCTATATCAAGTTGCTTATAGATAGGCAGCAATAAGCACTTGTGGGCTACATGTTCGTCTGCTGCATCTGAAAAATAGAACAAACTAACCCTAAGACCTATGACATCTGAACGTTAGTTTTGTTTTTTTTCGCCGAAATCAGATTATTCCAAATGCCTGCACGGCTGTCAGTCGAGCCCACATAACTCAGATACACACAGGTTATTATTACACAGGTTATTTACAATATAGTAGTAATACTATGATCAGCATCATAGTATTAAGTACTAATATATTGTCTTATGTTCGCTACAACGTTCAAACAATAGTTATTCGGGGCAACTTCGGAACTAAGCAGTAATTAGTTGCAATTAGCGTGGCTGACATTGTGGTCGCTATTAGCCCGACGTCCTCTATACGTAATTATGTACAAGAACAACCGTCGCGTCTATTTATGCCTAGAAACAACAGTGTTAAACTCCGTTATGTTCTGGTATGAAAGGTGTTGTAATGAAATCTAAATTTTCAACATAGTTATTCGTTCCAATCTAGCCTTCAGAGGCAAGACTATATTTGTGATAGACTACGGATAGAACCCATGTTCTATCTAAAGTTGCTTGAAGATTTCCATAGGCACCAGTAAGCACTTGTGGATTGCATGTTCGTCTGCTACTTAAACTTAAAAATAGAACAAACTAACACTAATACATATGACATCTGAATGTTTTATTTTTTTCGACGAAATCAAATTCTTCCAAATGCCTGCATGGCTGTCAGTCGAGCCCACATAACTCAGATACACACAGGTTATTATTACACAGGTTATTTACAACATAGTAGTAATACTGTGATGATTAGCATCATAGTATTAGGTACTAATATATTGTCTTATGTTCGCTACAACGTTCAAACAATAGTTATTCGGGGCAACTTCGGAACTAAGCAGTAATTAGCTGTAATTAGCGTGGCTGACATTGTGGTCGCTGTTAACCCGACGTCCCCTATACGTAATGTACAAGCACTATCGTCGTACTTTCTGTGTACTAACAGCTGTGTTAAAGGCTGTTTTATTCTAACCTGATTGGTGTGTTAAGAAAGACATATCCGAGGCTTTTCAACTTAGACCTTGAGATGGCATTTTACCCTAACTCAGGTAAACACTGTTCTAATGCGGGTCTGATAACAGATGCCTATGGACGGCAGGGCAGTTGCCATTTACCAGGTAGACTTCGTACTTGTTTAGTATTTCATACTACATCTTGTAAGAAATGAAAAGTTTTTAATTAAAAGTGGATCGACATTACCAGATTCTTTTGTCAGCAAAGTCTCACCTACGTCTGTTTCCGAAAATGCCCTGCTATCTATTGGTTTGAAGGTAAAGAAACGATTGATAAATAAAAGCGGTTTCAACTGTTTTATAATATGAACGTAGCACACGAGCATGATTTCTACCTGATGGTAAATGGCGACTGTCTGTAATCAACCAAAGATACTCTTTAGATCGATCATAGAATTATCGCTACTTTTGAGAATTCAGTCGAAATATTTCGAGACGACACCACTTCTACGGACTATTTTAGATAGTCTCAGATAAGTATATATATCTTAGTACACCCATCAATTAAAATACGCCAATGCTTACCAGTGACAGCCTAATGGTTGAAACTTGCCTTCTCGATCGGCAGGTCCGAGGTTCAAAACCCAGGCACGCACCACTGATTTCCTAAAATTGTATGTGTATTAGAAATTATTTATCGCTGCTTTACGATGAAGGAAAACATCATGAGGAAACCTACATACCCGAGTTCTTAAAAATAAAGTTCTGAGAGGTGTGTGAAGTCCATCAATTCGCACTTTGCCAGCGCGGTGGACAATGGCCTAAAACTTTCTCATTCTGAGAGGATCCCCAGCGATAATGGGTTGTTACAACACTTACGACGAATCTTATAGGGCAGCAATTGGTATGGCGTAGATACATCTGGAATCGAATAAACATATCTTCTGTAGTATCTTTTTTTTTTACATTTTAATAGACACGCGTTTGGCCTCGATCTCACCTGATGGAAAGTGACGATGAGGCCTAGGATGTGACACGCTTGTCTAGAAGGAGCCTATTCACTCTTGCTTTGAAGACACCCAGATTGTACTTATCGGGAAACACAGAGGCCGGCAAGGCATTCCACTCTTTTGCTGTTTGTATTAAAAAGGACGGAGCAAAGCGTTTCGTCCGAGCCAAAGGAGGAGTGACTTGATAGGGGTGGTAGCTTGCCGTGCGTCTGGAAGTTCGATGATAGAAAGGGGCTGGGGGTATTTCTATCATTTCTTCTGTAGTAAAGGTTTTCTGTTCTGTTCACATATAAGCCATGAAAGCATAAACTTCACTTGTGTTTATTAACCGGCATTTTTTAGTCTGTGCTCCTAGTGAAAATGCGTGTACGTTTGATTTTTATTAAATTGTTTTCATATCATAATTATTAAAAATCCAGAGATCTTTATCACGTGGTACAACTATTGTAGCGTGAAGCAGTAATTGCTTGGTGGAAGGGTGATGTGACACCAACACCCTTAAGATTTTTATGTGGCGACAATCTTAACCCAACAGCAACATATCTATAATTGACTTCAGATAGAACTCCTGTTCTATATGAAATTGATTTGAAGATGTCCGTGATCATCAGGTGGACTGTATGCTCATTTGCTACTTCAACCGAATAAAAAAGAAAAAAGATCTATCCGTAAAATTCCGTTTCCCTAAGTACTCACGATAGTTCTCCGCGTTAGAAATACAGAGATTTTGGTAGATGTCAAATCAGACGTATACCTTTTTCATTAGGACTACAAAATTTACTTAGTAAAGAACGAGTTGAATTAGTATTTTTTAATTTTCCTTTATCAAATGTGTACGTTTCCGTTTGTTTTCGAACGATTGTTTGTACAACAGTCGGTTTGAATCCATTTCTAAACGGAGCGCAATTATTGAATGAAACATTTTTATGTTTGTTTTAAAATATTTGTACCGATTGTTTATAAATACAAACAGAATGTTTCGTTTATAACTTTTTATATTAATTACAGTACTGTATGGGCTTCAAATGACTGAATGTTCTTTTTTTAATTTTGTAATTTACTAGTATCTCAATTTAAACATTTTTATTTTGTACAGATGCTATTTTTTCTAATTAAAGTAGCAAACGAGCATGCAGTCCACAAGATGTTAGTCCCTGTAGTTCCGCGATCAGAATAGGGCTACGGTATCCCCTGCCTGTCGTAAGAGACGACTAAAAGGGGCTGCCGGGGTTGCGGGCGGCTAGAGTGGTAGCTGGAACCGTTCGTTTAGGCGACTTCGCGAAGGACGGAGGTATATGTGCTTGCATACCATCGTAAAGACCAGACGGAGCCGTGAGGCAACGCGCTCAGAGGACTCCAGTTGGGTTCTTTTGGAGATCATGGAGTCCTCTTCGTAGTGCCGAGATATAAATCCCACATATCCTTGCTTCGCTCTCACGGCGTCGGGAAGGTTTCTCCCTTAACAAAAAGTCCTCCAGATGCTAAGAGGTTTCTGCCGCCCACGGACATCTGTAAGTAACTTTGTATAGAACAAAGGATCCGTTTGAACTCAATTACAGATGCGTTGCTACTCCCGACGACTAAGATTGCGGCTTTCCATGAAAATGAGGCGGCAACCACACCCTTTCACCAAAACGCAAGAACTGGTTCACGCTTGAAATATGTGTAGCGATGGTACCTGATCGGACTAGACTGGTTCTATCACTAATACACCTGGTAATCTGTAGGTGGTAGACTGGTTCCTCCGTAGTAAAATTTTGCGACTCCTACCTTCGAATTTGTAGTATAATTTATTATTCACTTCAAACCTATCGCTTATAGCCAATCCTATAGCAATAGAACAAGTCATGGCTCAGATGATGAGTTTTCCTAATTAAAGCAATTTAAATTAAAATCGTGACATTGGGTTAATCAAGGCAATAATTACAATGCTTCTCGTATGTATTTATATATGTACGCATATATGTATATGTATGTTTGTAAATACTCGTATATTGTAACGATGAAGTGTATTTCTATGTACTTTTTTTTTTTTTTATTTGTCTGAAGTAGCAAACGAGCATGCAGTCCACCTGATGGTAAGTGGTCACTGCCTCTCATGGACATCTGTAATCAACTTCATAGAGAACATGGGTTCTATCTGAAATCAAACACAGATGCGTTGCTACTCCCGAGGACTGTGATGGTCGCCTCATATAAAAGTGTGCCGGCAACCACACCCTTCTATCGAAACGCAAGAAATGCTTCACGCTAGAAATAGGTGTGGTGGTGGTACTTCTCCGGTCGAACTACACTGGTTCTACCACCTTCGAATTGTTACTGAATGGTTACAATTAGAATTTTAAGGGTCATCATTATCTCGCATTTAGCATTTATTCTTTTATTTCATTCATCTATTACTTCTCTCATTAGTTTGTTGCTGATTTTTTCCCTGCTGTGTGTCGTGTCGTCGTCAACCCATTATTGTCCCACTGCTGGGCACGGGTCTTCTCTCAGAATGAGAGAGTTTAGGCCATAGTCCACCGCGCTGGCCAAGTGCGAATTGGTGGACTTCACACACCTCCGAGAACTTTTTTTAAAGAGCGTACTTTAGGTTGTGTAGGTTTCATCACCATCTTTTCTTCACCGGAAAGCAGTGATAATTAATTTCTAATACGCACATAATTTTAGAAAAATCAGTGGTGCGTGCCAAGGTTTGAACCTCGGACCTTCCTATCGACAGGACAAGTTTCAACCATTAGCCTATCACTGCTTTATATATCAAGTACCCACATTATTATGATAATAAAAAATGACCATTTCCATCACCTTTGCAATCGCTGGCGCTATGTTTAAATTAAATTATATTAGACTATAATAAATGAGTCGATTGCGACGACATATGTTTTGACTGAAAACATTTTTTTGGTCTGTATTGCATGCTAAAGAAATTGAGACACATACCTACATACATACAAGAATACATACAAACGCTAAACTAGATGACGTAAGTACAACGCCATCTAGTTAAAACTTTGGAACTAAAAAAACGTAACGCGATCATTCATCAATAGATTTTACTCCTCACATTTTTTATACCGGGCCGTTATATATGCAAATCGAATATTAAGGAGAAAACTCCAAAAACCTTACTCCTGACGTAGTTATGAACATTTTTACAACCATAAATGAAGTTTCTATACGATGCGATATACAACAAACTTTAAACACTCAAAGGGTCTTTCGTGGGAAGGACCCTTTCCGGTGGGTCGTGTTGGGCGAAATTTACGATGCCGACGGATTTACAACCATCATAAACTATTCAGTAACCTCTAGTCCGCTTTTCCAGCTAGCAGTTTGCCTGTATATATAACTCTTTAATTTTTTGGACTTTATTTTTATAAGCAATGTGAGAGTATTTTGTCCGATTGAAGCAGCAAACAAGCATGCAGTGCACATAATGGTTAGTGATCACTGCCTTTTATTTATATATTAATACGTGAAACAATACCTGGGACTGTTTTTAAGATACTTGATGATGAGTATGAAATTACGCACGGTTATAGTTGATGTAGAGAAGGAGATGTACCAAATCAATTAAAACACATTACACACACTACCTTACATTTGACACAAACACATAAATAATAAACGAAAGAAAACATTCAATGCCTTACTATGAAAATATATAACGTCAAACTTGTCAGTAGTCTTTGTCAAAATACCCGCAATTGCTTTCAAATACAGTTTAATTAATTATAACTATTTTTACCTTTAATGGGTATATTTAAAATAAATTAAAAATTAATACAATTTATTAGCATTTAAGAAATATTCGTGCTGCTGTGGAGAATATCAAGTTTAGTTTTTGAGTAGAATTACGGTTAAATTTTGATCGTTGCGACGGGTCTGAAGTTGGTCACAGATAGCCATGGGCGGCAGAGACTACTTACCGTCAGGTGGCCTGCACGCTCGTTTGCTTCTTCAATCAGATAAAAATGGCACAGATGCAGACTAAGAACACCTCAGATGAATATGCCTTCCTTACCACATCATTGAAACCAAAACATTGCTTAAGACTGCTATTTTATAGCAAAAAGACGTGGTTTGCGTGAAATGCCTTTAGAGTCGAATCACAAAATTTTCTACCACGCACCTCATTCAAAATTGATTCATTTTAATGTTATTAATTATAAGTATTACTTTTTTAATAAAATAGAAAAAGAAAGTGTGCGTGTACTTATGTACACGCGTTAGAAGTTAAACTTCATTGGCGTAACAAGACAAAAATCTTTAAAAATATATATCTTTCGCCTTATTCTACGTTTGCAGAAAAAACGTCATTACAATAGAAAAAAAAATATTGTGTTGTCTATAACTAACTTCAGGGTGTCGGTTTTTCGTGACGGTGTACGCGCGTAGTAAAAATTTACTCTCATCATTTTCCCTAACGCGCAAGAAGTGCCACTTTAAAAATGTTAAAACAGTTCTAATACATAACGGTAGTACAGAATAACAAACAGTCTTAATGGGGGTGGAAAGAGTTAATCGGGTTTAGTTAGCCGGCTTCGTAGCGCCTTTAGTCCATGCTTAATTTAACTTGCAACGGACACTAATCATTTTAGATAAGCCGTTTGAATTACTTGTTTACATCGTACACGGAAAATAGTGTTTAACTGAAGAAACAGCTAAGGAAAACTTATATACCTGCGAGTTAAAAAATGAAAGGTGAGTGCAGTGTACCAATTCGTACTTGGCCAACGCCGTGGGCTATGGCCTAGCCCAACACTTGGATTTTTTCCTGTGTCGTGGGTAGCATGGACACACACAAGAAAAATACAGAAACACCCAGCCCCAGAACATGAATCTAAACTCATCGTCAGATACCCGTCTGGCTGGGAATTGAATCCGGAACCCTTTGCGCGTCAGACCGGTATGGTAACCTCTGTGCCACGCGGGTCGTCAACTGTGATTCTGAGAGAAAACCCATGGTTGGCAGATGTATAATTGAGAATTAGACGAGCTTACCTGTAAGTGAAGTCTGATTCTAATTTTATGAATGGTGATCTGAAATATAATTGAGTTTACAGTGTAGTAATCTTGTCCACACTCCGCCGGCACCGCGGTTGTTTAGCCTAATTAAAAAAGATTTTTTACGGCCAAACACCATACGTCATCTATGGACACTGGCAACACCGAATTCTCACTTGCTTTAGAGAGTATTATTTCCCCTTGCTATCCTTGATGATATCCATTTCCTCATCAAGGAGACACTTTACTGTTTACTGTTGAATTATATGATTTAATAATGTAATTGAGTTATATTACATAATAAACAGTTATGAATTATAATGTTTTATTGTTGCAGTTTGGGTATCGATTTATTCGATTTGGGTGGGTGGGTGATTATATTTCAGATCACCATTCATAAAATTAGAATCAGACTTCACTTACAGGTAAGCTCGTCTAATTCTCAATTATACAACATTTGTAAATAGAATTGAATTTAATGGATAATTTCCTTGTCTAGATAATATTGTTTTCCTTTCTTTAATAAAAATAGAAAAAGAAAAATAACTGCATTACACAAATTTTATAAATAATGTCATAATATATGTATACAACTATGTAAATAATTTAATATAGAACAAGCTTAATACACATATTATTTGACACATTAATAGTAATTAATGTGATCAAGTTGATCTCAATAAGAACCTATCCTGCAGTAAATCTCAAAAAAATTAAATTATGTCATAATTTATTACAGCACTTCCGAACTATTCAGATCAAATTAGATCTGGTAAGTATGTATGAACTACAATGTAAATTTAAATTACTTATCATATGGCTGTATACTAAGAATATAAAAGTATTATCCATATGTGTACAGATAATAGTTTATTATAACTATCTAAATTAATTGCTAGTAAGTATAATTCCCATACTATCTTATACATATATATAAATGAATGATCTAAAGCTATCTTTTACAAAGCTGGTCTTAGTGCTTATTGATACACTCCTTGAATATTTATGAATAGATAGAATAATATATATTTGTTTATATAGTAAAGGATTCTTAATGCTTAATAACCAATTTGTTATATGCTGAACTTATGTAGTCTTACATGTACATATGTTGGTTATATTTTGGCAATATTTACTTAAATATGTATAGATTCAAATAGTGTATCCACATGATTATAATGTGTATCAAGCCTCAGTGAGGCGCATAATAAGTTCCAGCTGTAGTGTTAATAAAATATTCATACCTTTCAGTAATATGTATTAGATGTTAGTTGTATCATCATTCTTAATGTATATTATATTTTCAGTCCCCATAGTACTGAATCGTTTTAATCCCTCATGAGGTCATTCAGTACTGCATGGTGATTTAGTTAAACAGTTTTACTTACATGGGGTGTGACTTTTATAGTCTATTAGGATCCCTGAAGACAGGAATCCATTGCTCTTCAATAGTTACATACATAATGACTGACAATAATAAAGTTGTTACTTATATATTCTTCATGTTTATCATTTTTGTATTAATGCAGATCATTCCTTTATATCTTGACATATATTTTCCCATATTCCAGTCCGAAGAAGTTTCACATCTTATGAATGCATATGAATGAAGCGATGTAGCACTATTTTCCTGGAAAATAAAAAGATGTAGTGATGTTGAAATATCAATATGTATAATTATTATAATTTCCTCTGTAAATTCCACCAGTGTTTGATTTGTATACTAAATACATTGACATCATATTTGTTCTCTTGTTTTAAATCTCATACAGACACCTAGTGTTCAATCTCTGTGCCTCTGCAAAATATTTAGGTAATCACTGGACCAATATACAGAAATGTAATAACATTATTATTATTGTATTATACTCACATACATGCTTGATGTGAGTTTGTAATGAAATAATGTTCCGTAACTTAAGTTTTGCTAGCAAACAGAGCAGATTTGTTTTTTCTTTTTTTTTTTTTTTTTTATTATTATTATTTTTCCTCAAACTAAAATTTAAGAGACTGGGTATCTTCATAAGATTGCCCTATTTGTATGTCAGAGTTAATGGTCTGTTACATAATATACTAATTTGATGACAAATGCCTAAACATACAACAAATGTTGTTATCTGTAACCAATATTGCGAAATGAATTGTTAAACTGTTAATTTGAAATTAAAATTAGTTTACTAGATATGGTATGAGATTTGTATATTTAATTTCTATATACTTGTGATGCTGGTGGAATTATACATCATGTTATTATCATAATTATGTTTTACAATGATGTAAGTAGGGATTATTTGCAGATGTTAAACTTATCCCATAAGTTATAAGACTGAGTTTCCAGCCCTGTGATTATTCCTGACCATTAAATATGAAGGTATGACAGTCTAAATCTGAATACAATAGGTGTAAGCATATATTTTCATTATTTGATAACAAGACTTGATATTCACATGGGAATTAACTATTTTATGTAAGTTAATTATATGCTCCAGAACTAGATGATGGTGTCATTTGCAATTATATAATAATTATGACAGTCTTTTGTCTCCCAGGACAGTCTCCAGAGGTAATTTCCACTGTCAACTATTACATTGTAGGTATTTATGGAGTTAATTAACTTTTAAATGGTTTGTTCCAATTAAATACTTCTAACTTGATTTTACTTCGAACCCAATGCTAAGGTTATTTGCAATATGGGTACTTATATGATATAGGTAACTGTCATTAATATTTCTCTTTACACCCTTAGGACCCTTAAGACTGTACTGATATAGATTTTGGTTTAATGTACGAAATCCAACTTTATATAACTGCAAAGTTTTATTTTTGTGACATGTACATGTAAGTCAGTAAAAATTAAATTCCATGAAACCCACATGGATAGCATATTCATTGATAAGCCCAATGAATGTGTCTGCTTGAACTTACTGGTAGATCAGATTAGGTAGAGGTAACTGTAGTCCCATCTATGACCTAATTTATTCTGCAGAACCAATGCTGTGGTAGGGATACTACAAAATAGATAACACAACCTACTACAGTCAGTAATCTGAAAAAATTTCATTATCTTCACTTTATATTGCTGCAAAAAGAATAATTTTGTACATAGCCCAGTCACCTGATACATATAAAATGTTGTTTATTCTGTTGTTAACCAAATATCTTCTTTCTGGAATGGTTAATGCTAGTGGTTTTATTTTAAATACCCTTACCTGTCACAGGTAAATACTTCTGATGAGTTTCATTGAACTGAACTTTGTTGTATTGTAGATGCAAATTTTATAAATTAGAATATGTTTTATCACTTTCTAGTTCAATTTTTAACACAGTAGATGTAACTCAAAAGTATCAGAAAAGTATATTGCTTTATATTTATGTATAGGTCAATATCAACCAATATTTATTCATTTTTACACACTAGCACAACTACTATTACAGGTAATATGAATGCAATAGTATTACAATATATCACTTCCATGTTTAAATATGCTTGGTAAAGTTATTTAATGAAGTAAAAATTAAGTTCCAAGCAATTGTAGAATAGTAATGCAGATATCAGACTTCCAGAATGATTCTGTTGCATGAATATAACATTAATGCTGTCCGGTGAGCCTTGTTAAGATTGTTATATTCTAAGTTACATTTGCTTTGAAGTTAATACACCTGTTATAGAATAACTATTTTTATGTATACCATTAAACCCCATTTATTGTTATTTTATACTTGTACTAAATATTCCATTACAGTATATCACTTGTACAGTTGCTACCCACAAGTTGGCCAATTTTAGAGATCTCAGATGGTTGAAAGTTTTCCATATAGTATAGGTACCAATGTCCCCGATGTGGATAAACTTTAATTTATCTCTTTTGACAGTAGCCACATGTTTTTGTTTTGCAATGGCATCATGAAGGCTTTCTGACTCTCTTAATGGTTACTTAATAATGTAAGCATGACAGAGCTAGTTTAATGTTCCATTAGGTATAGCATGGTGTGGGTCATCCATGGATAGCAAACCTTTCCTTGTGCTGTGTGATTGCTTGTACAGTTAAGAGTGAAGTAAGCATTCAAGCCATTTGTCACATAAAAATGTTAACACAGGTATCTCGTACCCAATGGCGAATGAGAGAACCGTTTAGTGTCAACAATGTAACACTAAGAGTATCTCGTACTCGACGGTCCAGGTGCGTTACATATTCACCATTTGCCACATAGATATGTTAGCGCAAGCATCTCGTGCTTAATGGTAAATATGAAAACCATTTAGTGTTGGCAATGCAACACACGAGTATCTCGTACTCAATGGTTATGGTGAGCAGTGTTTTAACACATTTGCTACCTGAAAACAATATTACAACTTGCATGCTCCTTATACCTGAAAACAATATCACTTTAGGTACCTACCTATATTATATTCATAGCACTATTTTTTGTCGAATTAATACGAGCACCTCGTATTTTATGACTCTAGTGCGTAATATATAAAAATATTTGTTGCATATTAAGTTAAGTATATTGCATTTTATTCATTATTGAATATTAGCAAAATATTGTGTCAACAAATTGACACAAAATATTGAGTGAGTATTTTATTAGTTCTGACGTTACAGTTCCAAGTCCGCTTACAGAATTTGTAACTTGAAGTACGGGTTCTTATTGTTTATTATATTGTTCACACTTATGTATTGTTACTATTACAGTAAATCATTATTTTCTTACATACCTTTTTGTTGAAACATAACCTATGAATCCTCCGGTCTGAGAAATTGCTTTGTAGAGTGCTGCTCCTGCGATTTCCACTATTCCGTCCTGGCTTTTCTTTGTCACTTTCCATTTTCTTCCATCTTTCCATAAGTTTTGCTTAGTTTTACACATTTTACAAAACTTTGAAAAAATAATAGCGCGATGCCATAAAAGCGCGAAAAAGAAGTGAGAATTCGGTGTTGCCAGTGTCCATAGATGACTTATGGTGTTTGGCCGTAAAAAATCTTTTTTAATTAGGCTAAACAATCGCGGTGCCGGCGGAGTGTGGACAAGATTACTACACTGTAAACTCAATTATATTTCAGATCACCATGAAATAAAATTATAGAATAAGCACTATACTCATAACTTCATTAAATAAATTATTGTAAAAACGAAACAAGAACCGTCTTCATATATTAAGACGGCTTAAAGTCATATACGAATCGAGAAGACATCAAAAATTCGAGATTTATGTTACTAGTGTAAGACTTATAACTTGTACATAATATATCCCCTTCGTTATTATTTTTATTTTTTTATTAAACATTTCTATTATATTAAATAAACACGCAATAAAAGGAAATGAACGTAAATAAACATTCGATAAAAATACAAATTATGCAATAAATAAATGATAATGCATGATTTGCTGTTATGCAAAAATAACGTGAAGCATTTCTTGCGTTTCGATGGAATGGTGTAGTTGCGGGCACACTTTTACATAGGGCGACCATAATCCTCAAAAGTAGCAGCGCAACTGTGATTGACTTCGGATGGAACCTCCGTTCCGTAGGAATTTGATTACAAATGTCCATGGGCGGCGGTGACCACTTACCGACTTGGACTGCAGCAAACGAGCTGCTACTGCAGTCAGATGACAAAAAGTCCTTGGCACTGCATCTATGATTTATTAAAATAAAACCCTAGTTCTGCCCAAGTTCATTACATATGTCTCTGGACTGCAATTTCCGCTTATCAACAGGAGGAATGCATGTTCAATTAAAAAAACTATAACTTCGGTAGTAGTAGTAGTAGTAGTAGCAAGCCATATAGCAATGGCTAAGAGCTAATGGGTGAATGGATGAACCTAATTTGTTACTGAATTAAACTAGAGCAGAAAGTTCGCATTTGCAGTAATTCCTTCCTTAAAACAACTTGATTTGAACTTACTTAACCAACTTTCTCAGTACAAATCGAGCGAACTTTAACTTCGAAAGGGAATGAGAATAAAGAAGCCGAAGTAGAAGTGCTATTTCTTTAGAAATACTAACTTTAAATTAAGGTTATTTTAGAGCATTCCATTTGATTAAGGTTATACGTGTGTGCCTAATGGCGCCCGAAATAGAAAGCGTGGAAAATGCAGGCAGTATCGACGATGAGAGGATGAGATTAAGGAGGTGGCAGGACCATGCAAGGGATAGATTATTGTGGAGAACTTCTGAAGGTGGTAGAACCAGTGTATTTCGACCGGGGAAGTACCACCGCCACACCTATTTCTAGCGTGAACCATTTCTTGCGTTTCGATGAAAGGGTGTTGTTGCCGGCACACTTTTATGTGAGGCGACCATCATAGTCCTCGGGAGTAGCAACGCATCTGTGATTGACTTCAGATAGAACCCGTGTCTGCATGAAGTTGATTACAGATGTCCATGGGCGGCAGTGACCAGTTACCATCAGGTGGACTGCATGCTCGTTTTCTACTTCAGTCAGATAAAAAAAAAACACTTGGGGAGGCCTATGCTAAAGAGCAAGACAAATATGAAACCGGTGTCTAATGCTTAGAAAAAGCAGATAACGTTTAATAACATTGCTTTCATGAACAAATGTTTAATATATGTAATACATACGTACTTAATAAAAAAGAATGCAGCATGCAGCATGCAGTCTTCCTTATGGCAAGTTACTGCCGCTCATGGACATCTGTAATCAACTTCATGCAGACACGGGTTCTATCTGAAGTCAATCTCAGATGCGTTGCTGCTCCCGAGGACTAGGATGCTCGGCTCTTATTTAAGTGTGCCAGCAACAACACCCTTCCATCAAAACGCGAGAACTGCTTCACGTTAGAAAGAGGTGTGGCGGCGGTACCTCCTCGGTCGAATTACACTGGTTTTACCACCTGGTCTATTAAGTTGGCTAAATTTTACACGCTTTCTACACTCATAGCCCCACACTAGTATTTTCTCCTGTGTCGTGGGTACCATGGACACACACAAGCCGAATACACAAAAACCCAGACCCAGAACATGAATCTCAACTCATCATTCAGATACCTGTGTGGCCGGGAATCCAACCCGGGACCCATTGCTCGTCAGACCGGTGTGGTAACCGCTCCGCCACGCGGGTCGTTAAAAATTTACTAGCTGATATTAAAAAACACATACAGAATCTTTATCTAACATTCGCGTTATAAATTGACCTCATAAATATTATGGCAAGTTTAATAAAAATTACAAATATCAATTTCTCCTTCCCAATACAGAAACATAATAGAGAGCATTAAAAAATTAACCATCCTATATCAGCTGTGTAAGCTGGGTTAATGTATAAAGGATAGGGATGGGTTGTGATATCGATATATCTGGATTTGTCGATACCCTTTGAATTATACTTGCCATGTAAACATTTGCCATTGCCATGTAAAAGTTAAGGGAAAACAGTAACTAGCGAACGGGTAAGAGAACATAGTGTTAGACTAAGATCACTTACAAAAAAAATCCCTATTAAGCCGGACTGCTTCGTGAAAATGTTAGCTTAAAATTCTTAGAATTAAACTCTACGGCAGATTTTCTTCATCTGCTGTCATACGAGTAGTTAATAGTTGTGGCAAATCAATCGAATTAACTAGAAATTTTCTTATGAAACGACCATCTTAGTCCTCGGGAGAAGCAATGCATCTGTTATTAACTTCAGATAAAATACTTGTTCTGTATTAAGTTGCTTGTAGATTTCAATGGGTGGCAGTTGATACTTACCATCAGGTGGGCTGCTTGCTCATTTGCTGCTTCAATCTTATACAAATAACGAAAATATTTTACCGTCTAAATTGAATCACATTTAGAAATGCCTTGTTTTAATTACAGCAAATATCGAAAACAATTTGTTTGTTCCTTAATTGCTAAAAATACGTAAAGATAATAATTAAGGCATAGATATAAAACAAGGCTTCTATTTGAAGCCGTTGCCACAGCTGCGGAGAAACATAACATATCTTATTAAATTCATAATATTGTTATTTATTATTTGCTAAAATTATATATTATATTATAACTTAATGTGACATTGTAAATATCTTTTTATACTGGAAAAGATGCACGCCATGACAGTATATAGCTGATTTTGTAGAACTATATAATTTAATCTGAGACCATGTTACACCACAATTCGCAAATAAATATATTCTATTCTATTCTAAAGTCAGCCGGCCCTTTAAATTTTAATATTGATAATGATGATGATATCGATATCAAACATCCCTTCCCTAGCAAGACTAGTTGTACGTAATTACATTACTAGGTTTAGATCGAGCGAGTGCGGCAAATTCTCGACTGAAATTTTAAAATGTACTGTTGATTTTGTACTGAACAGGGAAATTACTTAGTGTATTTTGTAACGTGCTAGGCTTGTATTAAATTGAAAGCTACGTAATATTCGCTTCAAACGCTTTTGTTGTTCGCGTTTTTCGTTAATAAGCGAGCTTCAACGCTCGATACGAGTAAAACACACGCTTTCTACACTCATAGCCCCACAGTAGGATTTTTTCCTGTGTCGTGGGTACCATGGACACACACAAAACGAATACACAAACACCCAGACCCATAACATGAATCTAAACGCCTTAGTCGCCTCTTACGACAGGCAGGGGATCCCGTAGCCCTATCCTGGTCCAGGAACTACAGGGAAAACCACCGCCACACCTGTTTCAAGTGTAAAGCAATTATAGCGTTTCAGTGTAAGGGTGCGGTTGTCGGCTCAGTTTTGTATGAGACGTTCTTAGTCTTCGGAAGCAGTAATGCACGTGTAATTTCAGAGAGATTATGTTCTATATGAAATTGCTTACGCATGTCCAAGGGTGATAGAGACCACTTACTTTCAGACCTCCAAATGTGGGATGGAAGTAAGGTTTTATCAATAAGGTTTCCTTGTCGGTATTCAATCCAGAACTTCATATTAGTTTGATAAGATGGCAATTTCGCCATACGAGTTGTCTTGATAAATATAATTGATGAAGTACCCACACATTGATTCTAGCTAATTAATATAACTTCCTCGGTATAGATTAGATAAACAAAAGCAAATAGACTGAGTGTTCAAAACAAATAAACTATACTAAATTTAAAGATACTTTTAACACTAATACTAATAATAATAAAGCTTGCCACTCTCATACCCTCATAAAAAAAATTCTCCTGTGTGTGTATTAATCGGATAAGTAGGTATGTTTTTCTCTCCACACCCATCGAACAAAAACACAACACTACCTAATAATACATGCTGTTATATAAATGATTCTTACCTTGCATGCTGTTCCGTCTTCTATTTTTGGTCTACGATCATAGGTACATATGCTAGGAATGGATATATACTGCATCAATAAACCAAATGATATATCTATGTTTTAATTGATATAAATGTCGCCTGGATCCTATAAATTGACTTTCGGGTGCAGTATCGATTATAATAGTAATAGACGGCTAAGAAATTGAATTACGACGTATTCTATAATCGTCGTCAACCCATTATTGTCCCACTGCTGGGCACGGGTCTTCTCTCAGTATGAGAGAGTTTAGGCCATAGTCCACCGTGTTGGCCAAGTGCGAATTGGTGGACTTCACACACCTCCGAGAACTTTTGTTTTTTAAAAAAATCTCGGGTGTGTAGGTTTCCTCACGATGTTTTCCTTCACCGAAAAGCAGTGATAATTAATTTATAATACGCACATGAATCAGTGGTGCGTGCTTGGGTTTAAACCTCGGACCTCCCGATCGAGAGAGCAAGTTTCAACCATTAGGCTATCACTGCTCTCATTATTCTATCACTGCTCTCTGTATTCTATAATAGGTAATGTAAACTTTTTATGCAACTAAGATACAGGTTGATGTCAGTGTAGTTCCGGATCAGAATAGGATTCACCCATGGCCCTATCAACCTTCAGGTTATACGGGCCGAAACATGGGAGAACAAGCCAGTACTCCACACTGTTCCCAGTGTGTTTCTTGATCTCAATACAAAGCTCATAACGTGTTGCTCATTTTGAGCTGGTCCCTGTGCGGCAACCCCGTCTCGGGATGGAAGCCACTCCATAGCCTTGGACGCCGGCCATGCGTATCCTCTCTTCCCTTTCCCGTCCCTCAGCATCAGAATAGGATTATGGTATCCCCTGCCTGTCGTAAGAGGTGACTAAAATGGGGCTTCTGGGGCGGTTGCGGGCGGCAAGAGTGAGACCTCGAACCGTCCAGCCAGGCGATCCCACGAAGGACAGCGGTATGCGTGGTCGCATATCGTCGTAAAGACCAGATGAGCGGTGAGCCCAGCCGCTCACCTGGGATAAAATATTCATAATAGTAATAATTTAAATAAAGACACATATTCATGAAATGTAGTTATACTGTTGTAAATAGTCATTTGTACCGATTTTATCGATATTATTCGAATTGTATCGATAATAATCGATGTTTTGTCGCTTTACAGCACTTTTACGATGTTGACGTAGATTTTTATAGGTTTTATACGGATTTTATTTTTGTTTCTTTATTTCTTTTCTTATCGTTGTCTATTTCTTTGCATAAGCTGGGAGATGGTTGTATAGAGTTTTAGTACTTCTGAAGTTGATAGAAATCTTTGTGTCTAAGATGGTAATATCATATTTATTTTTGTATTACAATTTTATTGCAGAACAACAACGCATCTGTGATTGACTTTAGGCATACACAGGTGCGTTGCCACTTCCGAGGACGAAGATGGCCGCCATATTAAAGTGATCCGGCAACTACACCCTTCCACCGAAACGCAAGAAGTGATATAAGCTAGAAATAGATGTGGTACCTTCCCGCTCGAACTACACTGGTTCTATCACCTGGAGAGCTCAAAGCAATTGGTTGTGAAATAGATTTAACATTTGCAAACGTTCGCCGTTCGACGACCCGCGTGGCGCAGCGGTTGCCATACCGGTATGACACGCACTGGGTCCCGGGTTCGATTCCCGGCCAGACAAGTATCTGAATGATGAGTTTAGACTTAGAGCCTGTTCTATTCTGGGTCTGGGTGTTTGTGTATACGTCTTTGTGTGTTTACATGGTACCCATGACACGGGAGAAAATCCTACTGTGGGGCTATGAGTGTAAAAAGAGTTTTAAGTTTTTTAAGCTTTAAGTTTCACAACACGAAATCGTCACTTTTTGCTAGACGATGAACTATACAGGTACTTGGATAAGTAGTAAAAGAACATGCAGTCCGATTAATACTCCTATCTGTGAGGAGCCCGATTGGGCAACGCGCTCAGAGGTCTTCGGTTGCGTTCATTTGGAGATCCCGGATTCTCTTTGTAGCGCCGAGGACGGTCACCGAGGGGGTTTTAGTGCGGTAAAAATTCCACATAACCCTGCGTCGCTCCCACGGCGTCGGGTACCCTTTCAAGGTTTCTGCCTTAAGAAAAAAAAGACGATAAACTAGACAGACACATTATGACTAGTATTAATAGTTTCAAGTATTTAACAAAATCTACCGCAATTTCGAGTTCTGGCCTAGTTTTCATGCGATATAATTCTGAAATTCAGGCCTCACATTACAGACCAGGGGAAGGTCTTCACAAAATCCATATTCCAGGTAAACGTTGTATACAAAAAGGGACAAAGCGAGGAAAATTTATTAAAACACCCATTCAATTGAAAGTTGTGTTGGCACGCAACCCCATTCAACGGACGCTGCTCGCATTAATTAATTCATTTGTTTTCATAATTCAATATTAATTAATTTCGTACTCGGCCTTTTAAACGTGGATTCGCGAATTTTCGGTATTAAAATTATGTATGTCGTAGCCCAAGGGCGAGGCGCTTCGTGAAATGTCCAATATTTTAATAATCGTACGTAAGTATCGCTTTGATTTCGATGTTTTGAGAACGGTCTTATAAGGTACACAAAATGCGTTATGTTGTAGTCCAAGTACGGATGAGACTCTTCGTAAATAGTCCGACAATATTTTAAGGAACATTACATTCCTTTACACAGATTTCTATGTTAACTTAAGAAATGCTTTTAAGGTATTCAAATTGCGTTAATTTGTACTTCAAGTTAGCCTTAACCCTTAAATCGTATGATACAATAGTAAAATTATTAAGTACTAGATAAACCCTGCAGCTTTGCCCGCGTTAAAATAAATCGATATATCGATTGTCCCTTGGGAATAAGATATTTTCCTACTCTAAAATAGCCTATATGTTAATCTAGAGTGTCAGCTAACTCCCTATCTAATTTTACGAAAATCGCTCCAGTCGTTTAGACCTGAAGAAGTAACAAATATATTCACAAACTTTCGCCTTTATAATATTAGTAGGAAGTATGATAAAATTAAAAAAGAAGAAATTGTACCAAACAGAGGCGTTAAAGAAATCCATTACTCTAAATTATGATTTTTATAAAGTGTGATTAACGTCGTAAACTAAATATATTTTTGTTTGTATCGTTATATAACTTTATTCCTCAATTTACAATTCAGCACAAAGACTACTTACAAAAAAACAACTTTTGAATTCTGAAATGTAAGCCACTCCTGCCACTGAGTACATTTCGTGAATTGCAAACTTCTATTTACAATAATTTACAATATCTATTTTCTACTTTTTAGTCAAATTAAAAAATGGAATAATTTTATCAAATTAGTGTACTGTCGTCGGTCCTCAATAAATCTACAAAGTTTGAATGAAATCTGGCCGTTTAAAGTGGGTCAAAATCGCGCCCAAACAAGTCGGTTACAAACATACAGGTGAAGCTAATAAAAAGCTAATAATAAAAAAGCAACATTTGAATTCTGAAATGTAAGCCATTATAGCCACTGAGTATTGCCACATTTGGTGAATTGCAAACTTCACGAAGTGCCAAGTTTATCTATACGTATGCAACTGCGATTAGCTATTACGTCATTAAAGTAGCGACCAAACTGACAGTTCGTTTCTGTCTTCATTAGCTGGCCGGAATTTAATATTAGATGCTAGTTAGGCAGAAGACTTGTCGAGCGCGGACTTGCATTGCATACGACTGTTGAACCTCACGGCTGTTATTAAAATTTGGTATTTTTTTTTATCAGTCTGAAGTAGCAAACGAGCATGCAGTCCACCTGATGGTAAGTGGTCACTACTGCCCATGGACATCAGTAAGCAACTTAACATAGAACATAGGTTCTATTTGAAGTCAATCACAGATGCGTTACTACTCTCGAGGAATATGATGGTCGCCTCATATAAAAGTGTGCCGGCAACCACACCTTTCCATCGAAACGCAAGGAATGCTTCACGCTAGAAATAGGTGTGGCAGTGGTACTTCCCCAGTCGAACTACACTAGTTCTACGAAGAAATGTTTTTGAAACTTAACGCTTACTCTTGTGGCGGAGAACGACTGACGTTGCAGCGAATGTTTTAATTGCCCTCGGGTTAATATAAGACATAATAATAATATATTAATATTATTCAATATAAATTATTTATACAATATACTTATTTTTTATTTCAATAATTAACAATGGAACATAAAGGTAATATAAATATTACAATATTTAAACTAAATTTACGATTTTATTTACTAAAATTTACAGTTATAAATAGAATAAATGAGCCAAATCGCTGCCTCGTGGAAATATACCTAAGACACTAGCAACATTACCTCGCAGAATTGCTAAACTTATTTGTTAACTAAGGTAACCTCCAGCTCTGGGTCCTCGAGGCATCAATCAGGCGCGAAGACTATTAATAAATTATTATTAGTATAATTATTGTTGATGTATAAGACATGTAAACCGATAATAATGATTGTGAGTAGTGTCTGTGTGCTTTGCTCGACAAAAGATCATGTATTGTTCAGTTTGCGCCTATTCCTCGTCGTACGACGCTTCTGCGTGACTTCAGTTTTAGATTCGCTATTAACTGCAATGGCTATGCTTAATTATAATTTGATTCCACGCAGCAGAAAATTTCGAAACTTTTTGGATGTGGCGTGGTGACATAGCGTACAAATTACTCGGATAAAAATAGTTTTAGTGGTAATTAGGTGTGATTAAAATGAGCGAGAAACTGCTCTTTTTTTATCAGTTAAAAGTAGCAGACGAGTCCATCCTAAGGTAAGGGGTTACTGCCGCTCATGGACAACTTCATATAGAACAAGGTTTTATCTGAGGTCGGTCACAAATACATTTCTAGTCATGAGGACTAAGATGGCCACATCATATACGTCTTACATCTATCTTCTATATATACGCGAAGCAAAAACTTGTGATTCGTTTTTAAGATACTTGCCACAGACGGAGGAGTATGAAATTACGCACGGTTGTAGTTGTGAAAAGAAAGATTGCGCAATGCTAATATTTGTTTTCAAATAATGCATAAAACATACATTAAACCAACTAAAAATACATTGCACACACTTTTTGTTTTCGAAGGGGAAACCTTCAAAAGGTACCCTACGCCGTGGGAGCGACGCAGGGTTATGTGGGATTTTTACCGCACTAAAACCCCCCGGTGGCCGTCCTAGGCGTCATGAAGAGGACTCCGGGACCTCCAAAGGACTGCAGCCGGAATCCTATGAGCGCGTTGCCCCATCGGGCTCCTCTCAGATGGGCGGCTGGGCTCACCGCTCCGTCTAGTCTTTACGACGATATGCGACTACACATACCGCCGCCTTTCCTGGGATCGCCTGGCTGAACGGTTCAAGCTCCCACTCTAGTCGCCCGCAACCCCGGAAGCCCCTTTTAGTCGCTTCTTACGACAGGCAGGGGATACCGTAGCCCTATTCTGAACCCGGAACTACAGGGACGACATTACACACACTACCTTGCATTTGACACAAACGCATACATCATAAACGAAATAGAAGATTCAATGTCTCACTATGAAAACACTTAACGTTGAAAATGTCAGATGTCTTTGTCAAAATACCCGCTATTGCTTTTAAATGCTGCTTAGCTAATTAAACCTCTTTTTACCGAAAAATTCGTGCTACTTTGGAAAATATGACCCTTAATCTTTTTAATTTAAATTACGGTCGAATTTCGACCGTTGCGACGGGTGACTAGTATAAGTGAATCAGCAACCACTCCCTTCTATCGAAACGCAAGGACTGCTTCACGCTAGGCGTGACGGTGTTACCTCCCCGGTCAAACTACACTAATTTTACTACCTCTAAAAATAACAATGGGGGTTTTTTTTTGTTTTCGAGGGGGAAACCTTCCAAAGGTACCCGACGCCGTGGGAGCGACGCAGGGTTATGTGGGATTTCTACCGCACTAAAACCTCGGCGCTCAAAAGGAGGACTCCGGGATCTCGAAACGACTTCAACCGGAATCCTCGGACGCGCTGCCCCATCGGGCTCCTCCCAGATGGGCGGCTGGGCCCACCGCTCCGTCTAATCTTTACAACGGTATGCGATCACACATACCGCCGTCCTTCCCGGGATTGCCTGACCGAACGGTTCGAGCTCCAACTCTAGCCGTCTGCAACCCCGGAAGCCCCTTTTAGTCGCCTCTTACGACAGGCAGGGGATACCGTAGCCCTATTCTGACCCCGAGGCTAAAGGGACGAACAATGGGGTACAACTCATTATTGTCTCACTGCTGGGCACGGATCTTCTCGGCAAGGGCAAGTTTCAACCATTAGAGTATCACTGCTCAAATCTATCTATAATATAATCTATAACGCGTGTAAATAGAATTTCATTGAGAAAATGTCATCCAATATTTATTAGCTTTTGGGTCCAGAACATAAATTCACTGGAAGTGAATTTTTTACTCCGACGGAATCTCTGTTACAGTTACACCGATTTTATGGCAGATGGGCGTGGAATCTATATATTAATACGTGAAGCAAAAACTTGTGATCCGTTTTTAAGACACTTGCCGCAGACGGAGTATGAAGTTACGCACGGTTATAGTTGATGTAGAGAAAGATTACGCAATGCTAATATTTTTTCAAATATTGTATAAAACATAGGTAAAATCAACACATTACACACCTTGCATTTGATACATACATAATCTCGTCAACCCATTATTGTCCCACTGCTGGGCACGAGTCTTCTCTCAGAATGAGAGAGTTTTAGGCCATAGTCCACCGCGCTGGCCAAGTGCGAATTGGTGGACACATACATAATTATTACATACATTATTTATTACATACATAATAAACTAAATAAAACATTCACTATGAAAACAATAATGTCAAATGTCTTTGTCAAAATACCCACTATTGCTTTTAAATTAAACCTCTTTTTACTTTTAACGGGTATGTTCCAAATACTTGAAATTTATTACAATTTATATCAATTTAAGAAATATTCGTGTTACTTTGGATAATAAGAAGTTTAGTTTTTTAATTTACATTACGGTCGAATTTCGACCGTAACATAAAGAAAAACTAAACTTCTTTGTGACTAGTCATAATAGAACCATCTATCGGCACACTTTTATACTAGGCGACCATCATAGTCCTCGGCAGTAGCAACGCATCTTGACTTGACTGATAGACTTCAGATAGACCCAAATTCTGTATGAAGTTGATTATAGATGTCACAGGGCGGCAGTAACCACTTACCATCAGGTGGACTGCATGCTCGTTTGCTACTTCATTCAAATCAAAAAATCAAGTGAAAGCTCTCTAAAATTCTTTTTAAAGGTGTGTTAAGTCTACCAATTGGCACTTGGCCAGCGCAATGGATTATAGTCCAAAATTTATAGTCTCTCAATTTGACAGAAGATCTGTGCCCATCTGTGAACAATAATGGATTGGCCTACTTCAACTTACCTATTTTTGATTAAGTTCAACGCATTTATAGAACTATATGTGAAGAAATTGTCTTTTTTTTAATAGTAAGACGTAACGATAAGGCTGACGGGCCATTTCATGGAAAGCAGTCACCGTCGCCTATGGACATTTGCAACACCAGAGGAGTCGCCGATGCATCGCCGGCTTTGGAGGAGAGCTCTTTTTACACTTTTCTTGAAGAACCCCATGTCGTAGCGCCCCGGGAATACCTCAGGAGGAAGCTCATTCCACACCTTACACGTCCGCAACGGGAACGAGCGCGATATTATTTTATTCTGTCTTTGATAAGTAATGAGATTTATTTTCCTCTATGTAAAATAAGAATTTGTTGTTTGCAATTTGACAGGGGAACACTACAATTGAACTTCAATCAATAGAACAGCGGATCACCTTCCGAAAATTAGTTATTAAATTAAATATCCATATATAAATATTTTTTCCAGGTGGTAGAACCACCGCTGCACCTATTTCTAGCGAGAGGCAGTTCTTGCGTTTCGGTGGAAGGGTGTGGTTGCCGGCACACTTTTACATGAGGCGACCATCATATTCCTCGGAAGTAGCAACGCATCTACGATTGACATCTGGTAAATTCCATGTTCTATATAAAGCTGCTTACAGATGTCTATGCGCGGCAGTGACCACTTACTATCAGGTAGACTGCATGCTCGTTTGCGACTTCAACCAGATAAAAAAAGAATATCATTTACAACCCTTAAAACCAAATCACAGCTACGCTCCGCTATGTGACAAAAAAATGAATAACAATGGTGCCGTCGCCAGTTAATCATTTTTCTCCTAAATTATATCTATTAAAAACAAGGCTTTCTTAAGTTTAAGCTAAATAGTAATTGTGCTATTGTATATGTTGTATGAGAGCCCCCCTCAAATATTTATTTTATTCTGTTATTAGTACGTGTTACATCGGCAACAAATATGTCATCTGTGAACATTTCAACTGTCTAGCTATGACGGGTTTGGGTACGGGACCCAAATTAGCACACCTTTGCAAGTTACTGAAGAAATCTTATATAACTACCTTACATTTCCATTTTTCATTTTTTAAATGTTATTCAATTATGCCCCTTATGTCCTTTATCATAAGAGTGAAAACCGCATCACAGTGACCACAACAAATATTACACAACATATTGTTGGATCGCATCAGTTAACCCGTTAAACGCTGGATGCGGCGAACTGATTAATTTATGCGCATAATGTATGTGGATAGAATAAATTTACAGGCTGCGCTGATTTTCAGGTGAAACGACTAAGGCGTTAGGAGTAATTAAGTAAAAATCCCGTATTAACCCGTACCTGCTTAAAGCATGATTTAAGGGTCTATTCAATACATTTCTTTAATGAAGTAGCAAATGAGCAGGCCACCTGATGGTAAGTTGTCATTGCCACCCATGGACATAGATTTTCTCATGTGTCGTGGGTACCATAGACACACACAGGACGAAAACACAAACACCCAGATTCAGAAATGGAATCATCATTCAGATAGATGTCTGGCTGGGAATCGAACCCGAGACCCATTGTGAGTCATACCGGTATGGTAACCGCTCCGCCACGCGGGTCGTCAAGGTCGTCAATAGGTATATGATAGAATTGTATCTTTTATGTACACCTTTAATAAGAATCCAACGGTTTCCCGCTGTCTTCTTTAGGTCATCGGTCCACCTGGTGGGGGGGCGACCTGTGCTCCCTAAACGTCCTTATGCCTAAACGTAGTCGCTATAGGACCGGTTGGAGTGGCGTCATTTAGGGGAGGCCTATATCCAGCAGTGGACCTCAAAGGCTGATAGATGGATAATAAGAAAAAAAATTTTTAAACAAAAAAAAATTTTTAAACAAAAAATACAACCGACTTCCATGCCACATAAAAGTAAAAAATAATTTAAATACATGTTGGTTTAGAGCAAACACAGTTCTTAGTACATAGTCCCGAAGTCGGCGCTTACCATATTTTGCTGGATCATGACGAAACTACATGTATCTTATATGAGCGCCGACTTCGGGACTATGTACTAAGAACTGTGTTTGCTCTAAACCAACATGTATTTAAATTATTTTTTACTTTTATGTGGCATGGAAGTCGGTTGTATTTTTTGTTTAAAAATTTTTTTTTCACGCTTTTCAGTCACGATAAAATCAGTTATGGCTGTTGCTAGTCGTCTGCTAACCGGATGAATAAAATTAATTATCGTCCGATTTTCGGATGAATAAAATTATGTGCTGACGTCATCATATAAAAATAGACTTCTTTGACACAACCGGTCGGGGGCGCTACCGCGCCCCCTCCCTTAGATTCTGAATTGGAAAAATCTGTTCGAACCTAACCTAACCAAATAAAACAACTTTTTCTGAGTAAAAATTTATTTAAAGAATAGACCTATAATTATCAATATTTAAAGTAGAAAAAGTAATATAAACCTTATAACTAAGAGTATAATTCAACTGATACTGATAAAAATAACCCATCCAATTTAAAAAGGTTGGTAGTACTCTTGCATCTTTCAGGTAATTGTATTCAAAGTGGAATTTTTGATCATAATTATATCCTCTCCGAAACTCATTGTTGGTATTGTGAACAACAACATTATGTATACGTAAGCACAATATGGCCGATGCCTACGGTTTAAACTTGAAGGACCCCAGCATTATCAGGGTTGAAGAGTTGAAGGTCAAAATTATCATGTCATATCTTTGCTTAGTAATCTCATTACATATACGTAAGCACCATATGGCCGATGCTTATGGTTTAAACTTGCAGTACCCTGCATCATCAGGGTTGAGGAGTTGAAGGTCAATTTTCTTATCATACGTCTTTGCTTTGTAAATATATTACATATCCATAAGTATCAAATGGCCAACGCCTATGGTTTAAGCCTGAAGTACCCCTGCATCATCAGGGCCGAAGAGTTGAAGGTCAAAATTATCATGTCATATCTTTTCTATGTAATCTCATCGCATGCACGTAGGCAACAGATCCCCAACTTCTATGGCTTGGGCTTACAGTACCCTGCATCATCAGGGTTGAGGAGTTGAAGGTCAACTTTTTTATCATACGTCTTCGCTTTGTAAATATATTACATACCCATAAGCATCAAATGGCCAACGCCTATAGTTTAAGCCTGAAGTACCCCTGCATCATCAGAGTTGAGGAGTTGAAGGTCAAATTTTTCATCTTATATCTTTGCTTAGTAATCTTATTAGATATACGTAGCGATCATGTAGCTAACGCCTATAGTTTAAGCTTGAAGCACCCCAGCATCATCAGGATTGAGGAGTTAAAGGTCCAATTTTCCACCGTATACAACCCTTTTTCTAATGTTTTACCTTACATTTTTTTAAATATCATTTTGAATGCGTAAGATTGAAATAGCCAAGTTTTATGGCTTAGGCATTCAATACCCCTGCATCATCAGGATTGAGGAGTTGAAGGTCCAATTTTTCGTCGTATACCTTTGCTTAGCAATGTTATTACAAATCCGTGAGCAACAAATGTCTAACGTTTATGGTTTAAGCCTGCAGTACCCCCGCATCATCAGGGTTGAGGAGTTAAAGGTCAAATTTGTCATCGTACATCTTTGCCTTGCTATCGTATTATATATCCGTAAGCACTAAATGGCCATCACCTACGGCTTGGGCTTACAGCACCCTGCATCATCAGGGTTGAGGAGTTGAAGGTCATTTTTTTTATAATATGTCTTTGCTTAGTATTGTTATAACATATCCATAAGCACCAAATGGTCAACTCCTATGGTTTAGGCTTGAGGCACCCCTGCATCATCAGGATTGAGGAGTTGAAGGTCAAATTTTCATCACATGTCTCTGCTTAGTAGTCTTGTTACATATATGTAAGCACCAAATAGCTAATGTTATAGTTTAGGATAGCTGTAACCCTGCATCATCAGGATCGAAGAGTTGAAGGTCAAATTTTTCGTCAACCTATATAAGCATAGATATATAATACATATTCCAAGTTTCATAACAATCGATTCGGCAGAAGCCGAGTTATCTCAAATTATCTAAAAAACTTGAGGAGTGGTGGTGGTTTCCACCCTATAACTCAAAGAGTTAAGCATCACAGCATACCCATGTCCAAGAGAAAAAGTTGCGTGACGAAATTTCCTATCAAATGAAAGAAAGAAAATGGAAATCCGTTTAGAAACACCCAAGTTATTCAAGATTTTAAGAAACCGACATTTTCCAATTTTCCGGGAAAACCGCCGGAAGGTTTTCATTTTCCTCAATATGGGACTGCCTGTGAAACTAGTTGCATACAATGTCATATGAATCGTGTCGGTAGGTCGACGATTTCTAGCCATTTCGCCCGAACATACATAAAAAAAAAAAAAAAAAAAAAAAAAAAATATACGTGACGAATAGATAACCTCTTTCCTTTGGGAAGTCGGTTAAAAATATGCTTATTTTTGACTAATTCTTGCAGAGCCTAAGTAACTGAATTTAGAACCATGTTAGAATGATAAATCTGGTGTCGACATCCTCTAACATTTTTTTAAATATTTTGTCCCTAAATAAGTTAAATAGGTGTTAATTGCCTCATTAAAGCAGCAATTTGATTAGGGTTTAAATGTTGAGCACCCCTAAGTTGTCAATATTATTTCGTAAAAAATGTAATGTAATGTAAAAGTAATCTATATATAGATACATGAAGCTAAACTTGGGATCCGTTTTTAAGATACTTGCCGCAGACGGAGGAGTATGAAATTACGCACGGTTATAGTTTACGTAGAGAAGCATTACGGAATGCTAATAGTTTTTTTCAAATAATGCATAAAACATACTTAAAATCAACTAAAAACACATTACACACACTACCTTCCAATTGATACAAACATATTATAATTAACGATATAAAACATTCAACGTCTTACTATGAAAACACATAACGTCAAAAATGTCATGCTTTTGTCAAAATAGCCGCTATTGCTTTTAAATGTAGCTTTGTTATTAAACCTCTTTTATTTTTAAGCTAACTCAAATTTTATACAATTTAATTGAATTTGATTCTTACAGGTGGTAGAACCAGTGTAGTTCGACCGGGGAAGTACCACCGCCACACCTATTTCTAGCGTGAAGCATTTCTTGCGTTTCGATAGAAGGGTGTGGTTGCCGGCACACTTTTACATGAGGCGACCATCATAGTCCTCGGGAGTAGCAACGCACCTGTGATTGACTTCAGATGGAACCTATGTTCTGTATGTAGTTGATTATAGAAGTCCATGGGTGGCAGTGACCGCTTACGATCAAGTGGACTGCATGCTCTCTTGCTGATACCTACTAAATATCATAATTGTAATAATACCTGCTATTTTCACTTAATCAATATGAAACGCCTAAATCGTACTGCAGACCACATCGTGAAAAGCAATGAATTTTTCCTTACTCTTTGTCAACCCTTCTGCAAGGGCTTGCTTTTATCCATATTTCATTATACTCACCCTTGTAAAGGGAAAACCCTTAAAGAGGGTAGCAGACACGTGGCAGACGAATGGGAGGCTCGCGTCGGTGTCAAGTGGCAAAGTGCACGATTGTTTGTGTGTTTATGTAGACTTTATTTTGTTACGGAACAAATGTGATATGAAACGCAATAAAGATGAAAATGTCGGTAGAATATATGAAAAGACATGGCCATTTTATGCTTCACTAGTCACCCGTAGCATCGGTCGAAATTCGACCGTAATTTCTAAATTCAAAAAGTAAACTTCATATTGTCCAAAGTAGTGCGTTATTTCTCAAATGCAAATAATATGTAGTAATTTTCAAGTAATTTTGAACTTGTAAAATCCAAAGAAGTTTAATTAGCTAAGCCGCATTTAAAAGCAATAGCGGGTATTTTGACAAAGACAGTAATATTTCTGGCGTTATCTGTTTTCATAGTAAGACATTGTTCTATATCGTTTATTATTTACGTGTTTGTGACAAATGCAAGGTAGTGTGTGTAATGGGTTTTTAATTGATTTGACATTTGACAAAAATAATAACATTCTGCAGTCGTTCTCTACGTCCATTATAACCGTGCATAATTTCATATTAATCCGTCCGCGTCATATTACTTAAATTGCGTCACCAGTTTTTGCTTCACGTATCAATATATAGATTGTCGATAGAAATGCACATGAGATGATATACGTAAAGATGTCTAACGATAGTGAATCTAAAATATATACGTAAATTACCGTATATATTACTTTATGTATAACATAGAAACATTCAAGTTTATTTGTGACTTGTTTATTGAGCCCTTGCAATTCTCCATAATCTTTCGGTTTCTATTATGAAACAAATGTATATTAGCAATATATTAATACGCGAAGCAGAAACTTTTGATGCATTTTTAAATAATTTGCTGCGGACGGATTAGTATGAAATTTTGCACGGTTATAGTGGAGGTAGAGAAGGAGTGCAGAATGTAAATATTTTTTTTATAAAACATACATAAAACCAACTAAAACACATTACACACACTACCGTACATTTGACACAAACACATAAATAATAAACGAAATAGAACATTCAGTGTCTTACTATGAAAACACATAACGTCGCTAATGTTTTTAAAATAAAACAAAATAACATAACTAAAATCAACACAATTTATTAATTGTGAAATATTGGTGCTACTTTGGACAATATGAAGTTTAGTTTTTTAAGTTAAAGTTTAAATTAAGGTTGAATTTCGACCGTTGCGACGGGTGTAAAAGGAAATGCATCGAAGATTAAAATGACAGTAGTTTTTTTTTCATTCCCGTCCTCTTTACTTATTTCCATGCATAGATTGTCTGTTAGAGATAAGACTGCCTATTGCATACGATTTATCAATATTGTATGCTACTTCTATGTTTGTTTATGTTTTTAGTGTGCAATAAAAATACTAGTCACCGGTCGCAACGGTCGAAATTCGACCGTAATTTAAATTAAAAAACTAAACTTCATATTGTCCAAAGTAGCACGAATATTACTCAAATAAATTGTAATAATTTTCAAGTTATTACGAACGCACCCGTTAGAGCTAAAAGAGTTTTAATTAGATAAGCTGCATTTAAAAGCAATAGCGGGTATTTTGACAAAGACATCATTTTTATCTGACCGAAGTAGCAAAGGAGGATGCACTCCACCTGATGGTAAGTGGTCACTGCCGCCCATGGACATCTGTAATCAACTTCATACAAAACTTGGGTTCCACCGAAGTCAATCACAGATGCGTTGCTACTCCCGAGGACTATGGTGACTATGATGGTAAGTGGTCACTGCCGCCCATGGACATTTGTAATCAACTTCATACAGAACATGGGTTCCATCTGAAGTCATTCACAGATGCGTTGCTACTCCCGAGGACTATGATGATCGCCTCATGTGAAAGTGTGCCGGCAACCATACCCTCCTAAGTATTATTTTATATTTTTATAATGTGATTAATTCCGTTAGTTAAACGTAATGTACCCGTATTTTTCCTATTTTCCCTCATGTCCAACTTAATAGTCCTTGCCAGCAATACGTTTAAGAGTTTTGGTCCAAAAAACTGCAATCACTCTCCGGGGCCCAATTGTACGGGAATGTTTAAAAGTACGCTTAAATATTGTATGAGGTTACTTTATTTGTTTTGGGTATATTGATAGCTATTGGTGTATACTGGCGAGGAGTGATGGTATTGATAATGATATTTAATATAATATTTCTAGAGTGACGCCGTTTTTGCGTTGCCATCTTAGTTCTCGAGAGAAGCAACGCATATGCAACTTCAGATAGAACCTACATAGATGTTTTACATGATGTTCTATACATAAGTTCATAGGTAGTAACTACATTTCATTAGGTGGACTACATGCTTGCTTACTCCTTTAATTCTATACAAAAAACATAAGATATTCCAATTTACTTTTGACGTAGTAAGATTACAGTAGTAAGAGTACAGATTTTGTAGCAGATCTCAGGAATAAAATCCTATTTGGATTTCAAATGACCCGCATTCAGTCAATCTGAAGATAAGTGATCACTACTTATCATCAGATAGACTGAATGCTCATTTGCTACCTTAATTTTACATTAAACAAAATCTAGTGGAAACCGGCGAACTTCGTTTCGCCTAATAGTCAAAAATCTAACATTATCAGTGTTTCTCCACTATATTATACATGTCTTTTACATAAAAACCTGCCTCTTAAATCACTCTATCTCTTAAAAAAACTGCATTAAAATCCGTAGGTTGGTTTTAAAGATCTAAGCATACATAGGGACAGACAGCGGAAAGTGTCTTTGTTTTATACCATGTAGTGATGTTTACTTGTGGGCTTAAATAAGGCTTTTTGGTTTACCTAAGGTCTAAAAATAATCATGAAAATATACAATTTTATTTTTAATTTCCGCATTCCTATGGCAACGCCATAATTTAAAATATGCACCTTTTTACATTGTCCATCTTTTTAAGGTACAAATGATGCAGTTTTCATTGCATTTGCCCAACATTTTCGGTCTGTGCGGACCAACATGCAATTTTCTTTTATTATTTCCCGTTTAAACTAGATCCAGAACGGAACTATCGGTCTCTTGGGCCTTAAATTGCGGAAACGTGCCACAAAGTACGAAAAGTTTTTCAGTTTGAAACCTAAGTAGAAAACTTTTTAGTTTGGTTTGCTAGTTTATTCTTTTTTAGTATAAATAGGTTAGATATTTTCTATATACCTATAATTCTAGGCTGTATCTATAGGATAGGTACCTCCTCCTCCTTGATTCGTGATCCTCAATGCTGAGGGTCGTGGTCTCTATTTGTCACCTTTCTTTCGATAATGTTTTTCCAACAGGCTCTGCTTTCAGCTGTGTGTAGGACATGATGTATGGTGGTGTCGAGATTGGTGCGGATTTGATCAGGCCAACGCATTGGACTGCGCCCCCCTGGCCTCTTGCCCTATATTTTTCCGATCACCAGAAGTTTTTCCAGGTTGTCTCCTTTTCTTCTAGCAATGTGACCGAAAAACTCAAAGATCTTAGGGAGGCAGATGGTTGACAGTCTTCATGTTATTTTAAGGTCTTTGAGAATAGAGGCGTTGGTTCGAAATAGCATAGGTACAGCCCAGTATTATTGCGGAATTGATACATTTTAGTACTTAACGGGTACTCAAGATATGCGGTTTATGAATTCTTATAGAATTCTTTTTGCCGATATTTCGACCCAGTTGCATGGATCGTGGTCACGGCCAACTGGCGTGAAGAAACCATTGACAAGCACTAGTGGTAAATTAACCTATCTACCCTACGTCTAGTTCATTTCTCTTTTTTAGGTTCCATATCACGACACACAACACTAACTGTATCCTTACGCACCACACTTTGCACTATTTTCGATTTACATAAATATCGGCAAAAAGAATTCTATAAGTATTCATAAACCGCATAACGTGAGTACCAGTAAATTTATTAAAATAGGTACAGCCCATTATTGTCCCACTGCTGGGCACGGATCTTCTCTCAGAATGAGTTTTAGGATTTTATATATTTATATATTATTTTTATATAAGGACGAATGAATAAATATGGTCTATTTGTAGTTTCAAATGATGATATTTTTATTATTCAGGTATTATTAATAATTGTATGTAAAAATGTACATTAATATTTATTCATATAAAATTTAAACTAAAATATAGTATATTTTATTATTACAATATCGAAAATTTGTGAGGTGTGAGAAGTTACTGGTCGAATTTCGTTGAAATTTAGTACACAGTATGTTTATTAAATGTTTATTTCATCATCATTTTTATGAGGTAAATTGGATTAGTTAAACCGATATTAACGGGTTTAGAATTTAAATTAGTGTTAAAACTGTATTATCATATCATACTAATATTATAAAGGCGAAAGTTTGTGAGTGTGTAGTGTGTATGCCGTTTACACGTGAAGAAGTAACACTTCTTCACGTGTAAACGGCTGGAGCGATTTTCATAAAATTTGGTAGAAAGTTAGCTGATACTCTGGATATAACATATAGGATGGAGGATAATTTTTGAAGTGAAATTTCTTTATCGGGGTTGTTGAAGTAAAACTTAAGTGAAACTTCTTTATCGGGGTTGGAAAAAAATTTTGTGTAACATTTTTTCGTTACGCGTCATCTTTTTTTTCCGTTACGCGCCATCTTTTTCTTATCCCTACCACGCGTGATATTAGATAGATTATTATAGATTAGATTATTAGATAAAGTTTAATAAAAACCTTTTATTAAACTTTATCTTATTTAACTTTATTTAACCAATTTCTGTAAAGTTGCATATAGTAAATTATTTTATGAAAAATAACGTCATAAAGAAGTTTCACTTCTTACGAGTGTACGCTAGTACACGCACACATTTTTCTTTTTTTCTGTGGGAAAATAACTTATTCCCACGAAACAATCGATTTTTGTTGACCTGAGCGAAGCTGCGGTATTAAACTAGTAAATAAATACGAATACGCATTGCCAGTACTACCATTTACGAATCTATTTCAATTTTTAACCTCTCGTAGAGTTTTATCTTCCATTAACGTCCATACGTAATACCAGTGAATGCACGCCGTACCTGACATTCTCTGGCTTAATTTTAGCACAAAGTCAGTCAGCGACTAAATTCAAGCGAGCGTATAATTTGAGACTGTAACAAGCGAACATAAGCTTTAAGCAAGCGCTTTGTATTTCACGACATTAGGTTTATATTTTATTTTATACCTGTGCAGTACGAACTTTATATTTCATACAGATAATATTCTAAGTTAAAACTTATAGTTTGCTATAGTTTACTATAAGTTTTTACTTAGAATACGTAAACGTGTTCTTGATATATGGTTGTAGTTTTCTTCCGACTGCGTAAAATCATCAGAATTATCATCATCTAAATAAAAAATCTGTGGTTATTATTTTTTATCTGATTGTAGTAGCAAACGAGCATGCATTCCACCTGGTGGTAAGTGGTCACTGCCGCCCATGGACACCTACCGGTATGTAACTTCATATAAAACATGGGTTTATCTGAAGTCAATCACAGATGCGTCGCTACTCCCGAGGATTAAGATAGTCGCCTCATATAAAAGTGTGCCGGCAATCACACCCTTCCAACGAAACGCAAGAACGGCTTCACGCTAGAAATAGGTGTGGCGGTTGTACTTCACGGGCGAACTACACTGGTACTACCATTTTCAATTCGAATTGTAAGATTCCTGGGATTCGAACCTTGAACCCTCGATTATCAATCACTCTTCAAAAATGTGTCGCTGATAAAATGTATTGCTGGTAAAAGTTTGAAATTCAACACATTTATTTATGAAGTAACCAAAGATTTTGAAGGTGGTAGAACCAGTGTAGTTCGACCGGGGAAGTACCACCGTCACTCCTATTTCTAGCGTGAAGCATTTCTTGCGTTTAGATGGAAGGGTGTGGTTGCCGGCACACTTTCACATGAGGCGACTATCATAGACCTCGAAAGTAGCAACTCATCTGTGATTGACTTCAGATGGAACCCATGTTCTGTATGAAGTTGATTACAGATGTCCATGGGCGGCAGTAACGTGATCACTTACCATCAGGTGGACTGCATGCTCATTTGCTACTTCAGTCAGATAAAAAAAAGATATATGAAGTTATTAAGACAATTTATGAAAGTTTGAAATCTGTTATGACATGACATAATTGACAACAAATTACTTTGGTAAACGTAGCCTTAAATATATTGTACCGGATATATGGAATAACCTTCCCATTCTATCAGGAGCTACTAGTTTTCGTCTAATTAAAAACAAGGTAAAAGATTTTTATTTAGAATCCATAACTTAATAGGTATATGTATGTATGTGTATGTGTATGTATGGATACGTATGTATATACGTCCATGTATATAATATGTACGTGTACGTGTGTATGTGGTTAAAATTATTATATATGCAGGTATTTCATGTTTGTATTATGGCGATTAGTTAATTAGATACAGGATAGTTTTAAGATAGTTATAAGAATGCAAAAAAATGAGAGCTTTCTCTGCCTACAAACTACACTTGTAGTTTGGCGGACAATATGATTATATATGTTTTGACCACTGTAAGGTAATTAAATAAATTAAAAAAAAAAAAAACATCTGTTATGAAAGTTGTTCAAAGGAACGAATAACATCCATACAAAGATTAAGTTAAAATACTAGCAATTCCTATCATTACAACGGGTAGAACATCCGTTGCGATCACCGTTACTTTGTCGGGAGATAGGACACGTAATGTTACGTGTTATTCCTGTATCCGCTGTGCGGTGCAGTGCGCTTGATACTAGTTAAAAAGGTTTTTTATCTGACTGAAGTAGCAAACGAGGATGCAGTCCACCTGATGGTAAATCGTCACTACTGCCCTTGGACATCTGTAATCAACTACATACAGAACATGTCCATCTGAAGTGAATCACAGATGCGTTGCTACTCCCGAGGACTATGATGTTCGGCTCATGTGAAAGTGTGCCGGCAATACCCTTCTATCGAAACGCAAGAAATGCTTCACGCTAGATATAGGTGTAGCGGTGGTACCTCCACGGTCGAACTACACTGGTTTTTCCACATTGATCTAATTGTTTCCTAAATTTGATCAATGCTTACGTTTTTGTCCGTACATTAAACGTTTTAAAGTACAGTGCACGATCAGGGTTACCATTTAAAATTCGTATTATGAGCACAGTAGGTTTAGATTTCGAGTCTAAAGTCCTGTCTGAAGATTTTTATTATTTCGTTGTAATATTAACATTATAACATAAATCAACTCGTACAACAAACTCCAAAAACACTTAAGAAAATTTTGAAAAATGTGATTAAAATATAAATACATTTAATTTCTGTGTAAGTTCAAGTAGGTATCTAAATGAACTCATTAGTACATTCTCAATGTGTCCTACACACCGCAAGTGGTTTAATGATCTTTTTACACGAACATTCTTAAGAATACGTTGTTTCTTTGTCAGTTAAACCCGTTGACTGTTTGTGTGGAGAATAATTCATCTCTTATTTGTTTATCTTTACTTACGTAGAATTAGGTTTGTTTTGTTTGTTATTGTAGTTTTTTTTATTTGGTTGACATGGCAAAAGAGGATGCAGTCCATCTGATGGTAAGTGGCCACTGCCGCCCATAGACATCTGTAAGCAACTACATACAGAACATGGGTTCTATCTGAAGTCAATCACAGATTCCCACTTCCCCAGTCGAACCACACTGGTTCTACGACCTTGAAATTGCGAAATAATAATTAGTAATGTTTTTTTTTTGCATTTAGGTATTTTTTTTACGTTGTACATTTTTTCTAAGTAGCAAATGATCATGCAGGGTACCTAATGGTAAGTGGTAAATGCCAAATAGACTTATTAAACAACACATATAAACTCAAAAAGATCAGCGTTTTTTTTAAGGTTGAGTACTGATACGTAGCTCCTCCAGGGGACTAAGTTAGAACCTTGTATAACTACTTATATGTCTCGCTAGCCACACACCTCTGACAGAACTTACCAGCGCTTAAGACTGCTGTTACTAAGCAAAGTTTTTTCGTATTTCATAGATCATTCAATCCATTTAAACCTTTATCATCAATTTATCAGGTGGTAGAACCAGTATAGTTAGCCCGGATGTACCACCGCCACATATATTTCTAGCGTGAAGCATTTCTTGCGATTCGATGGAAGGGTGTGGTTGCCGGCACACTTTTATATTAGGCGACCATCATATTCCTCGGGAGCAGCAACGTATCTGTGATTGACTTCAGATAGAACCCATGTTCTATATGTAGTTGCTTACAGATGTCCATGGACGCCAGTCACCACTTACCATCAGGTGTACTGCATGCTCGTTTGCTACTTCATTCAGATAAAAAATACTTGAGTTCTAATACAAGCTACGAAGTAAAATCGTTAGCGTGATTCAGAAATTGAGTACTTCAATAGTAGCGAGAACAAAGCCGGAGCCCGTAACTAGTTCCTCACCCTTCTGAGATGTGAATCGAGCTGGGCAGAGCAAGTTGAGGTAACCAGTCGAGCGTAACATGAAAAAGGGTACCATTTGATGAGTAAAAACTTGATCCTTGGCGGTTACGCAAGGTCAGTTATATGGTACAGTATACGCAATGTAGCAGATAATTCTTATTTTCATGGACTTCGACGAAGTGGATAGTTAATTCGAAATTCGTGGAAGTCGACGACCAGCGTGGCGGAGCAGTTACCATACCAGTTTGACGCGCCTTGGGTCCCGGGTTCGATTCCCGCCCAGACGATCTGAATGATGAGTTTAGATTCATGTTCTGGGTCTGGGTGTTTGTGTATTCGTCTTGTGTGTGTCAAAGGCAGCCACGACACAGGAAAAAATCCTAGTGTGGGGGTATGAATGTAGAATGCGTGTGTGTGTTTTAAAATTGATGCTGGATTCGTAGGCCACCTAGATTTTTAGATAGATGGCGCCGAGAATTAGTGCGGTATGAGTCCCACATAACTCTGCGTCACTGCTACGACTCGGCATCCAGGGTACCTTTTGACGGTTTCCCTTCGAAAAAAGGCCAGATAGATACTTCAATAGTATTATAGTTTTTCTGGACTGGATTTGGGTGTTTATATATTCATTTTTATGTGTATCTATGGTATTGTAGGAATAGTATTTGTACTGTATTTCGTAGGAGAACAATTAAAAGATATTTGAAATAGACAGACTTATCACAGCTACGAAATGGGACTGTTGTAGGAAATACTAAATAGTTTCATCATAGATAATTATGCTGCCGGATGTACCTTCGATCTATAGAGTAAGATTTCGGGTCAATGTTAGGCAAAATTCCACAATCACTAACTCCCTAAGCAATCTTTATTACATAGTATAAAACAAAGTAGCTTCCCTGTTTGTCCCTATGTATATTTAGATCTTTAAAACTACGCTAAGGATTTTAATGCAGGTTTTTTTTACAGATAAAGTGCTTAAAAAAGAAGATTTTGTATGTATAATACATGCATATTATAGTGGATGAACACTGACAATTTTAGATTTTTGCCTTTTAGTTAGTTCGTTCTGTATAAATGGTAAATGACGAATTTACATTTAACAGTTCTTTTTACTATTATGTTTTATAACTAAAAATATTTCAATTTATAGCTTTTATAAATTCACAAAATATTTATTTAAAAATTTCTTCAATGCTTTTATTCATAATTTATCTTACGTTTTACCATATACTATGTATGCACCTGTGACGAATCGAAAGGGCTTGATCAGCAAGTGACAAGTGTGTGACAAAGACAGCTGCATTAATCAATGTGTTAGAGAGCGACAACGGGACCATTATCGGAGAGATATGTGAAACTTGGTACAATGGATTTTATTTGCTTGCTAATGCTTGCTACTTTCTTCAGACCATAGATTTACGTAAAATAGAAGTGTTACACGTATTGTATGTGGCACATACGGCGGCTGTCTAGGAGCCAACGTAGTGGTTTGACTCTCAATGGGTTCTGCGTTCGATCCCTGTTGAGATAAATATCAAAATGATGAAAATTTGATTTTCATCGTGAAGGAAGGAAGGACGTGAAGGAAGAAGGAAAACATTGTGAGGAAACCTGCACACCCGAGAGTTCTTTAAAAGAAATGTCGGAGGTGTGTGAAGTCCACCAATTCGCACTTGGCCAGCGCGATGCACTTTTGGCCTAAAACTCTCTCGTTCTGAGAGAAGCCCCGTGCCCAGCAGTGGGACAATAATGGGTTGTACCCAAGTCCTTGAAAATAAAAATACGATTTTTTTACCAAATTTTTCATTTTAATATCTGTATAATTCTGGACATTTTAATGTAAAAATGTCCAAATGTCGACATGTGATATTGAAAAAAAACTCGATTAAAAAATTTAACTCTCAAAAAATCCTTATAAATATAAATCCGTATTGAAAAAAATACTGATGCTCAGACAGTAAATACATCACTCTCAGCTTCACAGATAACCACAGCCGGTGGCTAGATAGTCATTTATGTGGTTACAACACAATGGGATCGTAACTTGTTTCTGCGGTGATTATTTTCACATAGATATCTTCTTGGTCTTAAGAATTATTAAGATAAATTATGTTCCTAGTACATTGTACGTTGTAAGACGGAGAGACAACTTTTAACGGGGGATCCTTCGAAAGAGCCGCCTTTAAAACTACCAGACACTGTGGTAGTGACGTAGAGTTATGTGGGATTTTTACCGCACTAAAACTCCTCCGTTGGCCGTCTCCTTGACTCCTGGATTTCCAAAGGAACGCCTTTACACTCATCGCCCCACAGTAGGATTTCTCCTGTGTCGTGGGTGCCATGGACACACACAAAGACGAATACACAAACACCCAGACCCAGAACAAGAATCTAAACTCATCATTCAGATACCTGTCAGGCCGGGTATCGAACCCGGGACCCATTGCGCGTCAGACCGGTATGGTAACCGCTACGCCACGCGGGTCGTCAAACGGAACGCAACCGGAGTACGACAGGAAGGTAGTATCGTAGCCCTTACTAATCCCTCGTCCCTGTAGCCTCGGGGTCAGAATAGGGCTACGGTATCCCCTGCCTGTCGTAAGAGGTGACTAAAAGAGGCTTCCGGGGTTGCAGACGACTAGAGTGGGAGCTCGAACCGTTCGGTCAGGCAATCCCGGGAAGGACGGCGGTATGTGTGGTCGCATACCGTCGTAAAGACTAGACGGAGCGGTGGGCCCAGCCGCCCATCTGGGAGGAGCCCGATGGGGCAACGCGCTCGGAGGATTCCGGTTGAAGTCGTTTCGAGATCCCGGAGTCCTCCTTTTCAGCGCCAAGGACGGCCACGTCGCTCCCACGGCGTCGGGTACCTTTGGGAAGGTTTCCCCCTCGAAATCAAAAAAAAAGCCCTTACTAATCCCGGATCTACAGGGACGAGGAAAGAAAGATGAAGGTTATTGACATTTTTTTGTTAATCCGAGAATCTATACAATATTTATTTGGTTTTTTTTTGGAATTCAGGCATTTGCCTGAATACAAAAAAATACGAAAAAAATAGAATAAAAGCGTTACTAAAAAAATTGAACTTCCAATTATTCATAGGAACATTAATGTCACTATTTCCATGTTAATGTAAAAAAACAAAGTAGCCAGTGAAAATGTATTATTCTCAGCTTTGCAGATAACCACAGCCGGTGGCTAGAGAGTCGTTTATGTGGTTACGACACAATGGGATCGTAACTTGTGTCTGCAGTAGTGGTTATTTTCAATAGCTTGGTCTTAAAAATATTAGGAAGATAAATATTATGTCCTTGATATATTGTATCTTGTAAGAAATGGATTTTTTTGTCTAGACCTACAGGGGCACTAACAAATCGTCAGTTACGTTTTTTTTTACACTACCACCGAATCGGAACTCAACCTCCACTGAAAACTTATATTATTTTTGAAGTGAAACTTCTTTATCGGGGTTGGAAAAAAAAAGTGTAACATTTTTTCGTTACGCGCCATCTTTTTCCGTTACACGCCATCTTTTTTTTTCCGTTACGCGCCATCTTTTTCTTATCCCTACCATGCGTGATATTAGATAGATTATTATAGATTAGATTATTAGATAAAGTTTAATAAAAGCCTTTTATTAAACTTTATCTAATTTAACTTTATTTAACCAATTTCTGTAAAGTTGCATATAGTAAATTATTTTTTGAAAAATAACGTCATAAAGAAGTTTCACTTCTTACGAGTGTACGCTAGTACACGCATACATTTTTATTTTTTTTATAGAAAAATGAGACGAGAATGAGCCTGATACTGTCACTTAATCTTGTTCATCAGGTGTTAAGATATTCGTGCTTATTTTAACTGGTCCCTACGTGCCTACCCTCTAAACCCCACCAGATGTTGGCTTTGGCCTCTGAGGCCTTAAAGCCTTCGTCGAATATATGCCCCCTATGGGCTGAAAAGGGGGTTTTTAGCGGAGCTCCGCGAGCTCCGCGAGATTTTAATACTATCGTGTAACATGTTGAGCATTAGTGACATCTGAAGGATGAACACTATGCTGGACACCTATGTTGCCTGACTGCTGGCCGCCAAGAGGCAGTCCAGGTCAGACGATAGTTTGTTAGTCCAGTCTGTTGCACTATTTAAGGAATGACGACTATCCATTGCCGGGCACAGGTCTTCTCTCAGAATGAGAGACATATAGGCCATAGTCCACCGCGCTGGCCAAGTGCGAATTGATGGACTTCACACACCTCCGAGAATCTTTTTTTTTAAAAACTCTCGGGTGTGTAGGTTTCCTCACGATCTTTTCCTTCACCGAAAATCAGTGATAATTAATTTCTAATACGCACATAATTTTAGAAAAATCAGTGGTGAGTGCCTGGGTTTGAACCTCGGACCTCCCGATCGAGAAGGCAAGTTCCCAATCGAGTGGGCAACCATTAGGCTATCACTGTTTGCTGCTGCTGCTTATAAATATAGATGAGTTTAAGGGAACTAGGTAGTAAGTACACATTACTGCAGTCGGATGTCGCATGGAGCAATGCGGGTTTCGCAATGTCATATTATGATGCTAGATTTTAAGCAGACTTAAGGATAAATTTAGATGAAAAGGGTGGTTGTAATTTGAGTATGTCCTATATAAATAATTGATTTCATATTTTTCTCCTCTGATTATTAACTATAAAATATGGTGATAGAAAGTATGTAGTACGTAGAATACATGTTGATTAACTAATTAAATACCAATCTACAATTATTTCTGAGCAGTGATAGCCTAATGGTTGAAACTTTCCCTCTCAATCGGGAGGTCCGAGGTTCAAACCCAGGCACGCACCACTGATTTATGTGCGTTTTAGAAATTAATTATCACTGCTTTCTGGTGAAGGAAAACATCGTAGGGAAAACCCGAGAGTTCTTTAAAAAACAATTCTCGGAGGTGTTTGAAGTCCACCAATTCGCACTTGGCCAGCACGGTGGACTATAGCCTAAAACTCTAGCTTTCGGAGAGAAGACCCGTGCCCAGCAGTGAGACAATAATGGGTTGTACCCTACAATTATTTCTAGTGTGAAAGAGTTCTTGTGTTTTAGTGAAGAGGTGTTGCCGACTCACCTTCATTGAGAGCGACTATAATCCTCGCTAGTTACGCGTGTGTGATTGAGTGTTGAAGTGGCAAACAAGCATGCAGTCCACCTGATGGTAAGTGGTCACTGGCGCCCATGGATATCTGTAAGTAACATCAAACAGAACAAAGATTATATCATCATACCACCATAGTCCAGATGTAGTGTAGAGTAGCTACAAAAGTGTCATTTTGAATCAATTGCAGATTTCCACTTTGGCCATTTCCATTATTCCAATAATAATTTAGATGGATTTATTTGACTCTTCTATATAAAAAAGCTTGATAAAATTTTGATATAAATCTGTAATAAACCTATAATGCATAAGTATATCATAAGTTGTCTTGTAAGTGATTTCTTTTAATTTCTTAAGACAAGAGAATTCTTTAAACCGATATATAATGTGTATTTGATGTGATATCTTAAACATTATGTATAAGACATTTCTATACCTAATTGAGAAATCAAGCAGGGTTACCAAGTCTCAAAAATGTATTCGCCTAAAGCCTTCATTATAAACCCCTAAAATCCCCCATTATGAATTATTAATCGGAATTCTTCGTGGCAACCTGACTTGACGACGAAAAAAAAAGGTCTTCGGGTGTAATACATGACCTTTTTTTTCGTTGTGAGGCATGATTATATAGACTGGCGGGGAGATTTCCCTTTAAAAACACCTATATGTTGAAGTTATAAAAACCTCTGAAAATACCCCCAAAAATTTTACACCCCTAAAAATCCCCATCCTACTTGAAAATCCCCTAATTTTGGCGGAAATACCCCTAAGTTGGGAACTAGGTTTAGAAAAATAGAACACAATTTTAAGCCAATTTAATTTAGCTATTTCAATATTATTTCAAATATTCCTTACTAACGTGTTATAATTAATTATTTTTTAGGAATTAAAACCTCGTTTACTTCGATACAATGGATTTTATAAAATTACTACGAAATCTTCGTCAAAATACCTTTTCATTCCTTTGAGTGTAAAAAAAATAATTCTTTATCAGCTATTTTCTCGAAACAAACTAAGGGACGGTTCCTTTCAGTCGTAATTAATCATCCCTAATGAGATTTTGCACTTAGCGAAGTAAAAAATATTGTAGGCAGGTATTAAGTCAAGCCCTAGGGTATATTTCGAACTATCCTTTTTCGTTATTATAAATTGGATATTTTTGAGGTAGAATTATTTGTGGGTAGACCCTGGAAGCACCATCGTCACGTCTATTTCTAGCTATATACCTATATGCTCTATTCTCTACTAGCTGAACCCCGCGGCTTCGACCGCGTTAAAAAAAACTCGTTGTATCGATTGTCTCATGGGAATAAGATATTTTTCCACAGTAAAAAGCAGCCTGTATGTTAATTCAGAGTATCAGCTAACTCCCTATCAAATTTGATGAAAATCGCTCCAGCCGTTTGACGAGCCGCGTGGCGCAGCGGTTACCATACCGGTCTGACGCGCAATGGGTCCCGGGTTCGATTCCCGGCCAGACAGGTATCTGAATGATGAGTTTAGATTCCTGTTCTGGGTCTGGGTGTTTGTGTATTCGTCTTGTGTGTGTCCATGGTACCCACGACACAGGAGAAAATCCTACTGTGGGACTATGAGTGTAGAAAGCGTGTGTGTTTAGACGTGAAGAATCAAACATACATACTCATAAACTTTCGCCTTTATAATATTAGTAAGATTCTATGTGTGTCTGAAAGATCGGTTGTCGTTCCACAATCAGAGTTGCCAGACGTCCAGATTTTTTTTTTTATAATTTATAGGCAGACATTTGATCGCAATCTCACCTCATGGTAAGTGATGATGCGGTCGAAGATGTAACATGCCTGCTTAGAAACAGCCTATTCACTCTGGCCTTGAGGAGGTCCAAATTATTTTTTTCAGGAAATACGCTCGCGGGCAGCGCATTCCATTCCCTAGCGGTGCGCACTAAAAACGTTGAAGTAAAACGGGACGTGCGACAAGGTGGCATATCAACAACATAGGGATGAAACGATCGCCTCGTCCCACGGTGGCAGAAAGTGGATGGTGGAATTAAATCATGCAACTCCTGCGCGCACTCACCGAAATGTATTCTGTAGAATACTGATTTTGGCGGGACATCCCTATTTTTAATCAAAATAATATATCCCGTGCGGGACCGGCTCCGTCTCGCTTTTTGAGAAGAATTGGACTTTTGCAAAAAAATTGTTGATTGTATATATAAGTGGAACGGTAGTTTGACGCCCAAAATAAAAGGTCGCCAAATCTAAGTCGATTTGTAGTTCTTCGGCCAAAAAAAGGTCGCCAAATTTAAGTCGATTTGTAGTTCTTCGGCCACAAAAAAGGTCGCCCAAATCCTCCAGCCCCCCTTACAATAAGGAGAAAACTCCTTTTTTGTCTGTGTGTCTGTGAGGCTTGACACCCTTTGTATCACGAGGACTGCTGTCCCGCTTTTGAAATATCGGCAGGCCCCTACAACAAAATCGTATTTGGAAAACTTTCCAGCTGGTGGGTTGTACCATTATTGTCCCGCAGCTGGGCACGGGTCTTCTCTCAGAATGAGAGAGTTTTAGGCCACTAGGAGTATAGTCCACCGCGCTAGCGAAGTGCGAATTAGTGGACTTCACACACCTCCGAGAACTTTTTTTTAAAGAACTCATGGCTGTGTAGGTTTCCTCACGGTGTTTTCCTTCACCTAAAACCAGTGATAATTAATTTCTAATACACACATACATCAGTGGTGTGTGCCTGGGTTTAAACCCCGGACCTCCCGATTGAGAGGGCAAGTTTCAACCATTAGGCTATTACTGCTCAGGATACTCTCGAGGACTAATGCGAAAATGAGCCTGAAACCATACCCTTCCAACGAAACGCAAGAACTGCTTTACGCTAGAAATATTTGTGGCGGTGGTTCCTCCCCGGTGAAACTCATTCTACCACTTATGAAAACTTGTAGCTACGATTTTTATTTATTTTAATAAAAATCGTATGCCTTTGAAAAAATCTTATTATATTTTTTAACATAAACATCATATTGTTATCTTTTATTACTTTGTTGTTACTAAATTGAACAAAGCATATTTATTTATAGAGTTGACATTACTATCTAATATATTACATTCAGACCTTTCCGCTAAGTTCTGAAACTTTAAAGACCACGCGTATAAATAGAATCAAAACACTGCAGTGTTGAGAGAGGGACGGAAATAAGTACTATTTTATAAGTTAGAAAGAGATGAACGATCGTAATCGTATCGATGGCGACATGATGTATGGTTGAAAGTTGTTTACTTTTAAATTTAGAATAAGTTGGTTAAAAATATATACTATTTATTTGGTCATGTTACGAATATTCAAAAGCTTTTTTCTATAATTATTATCGAACCTAGTAATGTGTCTTTGCTTTAAACTTTGTATGCAAGTAACTATTATTATTATTAATAGAGGAGTATTTCAATTATAACTTTTTTTGGTATGTTTTATAAAATGTTTTTAACTTAACAAAATTTAGATGTAGGTATATAGAATTTAAACTTCAGATATGCGTGTTACATGATAAATGGTTATGTACTACTAAAGAAAATCTCTAGTCAGTAATAAATTTAACTTTAATGTTGAATAAATAATTATAAAAGAATTATCCTATTCTAGTAATTAATAATACAAACAAATACCTTGACTTAATATTGTATGGTATTAAAAACCATATTTAGCAAAAATTCATTTTAAACCCCACCTTTATTAATTATCTTTATACAATTAATTTATTTATTTTGCTGCAATTAAAAAAAATACGCAATTTGTGTAATTTGTGTTATAAAACTGGATATTTCTCTAATTTTGTTAGAAAAGTATTTGAGATTTAAAAAAAAGCTACTTACGAACCAGTTTTAATTACATAAAGAATCTTGCCTAATTTATTCTGAGCTTAATAGTTTTATGACTAATTGACCTAATTTTTGTAATACCCTAAAAGTTTTTCGTAAAATTTTCGTAATTTAATAAAAGTGATCATAAATTTAGATCTTTAATTAAAGTTATCATTGATATCAAATGATACTGTAGTATAGATATCCGAATGCTACAATTAAAAAAAAAACTTACAGTTCTTTATTCAAATATAAAAAAAAAAACTGTTCTTATTTCAAACGAGTCTACGAATGAAATGTGTACAGTTGTAAAGGGAGTCAACAGTGTCCCGTCTGCATTATTAGTCTTTGAACGAGGGCGGGAAAGCATAGCCACTCGACAGTACTTGTCTGAGCTTCACGTGTCGCGGTCGTATATCGTTTATGTCAAATCCGATTTGAATTTCGAACGGCGCGAATTTGTTTTTTATTTTTTTAAAGTGACCAGACTAATATAACTTTAGAGAGACAGCCTGAAAAAGATTTTGTGACTTTTAGTGCTTGCTAGTGTTGTGCGGAACTTTCTGGATTTAACTGTTTTATGGTATGTTATTGTTTATGGTATCGTACGGTTTATGTACTGTTTAAGTAATTACAGTTTTAACGGGGAGTGCTTTGTTTTTATTGTTTATTAGTGTTGTTGAGCTGTATATTTTTATAGAGAGTTAAGTAAGGTTGAATCGCCGAATGTACCTTAATTTTACTAGTTTTTCTCGTTAACCTAAGTACTATTATGTTACGAGGTTTTCATTAACTTATATTGTTTGTAGTAAGTACATTTCTTACTAAGCAGCGTTTGATAGTTGTATAACACAAATTATATAATAAATAAATGATAAATAGTTCTTTGAAAATAATAATAATGATTTTATCGGTAATTAAAATTATAATAAAACATAAACATACATTTTAAGCTTTTTATTAAAAGTGTTTCTTAATAAATAAAGATATTTAAGAGAGTACAACGAGTCAATATCCATGAATTAAGACAATCATCAAAATGTTTTCTAAAATTGTAGAGTCTTGGACTCTACCAATGAAAATACACAGAAAAAGCCATATACATACGATATACTGCTTTTCATCGATATAGAGAATATGTATTATATTATCTATTTCTTATTATAAGGTAACCTGGGTACCTGATTTTCAAATTTTAATTTAACTTCTTTATAAAATGTATATGAAAAACTCTTAATGATATTCTTCATACATTTTATTAGTCTATTAATATTATAGTACCCAATGTAGGTTATCAAGCTTCCGTGACATATTTTAATCAATTTCCTTCGAATGTGACAATTATTTCTAGATAACTTATTTTAATAAGCTATATATTTTATTTCTAGCTTGGTCATCAACTGTTAAACTCTCAAAAATGATTATATTACTTATATATAACTTTCATATATATAAATTTCATATATGACTTTCGTCGTCTATTTAGATTTAGGACCTACTTATGCAAAACAGAATCATCTCACACAACGACAGTTTTGAGAAAAAGCCATTTTTGTCAAAATTTTGTATATACAGTATACAAAATTTTGATATTTACACATATTTTAGGTATTTTTAATAAAATCTATTTACAATGTTGCTCAAAATAATTTATTCTATGTACACAAATATATTATTGGTTTCGTTGGTTTCTTTTTGCAAAAGTAGGTCCACTTTGGAAATGAATTTTCGAAAAAATATGTTAGAGTTTGTATCATAAAATAGATTTTCTAGAACTCTAATTTCTAGAATTAGTATTATTTCTAAATTCTATACCTACTCCTGCGATCACTAGAATTCATGCTACCACGAATTTCTTAGTTTATGCTGCACGTTACCGACCAATGCTACTGTTTTATGATCTAGGTAGATAGTTATTAAGATTTTTTTTCTTTGGGTAATTTCTCTAACTAAAAGTTAATATTTAGATACCCACTTTAAAGTGGATTATTTGATACTAACGCGTGTCAAATAAATAGAGGATTAAAGTGGACACACGTGGAAAAAGTTCCATCAATAGATTTTTAGAATGGATTTTTGTAGACAGAGCCGAGAGTAGCAACGCATTGCAAGTAACTTCAGATGAACTCTGGATAAAATTGATTATAGATGTTCAATAGACGACAATGACCATTTGCTATCACGTGGACTGCATGCTTGTTTGTTGCAATCTTATAAAAAGGCCATTAACTTTTAGAAGAACAACAATTCCCTTTGTTGGAGTTTTTGTAACTTTATTTGTAAGCGCTTCACACGTTTCTGAATTTAAATTATATCATGTACCGTTTTATGTATTTTATAGAAACTTTAAATACTAATATATTTATAAATCGGCCAAGTGCGAGTCGGACTTGCTCTCGAAGAGTTCCAACAATCTTTAAAAAACGGTTAAATATCACTTTTGCTGTAAGGGACTCTCGCTGAATAGGTATTTTATTCAATTTTTATCCTATGGTAGTTGCCCCGGCGAACTTCGTTTCGCCTAATAGTCGAAAATCTAAAATTATCAGTGTTCCTCCGCTATATAATGCATGTAATAAATATAAAAACCTTCCTTTTGAATCACTCTATCTAAAAACACTAAAAAATCACATTTACTGTATGGGACTCCCCCTAAATATATGTCGGAAATGGCGGTATTGTGGCAACACCGGAACGCCAGCGCCATCTAGTGGCGTTCGATGAAGTTAGGGTTTTACCAGTTTAATGGCCGACACCTCAGTCTATCGTTGACGGTCGGCTGAAGCAGACAACTCTAAAATCATTCCGCGTTCTTAGTGCTACGATTACTTGCCTACTTAATTTAGTTTGATTAATTCATGTGTGTTATATGTGTTAAAATCAAGTCTGCAATTTATTCTCGTGCTAACATTCCCTATCAGAGCCCACAGTAGGTTTATCCTGATACGATGAGCGAAAAAGAACCACCCCCTCTGTCATATATATTTTATTATATTTTTATTCTATATTTGATTTTATAGCGGCAACAGAAATACATTATCTGAGAAAATATCAACTGTCTAGGTATATTGATTTATGACATACAGCCTGGTGACAGACAGACGCACAGCGGAGTCTTAGTAATAGGGTCCTGCATTTACTCTTTCGGTACGGAACCCTAAAAAGAGTATTCTATTTTAAGCCCACACAACTCTTTATACACCAAAGCTTAAAGAAGCCAACAAAAATATCGAAGAAAAATTAGAATATCGGCGTCTCCCAAGTTTTCTGGAAAACTGCTCATTATGTTCAAATATCCAAAAATAACTTTATAAGTATACCTGGATTCAGAACTCTTTGAATCATATTATTATGAATCGGTTATGACGTCGCGCGATAACCACCCACATAAAAAGTATTTTTAACTTTACTCAAAATAAGATTTTTTTATCCGACTACGTCAGAAAGAAATTAATGTTTTTGGAGTGTATGGTAGGTTACAACGCATTATTGTCCACTGCTGGGCACGGATCTTCTCTCAGAATTAGGGAGTTTTAGGTAGCCACCGCGCTGGCCAAGTGCGAATTGGTTGATATCACACACCTCCAACAACTTTTTTTAAAGAACTTTTTTTTTTAATTAGGTTGGAGGCAACCTTCACACCCGAGAGGTGTTTAAAAAAAGTTGATTGCGTCCCATTAGCGTCCCACTGCTGGGCACGGGTCTTCTGACTCAGACGGAAGTTAGAATGAGAGAGTTTAAAACATAGTCCACCGCGCTGGCCAAGTGCGAATTGGTGGACGTTAAAGTAGTTAAAGTCTAGTACATTTGCTAAATATTAAGTTACCTTAATATTTAACAACTGTAGTAGACTGTATTAAAATATGTTATAAGTGGCAGAACCCAACTATTTACGAAATTCAAACATAATTATTCACGCTGTAACCAAAACTAAATCCACACACAAACACACAGTCATTACCGTAATTCGTCTCAGTTGTAAGCCAGCTAGTTAAAAAAGAAAAGGATAAAAGATAAAAAAGATCGGTCGGTAGCGTAGCACCTGTTGTGTGGAACCTTTCCCAGGGTCTCTTAGGGTCGGGAAATAAAGAGTTCAATACATTAAAATTATAGTTTTTAACATTTGACGACTCGCGTGGCGTAGTGGTTACCAAACCGGTCTGACACGCAGTGGGTCCTGGGTTCGATTCCCGGCCAGACAGGTATCTGAATGATGAGTTTAGATTCTTGTTCTGGGTCTGGGTGTTTGTGTATTCATCTTAGTGTGGGTACATGACACCCACGACACAGGAGAAAATCCTACTGTGGGGCTATGAGTGTAGAAAGCGAAAGCATTGTCTATTTATGTCTATTATAGTCACAATAGGCATTATTAACAAGTTAGGTGCATAATATAAATTGTACAAAATGACTAATAGTCGTTAATTAACTTAAGAATCCATATTGCCCAAAATGCAAAATGACAAATACAAACAAAGAACGTTGTACAAGCCTATAATATCATCGCAGTTATTTTGACTAATGGTATTAAAAAGTCATAGGGTAAAATGACAAGCATTAGGTAAGTAGTCGATGTATTGGTAGTTGTTATAAGCAAAATATCCAAAGTGTCTAATACACTAAGTGCACAATATCCAAAGCGCAATATGACCAATCATTCATTGTCCAAAGTCCAGTCATTGTCACCAAAGGAGTAAATACTTGGCGAAGGCTTAAAAAAATCCAAATTTGTTTGTTACGAGTTAGCAATCGGAATGCCAAATTAATATAAATGCGACGGCGCCGACGTCAATGTTTTTGAAAATAGAACATGAGAAAAAAATTAAATTTGCAATTTGATGTTCTTTCGTTTGGCAATTTTAATGCCTAGTTTCTTATTTCTAGCGTGAAGCATTTCTTGCGTTTCGATGGAAGGGTGTGGTTGCGGGCACATATTTATATGAGGCGACCATCATATTCCTTGGGAGTAGCGACGCATCTGTGATTGACTTCAGATAGAACCAACGTTCTATATGAAGTTGCTTAGTCAGAAAAACAGTGGAATTGCTGAAATTTTGCACACACATAGTTAATTCATAGGATGCTCATTTCCAAGGTAGACGTTACCGGAGCAGACGAAGCCACGACAATAACCTAGTACTTTACAAAGAAAATTCCTGATATTTTTTTTTATTGAAACCACGCTAAAATTAACTCTACACTATTATTTTGCATAATATATTTAGATCGTATATTATTAAAACATAATTGTATCCTTGTTAATTATTAGTGTGTTGACAGCCCTACATTTAAAATAAGTTTGGTTCCAAAAACATCCAAAAAGGTTTAGCGGCGTCTCTCAACTCAATGAACGATTTTCGTCTTTTTTCGAAACAGGTGGGTTGTTTCTTGGAATTTAAAGCAAGGTCATTTTGATTTTAATCCTTTTGCGTTTCTGGTAAATAAATGTAGTACTCTATACCCGAAGAATCGCGTTTTAATACCATTGTATCTTAAATTTTATTTATGATTTACTAGCTCAATCCCGCGGCTCCACTCGCTTCCTTCATGTTTACTATCTTAAGTTTTTTTTTTATACTTTAACCTAATGATAAGGCAGACGGGCTACCTGATGGAAAGTAGTCACCGTCGCCTATGGACATTTGCAACACCAGAGGAGTCGCCAATGCATCGCCGGCTGTGAAGGAGAGCTCTTTTCGCACATTTCTTGAAGAACCCCATGTCATAGCGCTCCGGGAATACCTCAAAAGGAAGCTCTCTAGGAAATTTCCTATGTGTTAATCTAGATCGTAAATTATCTTCCCCTGTAGTCGGGGAGTGTAGAGTACGGCTACAGTATCCCCTGCCTGTCGTAAGAGATGACTAAAACTAACTTGTTTTAAACTATGCAGTGATTAAAATAATAACTAGGTATCATAAATTAGTACTAAAATATATTTTCTATATGTATCAGGTTTTCTTGCAGCTCTTTCATGTGTCTACAATACGCAATTCGCATTCGCGAATTTTCGCATGTTTTTACATATTCGTATTTGCATTTGCACATTAACATTTAAATTCGCGAATGTCGGCAGCGAATATTCGTATCCGCATTTGTGATATTTCAAATAATAACATTCGTAACAGCATTCCTCGCTGGCTAGTTTATAAAGTTTACCTTACTTCACGATAGATGGCGTTACTTGTTCCAAACAGACGATTAGTATATTGTTTTCAAACATTCGTGCGCGAATACAGTGAAGCACTGTTGTAGTTAATTACATAGACTATTGTTAATTACATAGTTAGGTATCAGACGTATCACTTATTTTTAATAAAATATTGGATACGTAAGTACTTTTGAACTGTTGCAAGTTGTACAACCAAAATAATCCTTTGGAAATATTACATTCTTAAACGTAATATGTGTTATGTATTGCACGACTCATAATGTTGCAAAGTATCTACGTCTTTTTATTAACACTAGTCACCCGTCGCATCGGTCGAAATTCGACCGTAATTTAAAATAAAAACTGAACTTCATATTGTCCAAAGTAATGCGATTATTTCTCAAATGCAAATAAAACGTAATAATTTTCAAGTAATTTTATATTTAACGCGCCCGTTAAATATAAAAAGAGGTTTAATTAGCTAAGCCGCACTTAAAAGCAATAGCGGTATTTTGACAAAGACATCTGTCATTTTTGACGTTATGTGTTTCCATAGTAAGACATTGAATGTTCTATTTCGTTTATTATGTATGTGTTTGTGACAAATGCATGGTAGTTTGTGTAATGTAGTTTTAGTTGATTTTATGTATGATATGTACATTATTTGAAAAAAAAAATTAACAATCTGCATTCCTTCTCAACGTCCACTATAACCATGCAAAATTTCATACTATTCCGTCCGCGGCATATTACTTAAAAATGCACCACAAGTTTGCCACCACTGCATAACAAAATCACAAAGTCTATTCCACAATTGGAAATATTTAAAGAAGCTGCTCAAATATATTTTAATTAGTCAAACTGAACAGCTAAGCTTATAATCGAACAAACGCTCTCAAAATCCAATAAGTTTTATTTTTCTTTATATATGAAACTAACGCCCATTGTAATTTACAACAAACCAAAAACTAGTTTAGGCTATTAATTTTAGATTTGGATCAAAGAGTTCCAATAATTTATAAAGAGCTCTACTTAATTTATTTTAAATGTGTAATTATAGAGGCTTTGTCGGTATTTTACTGCCTTTTATTAACTTCCTATGTCGGTATGCGTGGGTCAAACATTAGACCTTTAGTATGGGTATATTATGTTTTATTAAAACAATAATTGTCTACGTTTTCCGCTATCATTGCTAACTACAGTCACAAACGTAAGCATTAGTGAAAATATCTGTCTAAAAACAACTTCAGTAAAATAAATCTGTTGTTGTCAAAATTAAGCGACGAAAACAAGTAAAATATTGTTGTTGTCAAAATTAAGGGACTAAAACAAGTAAAATATCTATTGTTGTCAAAATTAAGCGTCGAAAACAAGTAAAATATCTGTTGTTGTCAAAATTAAGCGACGAAAACAAGTAAAATATCTGTTGTTGTCAAAATTAACAAACGAAAACAAGTAAAATATCTGTTGTTGTCAAAATTAAGCGACGAAAACAAGTAAAATATCTGTTGTTGTCAAAATTAACTAACGAAACCAAGTAAAATATCTGTTGTTGTCAAAATTAAGCAACGAAAACAAGTAAAATATCTGTTGTTGTCAAAATTAACTAACGAAAACAAGTAAAATATCTGTTGTTGTCAAAATTAAGCGACGAAAACAAGTAAAATATCTGCTGATGTCAAAATTAAACGACGAAAACAAGTAAAATATTTGTTGTTGTCAAAATTAAGCGACCAAAACAAGTAAAATATCTGTTGCTGTCAAAATTAAGCGACGAAAACAAGTAAAATATCTGTTGTTGACAAAATTATGCGACGAAAATAAGTAACATTGTTAAATTATTTAAAAAATTCCGACTACTTAAAAATTTTAACTCAATATATTTTTTATGGTCTACTTACTAACATTTGTTTCATACCCAGATTGTTATTAGAATCACAAGAAATAGTAGCTAGAGGAGCTACTTCTTGTTGTCTTATGACAAACGCCATATTTAAAAATTATATAGCCTGTCTGTACCTGTACTCTGTAAGTTGTGACGATTCCAATGATATGTCATAATTAGACACCGGATTATATGCATTTGCATATTTGCCCATGCAAATGCATATAATGACAGTTTTTGCATATTTTGGTGAATTTTCATTAGTATTGGGCTTCGTTCACAGTTTGTTCGGTTAGTCTGCTGATTCCTGCCATTGAACTATGGCAGGAATGACGAAAAAAAGGTCATCAAATCTATACCGATTTCAGTTTAACCGACCAAAAATAAAATAAATGGTGTTTTGATAGTGCAAATTTTGGGTATATTATATACTAGCCGTACCCGCGGCTCCACCCGCGTTCAAATCAATGTATTACAAAGTTTTACCAATTTCACCCCCTGAGGGGTTGAATTTCATAAAATCCCTTCTTAATGAGCACTTACGTCCTTAAAAGAACCCCTATGCAAAATTAAAAACTCCTTGCACTTGTAGTTTCTGAGATTTCGTGATGAGTGAGTGAGTGACCTTTCGCTTTTATATAGATTAATTTTAGTGCATATTTTGCCAATTTATGCATATAATCCGATGTCTAGTTATGATCCATGAAACCAAGACATACGAACGATTACACAAGACACACACACACGTTCGAAAATCACCACTTCTGACATAGTCGGGTAAATACTTATATTATCGAAATATTCTTTGCACAATCATGGGTTTTGACGAAAGCGTCCTAATAGCGTCTTTGTAATCCATGCTTCAGATGTCGAGAGTATTCGAAGGGAGTACAGAAATACATTAAGCTTCAGAAATAGCATCAAAATGCAGGGGAGTGGAGCATACAATAAACCACTCCCCTATATTTATACTGTGAGGGAATACTAACTACTTACTACCTACTGAGTTATAAATGGTGCGCTAAAAGCATAAATTGGTATATTGGTAAGGAATATTGGTATAAGTTTTTAGAATAATAAGAGGTTATACCCGCGGCTTTGCCCGCTTCGTTCATATCTACCATGGCCATGTGTATCGTATGTGTTATTCATTACCGATAATTTAGATAATTTAGATGTAAAAGAGTAACAAACATATATATGAAGATTTTGAAGGTGGTAGAACCAGTGTAGTTCGACCGGGGAAGTACCACCGCCACACACACAGATGCGACGCTATTCCCGAGGACTATGATGGTCTCCTCATATAAAAGTGTGCCGGTAAACACACCCTTCCATCGAAATACAAGAAATTCTTCACGCTAGAAATACATAGGTGTGGCGATGGTACTTCCCCGATCAAACTACATTGGTTCTATCACCTTGAAATTACTATCCTACTGCTGGGAATAGATCTTTTCTCAGAAGACCATTATTATCAGCGCTTACCGTCCTTTATTTATTTATTCAATGAAGTAGCAAACGACCATACACTCCACTTGATGATATGGCCAATACCGCCCATGGTGTTAACCTTATAAAGGCAACGATTAAAATAAATTAATCGATCTACTGAATGAATTCTCCATCTCAGTTACTGGGAATGACACTTTTTTTAACTCAAAGCTCAAACTTAATTAGTCAAGAGTTCTAAAAGCTTTAGCTTTGAAGATGGAAGCATAAAGTAGCAATAAAAGGAAATTGATTTTGATGTTCCAGTTTTATGAGAGACGTTAGGCAGCGCACACACGCGTGAAGACGTCTTAAAAAAAATTGTCGCCCGTCGCAACGGTCGAAATTCGACCGTAACGCCGGGTGCGTTAAAAAAAGGTTTAATTAGCTAAGCTGCATTTAATAGTAATAGCGGGTATTTTTACAAAGACATTTGACATTTTTGACGTTATATGTTTTCATAGTAAGACGCTGAATGTTTTATATCGTTAATTTTAATATGTTTGTATCAAATGAAAGGTAGTGTGTGTAATGTGATTTTGGTTTATTTTACCTATGTTTTACGCATTTTTGAAAAAAATATTAGCATTCCGTAATGCTATACATTGAATGTTATATGTCGTATATTATGTATGTGTTTGTGTCAAATGCAAGGTAGTGTGTGTAATGTGTTTTTAGTTGATTTTGTGTATATTAGTAAAGTAAGAAAATTAAAAAAAAAACAAAAGCAAACACTGATTTTTTTTGTAGTTTTTAAATTTATGTTATTATATTTTTTTTTATTGTACAAATATTACCGTTGCTATAGTCAAAATTAAAAAAAAACAGGCGCGTTGAACTAATTTTTGCTACTTTAATTTAATGATGAAACATTTATTGAACTATAAGCTCGATTGCAGTATATAAGCCTGTCGTTAACCCATTATTGTCCCACTGCTGGGCACAGGTCTTTTCTCAAAGTGAGCAAGTTTATCCAGCTTTGAGAACTACTTTTATTTTAAAGAACTCTATTAAAAAATGAAATCAAATGTCTTTATTTTGTACAGGCCTACGCGGGCACTTACAAATTGTCAGTTTTATTTTTTTTACACTACCACCGGATCGGAACACGACCTCAACTGAGAAGATCCGGCAAGAAACTCAACTGGTTTGTCTTTTTTGTTATTTAATGTGTCATTTTTATAGGCAATTATAATTATTGAGTTTCAGTGTATAAGCAGCCTTTTCTTCCTTTTAGAGATCAAAGTCAATAAGATGACAGGACATTTAGTGTTTTACTAAAATCTGAAATTTTATTGTACTTTTATATTTCCTTTCATACTGTCTGTTAAAGAGCTTTAGAAACGGAACGTAATTTTTAACTTCATATTTTATTTTTGTGAATGAAGTAAGTTTTTGGAAAATATAGGAAAGTTTTGACATATGTCATATCTCTTTCAAATGTCATTAGTTTATGACATTTGAAAGAGATTGAACTAGTGTAGTTCGAACGAGGAAGTACCACCGCCACACCTATTTCTAGCGTGATGCATTTTTTGCGTTTCGATGGAAGGGTTTGGTTGCGGTATAATTTTATATGAGTCGACCGTCATAGTCCTTGGGACTAGCATTGCATCTGTGATGGACTTACCATCAGGTGGACTGCAAGCTTGTTTGCAACTTCAATCAGACAAAAAAAAATGTGTAAAAATTGATAATCAAGAAAAATATAACTTAGATGTTTACTTTGTCTAATAGCAAATATATATAAAAAACATGCATCGTTCGGTAAAAAAAATACATTACAGGATATTTATTTTTTCGACAGTTTTTCATTCAGTCAAAAACTACAGCCGTAAAGTTAGTTTAGAAAAAAACGGATTCATCGGGGAATTACTGAGAAACAGAGCACTCGTTTTACGACCTGCCGGTGAAAACTGTAAATCTTCTATAGACTGTTCCTAGTAGCAGTAAAAAACAATACAGTTTATCTTTCATTCTTTTTCTTTTACGTTCGGAGCAGACGCAATCGGTAAATCAAATTGGGTTTAAAACAATCTGGTCTGAGCACGGAAGGATAAATTGACTATTTTTTGTTCGTTTTCAACTATAAAGACGTTTCTCTTTAGTGTTTGGTCTATAGTATGTTGTATGGTACCTTTAATGCGATTAACCTGCAATAGTGAAGTGACAATATGCCACGAATATAGCAATTGGACCTACTTATGCAAAACAGAATCAACTCACACAAAAAAAGGTATTTTTGACAAAATTTTGTATACTGTATAATTTTAGGTTATTTTTAATAAAATCTATTTACAATGTTACACAAAATAATTTGTTCTACGTATCATATATGATATTTTTGAAAATTATCAACATTTTAATAATAATGAAAAATCGTTGGTTAATTTTTGCAAAAGTAAGTCCAATTGCTACAAATATATAAAGATTTGATGCAGCAAATCGTATTAATAACGCATTTCCTATGCGTGTTTGTTGCTTGGTAATACCCTAGTATTTAATGATTTATTTAAAATTTAAAATTTTGGCGTTCGCTTCAAAATAATATTGGGAATTAGAGCGTGCCAAACTAATTATCATATGCTAGCTGTACCTGCGGCTTCGCCCGCCTGCACACTTTTATATGAGGCGACCATCCTAGTCCTCGGGAGTAGCAACGCATCTGTGATTGACTTCAGATGGAACCCATGTTCTGTATGTAGTTGATTACAGATGTCGCAGGGCGGCAGTGACCACTTACCATCTGGTGGACTGCATGCTCGTTTGCTACTTCAGTCTGATAAAAAAAAATATATAAATATTTCATATTGCGCGTGCCAAATAAATGGACATACATACAAACATATATAGTTATATACAAACACACATACTTACGAAAAACATTACTCTCCTTACGCACTCGGGTAAAAATAAATAGACCAAGCTAATTTGCTTAAAGATTTAAGCCATCCATCCATCCATCCATCCATAAATCCATACCAATGTCAATCGCCATCTATAAATATTTTGTCGTAACTGGTTCTACGATTTTCCTCTTCCAATGTAAATTTAATTTTTGGGTCAAGTATTACGATTTGAATGTAATTAAATTCAAAACACGTTTATCTTCCTGTAACGGATATTTTGGCTTTCTAAAGATACCTATTTGATAGCAAATGACATAAACCAAGTAATTGGTTGACTGGCTGTGCTCACCGATTTTGCTTGTGATTTATAAATGTTATATAACTTTAAATTTTTATTCGTAACTTTTAACTTTAACAGAAGACGAATTTTCTAGACACAATGACTAATTGTTAAATCAAAATACATATATTTTCTAGATCATTCTCAATGATTTTAGATTACATTTATAAATATAATAAATGTCTTGGAAAAAATATATTTAATTGGACGACTTCATACACCTTTTTCTAGTGAACTCTCGGGTGTACAGGTTAACCATGTTTCCATAACTATGAAACAAATCCTACGCATATACTTTGAAAAAAAAAATCTGTGGTGCTTGCCCGTTATTTGAACCTCGGACCTGGGCTAAGGCTGTCACTGTCAAGTTTCAGAAAATATCACATTTTGGCGGCATAGATACTCGCAAATACATTTTCATAAACACCCAGACCCACAGCTGAAATTTAAATTCACTTCACAGTCAGCCTGCACGGGAAATCGAACCCAAAACCATGTGTATCAGGCCTATTTACAACTTTAACGATTCAAACCCGATAAAATAGTGATCAAAAACAAACTCACAAGAAAACTCTGTAGCAATAAAAAAGGGTTAAATTTTACTGCCTTTTAAACCGTTGTTCTTAAATTCCCGGAAGGAATGACATAACAAACTTGTATCTACTGGGAATCGAACGGCGGAATCCTAAGATGTTATCTATTTAAATTTCAATCTACATCTTATTCAAAAACCGGAATCCAGTAGTGGTGTTAAAAAAAATCCCGGGAATCGAACCCACGCTCATTACTACCTGCGGTTATTTCCAACGTCATTATGTCGGTCGATTTCTAAGATTGTTTTTGTGTAGATTATGGGTTTTTTTCTTTTTTAGGGTTCTGTACAAAGTGAACCTTATTATTAAACCTACTCATCTGTCTGTCGACTAATTGTATCTGTAAGAGTTATAGATTTTACGTAGTGTTACTATTTTTAACAGAATTATTATTACTATTAAATATTCTCACACCAACAAAGAGGTACCGCACAAGACTCGTGTTTTTTAACGATTTTGATATTCTCTTGTGAAAACGTTGTACGTGGAATTGGTAAATAGCTTTTTATTATATTATTTATTTACTTATTATAAACTAAAAAAAAAATTATTGGTCATGCATAAATAGTAGGTACCCTTTCTGAGTATCAGTAGTAGCCTTAAAAGCCTCAAAAAACGAAAAAGTAATTAATACTTTTTCGTAATATTATTAAATTTATTAAAGAATAAAAATTTTTGGTCCACCAATTCACCCTTGGCTAGCGCGGTGGACTATGGCCTAAACTCTCTCATTCTAAGAGAAGACCCGTGCCCAGCAGTGGGCCAATAACGAGTTGACGAGTGTAATTTATGCCACTACGGTGTATTTGGAGCATCACGTTTTCAATTCTAATGTAAATTATTTTTATTAATGAATTTTAGGTTATTTGTGCAAAGCGTTGACAAATGTATATAGCACTACGGAACTTATCACAAATGCGATTCGTGCTTGACCGTATCTCTTATTCCCGACGAATATTTTTTATGTTATAATGTTGATAGATTTATTCTTTACCTTCGTTTTCTTACGTAATAGAAGTAGCAATGTAACGTGCAGTTTAAATGACATGAAGTGGTCAATGTGGCCCATGACCAAGAGAACCCGTAGCTGTACGTGTGTATCAAGATATAAATTCCGCTATAATATTAGTCTAAAATCATATACTCGTAGTGTGTCGTCTAACGAATTAATACGTGACGATTTCGTATTAGAAAAGAATAAATATAAATATTAGAACCTTTTAACTAACTAAGAAACTCCTCAAAGCGCGACAACGAATGTTATTATTTCACAGGATTTGAACTCGGCATTTGGCTTTCTCTTCACCATTCGATGTGTAGTGGTGATGCCTTCGAAATTGAATCAAAAGGGCTACCTTTCTAATGCTACATACCTTCGAAATTGAACTAAAAGGGCGACCTTCCTAAGGTCTGGAGATGCACAATGTATCTATAAGATGCTATAACAAACAAAGGAAACATCTGGTAAGTTCAGCCATAGTCATCCAAAGTTGACCCATAATTTACGGTACAACTTTGAAACAAAACTTGCACACGTGCTTTGGGTAAGCAATTGGAATAATTTGAGGTACACTGGAAAAATACTGAAACTGTATGAACGACTATTTTATCCAGGTTTAATTTGAAGTAGCAACGATCGTGTAAATCCGACCCGCGACTAACCGCGTCGCGGAGCGATTACAATAGCGGTCTGACAGTGGGTTCCGAGTTCGATTCCCGTCCAGACTAGTATCTGAATGATGAGTTCAGTTCTTATTTTAGGTCTGAGTGTTAGTGTATTTGTCTTTGTGTGTATCCATGGCACCTATAGGAAATAAATGTTGTGTGGGGCAATGAATTCGACCGGAGGTATTTGCGTTAAAAAAAACAAACATCCATTCATTCACACAAACATAAGTTCGTAAACCTTATAATTTTTTTTTTATCTGACTGAAGAAGCAAGCGATCATGCAGTCTACCTTATGATAAGCGGTTACTGCCGCTCATGGACATCTATAATCAACTACATACAGAACATGGGTTCCATCTGATCACAGTCAAAAACAGATGCGTTGCTACTCCCGAGCACTATGATGGTCGCCTCATATTAAAATAACAAACAAACCAAACCTAAATAGGTTACAGTTATAGGAATGTATTGTGACGTTCTTGAGAATTTGCAATTTTCTTACGACGCCGTAACTCCTGATCCTATTAAAAATACCAACCAGTTTTAGTTCTACCTTTTTGTGTCTGGAAGCCCTGGTCTAAGTTATACTAAGGAAGGTGGTAGAACCAGTGTAGTTCGACCGGGGAGGTACCACCGCCACACCTATTCCTAGCGTGAAGCATTGCTTGTGTTTCGATGGAAGGGTGTGGTTGCCGGCACACTTTCACATGAGGCGACCATCATAGTCCTCGGGAGTAGCAACGCATCTGTGATTGACTTCAGATGGAACCCACGTTTGGTATGAAGTTGATTACAGATGTCCATGGGCGGCAGTGACCACTTACCATCAGGTGGGCTGCATGCTCGTTTGCTACTTCAGTCAGATAAAAAAAATACTTATAACTTTATACCTTACGCTGTCTTTTGCGTATAGCGTATTCATTTCTCCTGATACAGGAATCATAATAGCAGGTGTTCCTAAGTCAGCTGAATTACATATCATATTACGTTAGTGCTAATTTGTTATTATGGAGAAATGTAATATGTCTGTGTCATCATTATTATTGTTAAGGTTTAACTTGTTATAAAGGCGGTTCCAGATGTGACCGCCGTGGCCCTGTAGTTCCGGGACCAGAATAGGGCTACGGTATCCCCTGCTTGTAGTACGAGGCGACTAAAAGGGGCCTTTCGGGGTTGCGGGCTGCTAGAGTGGGAGCTCGAACTGTCCAGCCAGGCGATCCCGGAAAGGACGGCGGTATGTGTGGACGTATACCGTCGTAAAGACTAGACGGAACGGTGGGCCCAGCCGTCCATCTGCGAGGACCCCGATGAGGCAACGCGCTCAGAGGATTCCGGTTGCGTTCGTTTGGAGATCCCGGAGTCCTCCCTTTAGCGCCGAGGACGGCCACCGGGGGGAGGGTTTTGTGCACTGAAAATCCCCACATAACCCTGCGTCGCTCTCACGGCGTGGGGTACCTTTTGAAGGTTTCCCCCTCGAAAACAAGAAGAGGCTAGACTGCCGATCAGATGCACATTTAATGGATGTTTATGTTTATATTTTGTTCTAAAGTATGTATACTATCTCTCTTGATAGCTCGCCATTGATCTTTACATCTTTCTTGTCTTTTTTGATTAGACGTGTAGAATTACTGATAATGATTTGTATACAGTCCAAATAAAAAATTAAACTAATTGATTAAACGAATTCGTGCCTAAGCTCTATCACATTTTCAGTTAATCAAGGTGTCCGTTGACATTTTTTTTAAAGGTTGAATTATCAAAGGGCATTCAGTCCACCTGATGTTAAGTGGTCACATCCGCCCGTGGACGTCCATAAGCATCTACATGTTAAACAAGAGTTCTATTTAAAGTCATTTAAAGTTTTGTTGCTACTTTCGAAGAACTAAGAACTTATTTTTAGATCAGTTTTTGCTGCTTCACTCAGAAGTAGGTGTGGCAAAGGTACCCTCTCGAACTATACACAATCTACTTTTTTTTACCTGAATTGAAGTAGCGAACGAGCATGCAGTTTACCTGATGGTAAGTGGTCACTGCCGCTCATGGACGTCTGTAATCAACTTCAAAGAGAACATGGGTTCCATCTGAAGTCAATCACAGATGCGTTGCTACTCCCGAGGACTATGATGGTCGCTTTATGTGAGTGTGCCGGCAACCACACCCTTCCATCGAAACGCTAGAAATGCTTCACGCTAGAAATACGTGTGGCGGTGGTATTTCCCCGGTCGAACAACACTGATTCTACCTTTAAAACCTTGCAGATATATCCGTGATCACGTACCACGAGATAGATGGAATGCTCGTTTACTTTCTACACGTATTTCACAAAAATACCAAGGATCTAATAGCGTTTAGATAGAATCCTGATCTAGACATCCGGTATCGGACAAAGCGCCTAGGTATCCTAAGTATTAAACGTTCATCCGCCGGTTGCTTTTAAACCTAAGACCTAAGCCTGCGTTCACATTTGAGTACTAATGGTTTGTTAATCCGAAATAATGTAAATAAATGGTCAACAATACTGTCAAGGAGAAATGTACCTATAGTTGTTGTAGAAGGGTTAGTTTTGGAGATAGTTATAATTGTTTATTTTTGAAGTGAAACTTCTTTAGGCGCATGAGGGTAAAATTTTTACAGATGAAACGTCACGCCGGTATGCAACGGAAGTGTCGCAAAAGAGAGAGAGAGTGATCGAGACCGATTGAGAGAGAGTAAGACAGGGCGAACGTAGCATGAGCAACTAGCCGTGGAGTGAGAGTAGGGAGCAAGCGACTGAGAAAGATTGAGAGAAAAAGTGAGACAGAGCGAACGTCGTATCACGCCTTTTTCCCTTCCTCTTAATCTTGGAAATTTAAAGTTTTAGATTTGTATAAATATAAACAAGATTTATAAATTAGTTCGCCAAAGAAGTTTCACTTCTGACATGTGTACTTTGTACGCACGCATGTTTTTTTTATAGTATACTACTACCTAAGAATATGAGCATGCAGGTCATGTGATGGACCTCGGATCAATGGACATCGGATCAACTCCTGATATGATTAGAGTTACTTGAAGTCGGCGAAAGGTGCGTTGAAGCCCCTGATTATTCGGGATAAGTATAGGTTTGCATAAGTTAGGATAAGTATTTATCCATCATTACCTTCTAAGTCACACTGTTAAACTGTTATTATAAGGCAAAAATTGTTAATGCCTCTGGACATGAACGACAGAGGGCTTTCGCATCTTCAATAGTTTTCCTATGTTGGATAGACTAACACCAGTCGCAAAACTATACTAACATCTATTGATTACTTCGAGATCATGAAGAATTAATAAAATTGCAAAAATACATAAATAGATTGGTCTATTAGTATTTCCACAAAAAAGTGAAAACGTCAAAATCCGTAAAAGTACCAAGTAAAATATTTGAAATACTACTCGTACTCGGGCCGTGTGGTGTCGGCCTTTTAGAATAGCACCACTCCCTCTCTTCCCGTGGATGTCGTACGAGGCGACTAAGGGACATAAATCCAAGAGATGGGCAGCAGCATCTCCTTGTGTAACTTACACCTACTGCGGTCACCAACACGCTTGCCAGGCGCGGTGACTATCGGCAAAAACCCCCAATGGAAGGTGCAGAAGAACCCCGGCCCCCAGTCCCTGGCAGCCCCGCTATTCCAGGCTACGGTAGCGGCCTAGGTAACGGCGGGGCAGGGGGTGCTAAGAATCTCCGGCAGAGATCCGGCTACCGCAACCGACGACTTCTGCACCTGGCAACATACAACACCAGGACACTGAGGACCGACGAGAAGATACAGGAGCTGGAAGAAGAGATAAACAAGTTGAACTGGAGTGTTTTGGGATTGTCTGAAGTCCGAAGACAGGGTGAGGACACGATAATCCTCAAATCGGGCAACTTGTTCTATCACCGGGAGGGCGACCACCTGTCTCAGGGTGGTGTCGGGTTCCTCGTCCACAAATCCCTCGTCAACAACGTGGTAACAGTCGACAGTGTGTCGTCAAGGGTAGCGTACCTTATACTCAGAATATCTAAACGGTATTCGCTGAAGGTCATACAGGTATATGCGCCGACTTCGACACACCCAGACGATGAGGTCGAGGTTATGTATGAGGACGTAAGTAGAGCCATACATACCTCAAAGACCCACTTTACCGTTGTTATGGGAGATTTTAACGCAAGACTAGGCACGCGGAACGATGGCGAGCGGAAGGTGGGGCCCTTTGGAATTGGACAACGGAACCACCGAGGCCGCTTGCTTGCCAACTTCTTGGAGAGGGAAGGCCTCTTTATGATGAACTCTTTCTTCAGGAAGAAGGCACAGAGAAAGTGGACTTGGATAAGTCCTGATGGTTCATCTAAAAACGAGATAGACTTCATTTTAGCAGACAAACGGCACATATTTAATGATGTCTCTGTGATCAACAGGGTGAAAACCGGAAGTGATCACCGGATGGTAAGAGGCACATTAAATATCAACGTAAAGCTGGAACGGTCACGCCTAATGAAGTCTACGCTCCGACCAACACCTGTCCAAATCCAGGGCTCCGAAGAGTTTCAACTTCAGCTACGAAATCGTTTCGCGTGTCTCGATTCTTGCGTTTCTGTGGACGAAATTAACACCAAGGTAGTAACAACTGTCCACGAGGTGGGGTCTAAGTACTTTAAGACCCACTCCAGTGGTAGGTCTCGGATTTTCTCAGAACATACTCTCGGTCTCATGAGGGAGAGGCGAGAACTATGTGTGCAGTCTCCAGCCTCAATGTCGAAATACAGACTGCTCAATAAACAGATCTCTCAGAGTAGGCGACGCGATTGGCGTGCTCATAACACCCATCGCGTAAAAGACACTATTGAGCGAAACCAGGGCTCGAGAGTGTTCGCCAGGGATCTGTGCGTTGGGCAGAGCCTGCTGACGAGGTTGAAGACCGAATCGGGCACCATGGTTTCGTCTAACTCCGATGTTCTGAGGGAAATTGAGAAATACTACGGACAGTTGTATGCTTCCGCACGAGCTCCCGCCCGTAACAAGGCGGGCGACAAACGTGCCAAACTGACCCGACACTATACTGAGGACCTCCCGGACGTCAGCCTGTACGAGATTAGAGAGGCTCTCAAACAGCTGAAAAACAACAAGGCACCGGGCGATGACGGAATCACAACAGAGCTGCTAAAAGCTGGCGGTAAACCCGTACTAGTGGCGCTCCAAAAGTTGTTCGATTCCGTCATTACTAGCGGGACAACCCCGGAAGCGTGGAGCAGAAGCATAGTGGTGCTGTTCTTCAAAAAGGGCGACAAAACTCTTTTGAAGAACTACAGGCCCATTGCGCTTCTGAGCCACGTGTATAAGCTGTTTTCGAGAGTCCTCTCTAACCGCATTGCACGCAGGCTAGACGACTTCCAGCCTCCCGAACAAGCCGGTTTCCGAAAAGGCTACAGCACCATAGACCACATTCACACGCTGCGGCAGATTATACAGAAGACCGAGGAGTATAATCTGCCGTTATGTGTTGCTTATGTGGACTATGAGAAAGCCTTCGATTCTATCGAGACCTGGGCGGTGCTGGAGTCCCTTCAGCGATGCCAGATCGACTATAGGTACATCGAGGTGCTGAAGTGTGTATACACTGCCGCCACCATGTCAGTCCGAGTACACGACAGAAGCACAAATCCAATCCAACTGCAGCGGGGAGTCAGACAAGGTGATGTTATATCGCCGAAACTGTTCACCGCTGCGTTGGAAGATTTGTTCAAGCTGATGGAGTGGAAAGGTCTTGGCATTAACATCAATGGCGAACACATCACGCACCTTCGATTTGCCGATGATATAGTCATCTTGGCAGATTCGCTGACGGACCTCAACACAATGCTAGGCGACCTCAACAGTGCCTCACAACGGGTGGGTCTTAAGATGAACATGGACAAGACGAAAATCATGTCTAACGTCCATGTCACACCCGTACCGGTAGTTGTTGACGGCACTCCTCTCGAAGTTGTCGACGAGTACATTTACCTGGGACAAACGATCCGGATGGGTAAGTCCAACTTTGAGAGGGAGGTCACTCGAAGAATCCAACTCGGCTGGGCTGCGTTCGGGAAATTTCGTAGTATCTTCTCGTCCACAATTCCTCAGTGCCTGAAGTCGAAACTATTCGAGCAATGTGTGTTGCCAGTGATGACCTACGGCGCCGAAACGTGGTCCTTCACTGTAGGCCTCATTCGGAGACTCAGGGTCGCTCAGCGTGCTATGGAGAGGGTTATGCTCGGAATTTCGCTACGAGACATGATTCGCAACGATGAAATCCGTAGACGAACGAAGCTTACCGACATAGCTCTCAAAATTAGTAGGCTGAAGTGGCAATGGGCCGGCCACATCGCTCGCAGGACCGATAACCGATGGGGAAGGAAGGTCCTCGAGTGGCGACCACGTTTAGGCAAAAGGAGTACAGGTCGCCCCCCTACCAGGTGGACCGATGACCTGAAGAAGACAGCGGGAAACCGTTGGATTCAGAGGGCACAGGACCGGTTGGAGTGGCGCCATTTAGGGGAGGCCTATGTTCAGCAGTGGACATCAAAAGGCTGATGGATGGATGGATGGATGACTACTCGTACTGATGAGATAAAAATAAATTATGAATTAATTAATTAAAAATAGGTACTAAAGAAGTACAAAGTAGGTACAAAAGGAAAATTAGAGAAATTTTGTAAAAAGAGACAAAACCCAAGCATTACATACTCGTATTGCAGAGAATACTTTTTTCGTAACACCAGGTCTCAGCGCCCATTAATTGCACTTATTCTAACACTAAACATTTAGTGTGGACGCGCCCTAAGCTGGGTTTAGTACTTAATGGATACAAATGGGTAGTGTGGGAAACCTAATGGTATTTGATGCTGTAATGGCTTGATTCTTTTAAATCGTAAAGCAATTTATTTAGCAAGTCTCTAGGGAGAGTAAGATTTTCTTTTTTCTTCATTATCTGAGTGGCAGTGCAACGGCCAAGTTGAGATTGTAGGAATCTTTTGTCCCACTGCGTGCGCCCCGCGGTTTCATATGCGATGAAAAATAATATTAAATTCCAAAAAATATAATTTTACTTAAATTTGGTGGATTTAAGAAACAATGTTGATTCAAGATTTGGATTATAAGTTGGATTATATTATTACTAATTTGGATTATTTATTTATTTGGATTTTAAAAGAACAAGTGTAGTTCGACCGGGAAGGTACCATCGCCACACCTATTTCTAACGTGAAGCATTACTTGCGTTTCGATGGAAGGGTGTGGTTGCCAGCACACTTTATATGAGGCGACCATCCAAGTCCTCGGGTGTAGCAACGCATCTGTGATTGACTTCAGAAAGCCGCATGTATAACCTAGTATAAGATAATTCATATCTAATAACCATATCGATTCAAAGGAATGTACAACAGTTATAAACCACACTCATAGGGTATAAAGGAAAGCGGTAAACCATAATATTACTAGAAAAATATACCGCAATATCACTTTACGATCCTGCTTGTGTTTCTAGAAATAATGCAAGGAATCTCAGATATCTGAATGCTTAAGTTAATTAAGCGTTTCTGGATGCTGATTTTAACGCTATTCAACTTGTTGAATAACTTAAAGTAGTTAATATTTTTTTCTAATAGTAGGTTCTTATGCGAGTTCTGACACAAATTTAAATGTTGGCCCATTATTATCCCGCTGGCAGTGAGCTGGCAATCATTAGACATAGACTTAGACGACCCGCGTAGCGGAGCGGTTACCATACCGATCTGATACGCAATGGGTCCCGGATTCGACAGACAGGTATCTGAATGATGAGTTTAGATTTATGTTCTGGGTCTGAGTGTCTGTGTATTCGTCCTGTGTATGTCCATAGTACCCACGACACAGGAGAAGATCGTAATGTGGGGCTATGAGTGTAGAAAGCGTGTTTTTTTTAAAACAAATCACACCCCGTCACCAAAACAGACTTAAAGACTTCACGCTAAGGCACTTCATGGTTTAAAAAATTAAATATATGTCAAAAACGTCGTGCAAGTTGCTAATTATAAACCGATACATTCGATTTGTTACCTTGTAAGGTAAGTTTCCAGCACCTTTTAACTGATAATTACCTTAAAAACTAAGTAACATTTAATATGTGTACGTGCAACTGGTCTTAACTGCAGTGGTTTAAGTTTTAAACGCAAGTAATGAGGGACGAAATTGCCAGTAATGACACTAATATTCGCAGATCATTGGAAACTGTGAGTATTGTCAAACCAAGAACGATAAGCGATGAAACTATATTTAATTTTTTTTTTAATTTGATTGTTTTTATATAGGTATTAGGTTAGGTTAGGTTAGGTTACAGTATTGGATATTGAAATTTTAGGCATAGTCTAATAGGGCTACGGCATCCCCTGCGTGTCGTAAAAGGCGACTAAAAGGAACTTCCGGGGTTGCGGGCGGCTAGATTGGGAACTCGAACCGTTCGGTCAGGCGACTCCAGGAAGGACGGCGGTATGTGTGGTCGCATACCGTCCTAAAGACTAGACGGAGCGTTGGGCCCAGCCGCCCATCTGGGAGGAGCCCGATGGGGCAATACGCTCAGAAGTTTCCGTTTCCTTTTATGATCCCGGAATCTTGATGATGATTGCACTGAGGACGGCCACTCGGGTTTAGTGCGGTACAAATCCCACATAGCCCTGCGTCACTCCAACCCGAGTGGGGTACCTTTGATGGTTTCCACCTCGAGAACAAAAAAGGGGGGGGTAAAGTTTAATATTTTAATAATTGTAACTTATAAATAAAGCAGATGGCTAATTAATGGTAAATAGTCATCGTCACGTAAGGGCAGTTGGAATGTCAGAAAAGGTGCCAAAGCATCGCGGCTTTGGTGGAAACACCCATATCATATCACTCCAAAATTGTCTGGACGGAGTCTTTACCAATAATGGCACTTACTAATAAGTATGCTTATTATAATAACCTTATACTTATGATCTGAAGGTGGTAGAACCAGTGTAGTTCGCCCTGGGAGGTATCACCGCCACACCTATTTCTAGCGTGAAGCGTTTCTTGCGTTTCAATGGAAGGGAGTAGTTGCCGGCACACTTTTGATATGAGGCGATCATCATAGTCCTCGAGAGTAGCAACGCATCTGTGATTGACTTCAGATAGAAATCATGTACTGTATGAAGTTGATTATAGGTGTCCATGAGCAGCAGTGACTACTTACCATCAGGTGGACTGCATGCTCGTTAGCTACTTCAGTCAGATAAAAAAAAAATATCATTATGTACTTCACATTTATGATTTCACCTACCATAAGTCATAATCGTTTTAATCAATATTTTTATTTTCTTATTATCGTTATTTTCTTCTTTTGTTCTTTTTTTCTGTATTTCCTATAATGTTTTCATTTATTCAAATCCTTGGAAATTGACATCACTTTAATGTTTATTTCTAGCATCTTTTCATGTGAAGCACATACATATGCTATTCTATATCAATTATGTCATGTAGTGATTATTTCTTTGTATTTCGACATTTCCGTCAAGAAACTTTAAACGCTTAAAATTGTTATAATTATGTTGCTGAGATTTAATTGTGTCTTTCAACTTTTGTATTTTGTTATGTACGTCTTGTACGTCTTGTACGTTATTGTACGTCTTTCAGTCTGTTGTTAATTTTTTAAAGGTTTTTAAAAGGCCGAAGCGAATATGTAAATATTTGTAAAGTGTGTATTGGATGCCAATAGAATGTTTGACGAAGCAATTAGACAAATTTGTATTTGTAAATTTGTATTTGTAAAAAGTAAATAACTAGCGATGACGTAATCATTATCTAGACCCCCCAACCCCCCACGTCATCCCCCCCCCTGTCAGCAAAAGTAAGCAAAGCTCTAACCCCCTCTTCCCATGCTTACGTAAACATTTGTCAATTAAAAATGTTTTTTTGTACAGTATTGTAAAAAAGTTAATAACTAGAGATGTCGTAATCATCATCTAGACCCCCTACCTCTCATGTCATCCAAAATAAGCAAAACAAAGACCCCCCCCCCCCCCCCCCCAATAGAGTTTACGTAATACTTGAACGGCACTTAAACATGTATTTTACATAACAACCTTCATCTTGAATCACTCTATCTATTAAAAAACTGCATTAAAATCCGTAGCGGAGTTTTAAAGATCTAAGCATACATAGGGACAGATATCGCAAATAAGCATAATAATAAGCAATCTTTTTTACTATGTTGTGATTCTTTCGTTCATAAATGCTTTGGTACCCCTGAGAACTATATTGGAATGCCTTATTTAAGAAGGATTTTTTAAAAGGTTGAGGTAGCAAACGAGCATGCAGTCCACCTGAAAGTGGTCACTGCTGCGGTTCGACATCTGTAATCAACTTTATACAGAACATGGGTTCCATCTGAAGTCAATCACAGATATGTTGAAGTTTTGCACGGTTATAGTTGATGTAGAGAAGGATTGCGCAATGCATAAAATCAATTAAAAACATATTACACTTGCTAACTTGCATTTGACACAAACACATACATTATAAACAAAATCGAACATTCAATGTTCTATGAAAACACATAACGTCAAAATGTCAAATGTCTTTGTCAAAATACCCGCTATTGCTTGTAAATGCAGCTTAGTTTATAAACCTCTTTTTACCTTTAACGGGTGCATTCAAAATAACTTGAAAATTATTACAATTTATTTAAATTAGAGAAATATAGGACTTTATACTTATAGGACTCAAATACTTTGAATAATAAGAAGCTTAGTTGAAGTGAAACTTCTTTATCGGGGTTGGAAAAAAATTTAGTGTAACATTTTTTCGTTACGCGCCATCTTTTTCTGTTACGCGCCATCTTTTTTTTATCCCTACCACGCGTGATATTAGATAGATTATTATAGATTAGATTATTAGATAAAGTTTAATAAAAGCCTTTTATTAAACTTTATCTAATTTAACTTTATTTAACCAATTTCTGTAAAGTTGCATATAGTAAATAATTTTTTGAAAAATAACGTCATAAAGAAGTTTCACTTTTAAGAGTGTACGCTAGTACACGCACACATTTTTTTAATTTAAATTACGGTCGAATTTCGATCGTTGCGACGGGTGACTAGTAGCGCTAAATTCATCAAGTCGTTTGCTTGGACGAGTATTGGACTCAAAACTTTGCCAATAAAGTAAAAATAGCTCTCAATAGCCTTTTTTATACCAACGATTTAACTTCTGTGAAATGGCTTTATAATTCAATTCACAATCAGTAAAACAACAGATGTGACATAGAAATAAAAACTTGTCTTTCTATCCGTTGCGGTAACCAATATTTATGACACTCAATATAGTGCAACTATATGCCCGATTAAAGCGCTATTTATTCTGGCTAACATGTAGGGCCCGATTTATTAAGAACTTGTTGCCTATACATTCATTCAGTAACTAGAGCTCATTGAAAGATGGATAAGTATACGAAAATACCAGTATTTTCAGAACTCTTAACAGCATTGCAGCATTGCGCCAAGAAAGCTCTATCTAAACTAGCGTGAAATACGTTGCCTCGTATATTTTGAACTCACGTGACATACGAGTTGTTCGATACAAGAGTTCAAGTTAGACTGGAAGGTTAGAGTTAGGATTTTTTCTAAGGGTCAATAAACCGGTGTGAGCGAGACGACCTTATCAATTATTGAGCCGCTGTGCTACTCGTTTCGTATGTTTATACAGGTTGATTAGAAATGTTGATTTTTTTTTATATTTTATGTATTTTTGTCTGTTAAATAAAAATATTGTATCTCGATTTATTTTTAATGACAAGAGTTTTTGTAAAAGTAATAATATAAGGGACGTAAAATAATGATTATATACGAACAATTGCAATTATAAAAGGAGGTAAGAAAGAGACTATTATTAGTTGTAGTAATAATTCGTATCAGCATACAAATGCGATTTTGATATTAGACAAATATTGCATTTTTTATATAATAATGAAGTAACAAACGAGGAAGCAGCCCACCTTGTGGTGAATGGTCACTGCCGCCCATGGTTCTATCTGAAGTCAAACATAGATGCGTTGCTACACCCGAAAACTGAGATGGTCGTCTCATGTAAAAGTGTGCCGCAACCACATCATTCCATCGAAACGCAAGAAATGCTTCACGATAGAAATAGGCGTGGTGGTGGTACTTCCCCGGTCGAAATACACTGGTTCTACCACCCGGTACACAGTTATTTACAGCTATTATAGATTTATTTTTAATTTAATCCATCCATCCATCAGCCTTTGAAAGTCCACTGCTGGACATAGGCCTCCTCTAATCTGCGCCACTTCGACCGGTCCTGAGCCATCTGAATCCAACGGTTACCCCCCGGCTTTTATTTTAATACTTTTGAATAATATATATAAAGAACTTAATTCAAATTAATCACACGTGTACAAACTAGTAAAGCTGTTTTAATGTTAAAATTGCATATACAAAAATTAAAAAATATAAAAAAAATGATTCAACTATCTTTTCTTTTTATTAATTGAAAAAGCAGTGACAATATTTAATAAATAATATTACGACTATACGCATAAAGAATATATAAATAAAATAACAATCCAATTAAATTTAAAAAGCAGTATAAAAATTAATATCTCTAGCAACCTGGATATATTACCTACATACATTCCACTTTATTTTTCATAAATAAACAATAACAAACACCCTATGTAGCCAGCGAGATGTGAAACGGTCCATATCCGTGCTTGCACCTGCCTCTAACGTGTTCTTATATAAATATACTATCCACAGATTCATATTAGGATAACCTGAGATATAGGTCTGCATATAAATGGCATCTGCAGATCCAGATATGACTATACTAGGTTTACCCCGCGACTTCGCCTGCTTTGGTCAAGTGTAGCGGTAATAAGAATCCTATTTTTTATCATATCATCATACTATATATCTGTACTAATATTATAAAGAGGAAAACGTTGTATTTTTGTATGTTTGTCATGAATTAACTTAAAAACTACTGAACCGATTTTAAAAATTCTTTCACCATTAGAATGCTACATTATCCCTGAGAACATAGGCTATTCTTATTACTAGAACATATATGGCGTCTTTGCTAAAACTTGAGTAACGTGATAGAAAGTGTCAAAATTTTTGCATATTTTTTTTTATTGCGTACACTGTAATATCTATTGATAATAGAATAAAAAAAATGTCCAGGAGTAGTGATAAAATGTATAATGGTTGGTTAGATTACATTACAGTCTGCACGAACGAAGTCGCGTCGATTCTGCTAGCAATATTATTAAGGGGAAGTTTGTGAGTGTGTATGTTTGTTACTTCTTAACGTCTAAACGGCTAAAGCGATTTTCGTAAAATTTGGTAGAGAGTTAGCTGACACTTTGGATTAACATATAGGCTACTGTGGGAAAATATCTTATGAACCAAGGACAATCGATACATCGATTTATTTTAACGCGGGCGAAGCTGCGGGGTTCAGATAGTTTTAGATGATAAACTACTTGTGTGAGAAATTTAAGCCAAATTTGACTAGTAGTTGTTGCTGAAAATAATGTACATATATAATTTCCTATGACCTGAGCAGTGATAGCCTTAGTGATTAGCCGGCGATACATTGGCTACTCCTCTGGTGTTGCAAATGCCCATGGGCGACGCTGACTACTTTCCATCAGGTAGCCCGTCTGCCTTATCATTTTTAAGTATTAAAAAAAACCTTATGGTTGAAACTGGCCCTCTCAATCGGGAGGTCCGAGGTTCAAACCCAGGCACGCACCAAGATCTATATGCGTATTAGAAATTAATTATCACTGATTTTCGGTGAAGGAAAACATCATCCTCATGACGTTTCCTTCACCGAAAATCTGCAATCAACTTTTTTTAAAGACCTCTCGGGTGTGAAGGTTGCCTCCAACCTAATTAAAAAAAAAGTTCTTTAAAAAAAAGTTGTTGGAGGTGTGTGATATCAACCAATTCGCACTAGGCCAGCGCGATGGAGTGTGGCCTAAAACTCTCTCATTCCGAGAGAAGACACGTGCCCAGCAGTGGGACAATAATGGGTTTGTACCCTAAGTGTAGATCAATCGTAAAACATGCAAATACGGCATCAAAGTACCAGGATAGAATAAATCCACGGTATATCCCAACATTGCTTTGTTAGCATTCACGAGTATTATAACATGTTCCACGGATACCATTTCACTGATACTTGGATTCTGCGAATATTGAAATATTGGATGTGGATTTATTACTTGATTCGAGGAATTGCGATTTTTTTTATTTTAGCATGTGTGTCCTTTATGTATTTTTCAGGGTTCTGTACCCAAGGTGCGAAAACGGAAACCTATTACTAAGATTTCGTTGACCGTCAGTCGAAAAGCAGTGATAATTAATTTCTAATACGCACATAAATCAGTGGTGCGTGCCTGAGATTGAACTTTGGACCTCCCGATTGAGAGGGCAAGTTTCAACCATTAGTCTATCACTACTCTTGTTTGTATTGTGGTTGTTATGGACATACACATGTATAAAAATATACGCACAGAGACAGAACAGATCAGATTTATCATTTACACTTTTAAACACACTTTCTACGCTAACAGCCCCACAGCATGATTTTCGCCTGTGCCGTGGGTGCCATGGATATTCAAACACGGATACACCAATACTCAGAACAGAAATTTAAATTCATCATTCCGATACCTGTCTGGCCGGGAATCGAACCCAGAATCCACTGCGTGTATGACCGGAATAGTGACCGCTCCGCCACGCGGGTCAACGACTATGGTAGGTAAGTAAGATTAATATAGACGTTGAATTAAGATTTCCCTTCTGGGTCTGGGTGTTTGTGAATTCGTCTTTGTATGTCTATGGCACCCACGACCTAGAAGAAAAGCCTACTGTGGGCTTTGTATGTAGATAAAGCCACAAACACATTACCTTTACTAAAAAAAATATTTATCTTGTATGCGGAAATCCGATCTGCTATTGTATGTCTCTGAACATTATTCTCGGGAATTGTTCATACGACTTTCTACGTATGAATGTTTTTACTGATTAAATGTTGGATAATACCTTTTGTTTCTCTTCCGATGTATTACGTATCATCTCATACCAAAAACGGAAGACAACGCTTAGAGAAACATAGCTTACATAAATTTTACTCGTGTGACTTAACCATAGATGGATAAACTATTTCATGGTTCTCTGTAATATGGGAATGATCCCCATAATATAGTTTTCTGATTACAATGATTTTCTGAAAAAAAGGAAATTATGGTGGTAAACTTTGTTTTCTTTTAAACTTTTTATCGTATCCCTTAACATTTTTTTAAATTTTTTATATGGCAAACGTCGTTTTGCCATATAAAAAAATTAAAAAAATGTTAAGGGGGGACAACCCTTAAGGGGTATGAAAAATAGATGTTGGCCGATTCTCAGACCTACTGAATAAGCATATAAAATTTGGTAAAAATCAGTCAAGCCGTTTCGGAGGAGTTTGGCAACAAAAACTGTGACACGAGAATTTTATATATTGGATAATTTAGTAATTGATTATATTTGGCAGTAGGTGCACGAAATATTTTAGGGGTTTGTATCGTGTAAAATAGTATCAACTTATCAGAGGCTTCTTCTAATGAAAGCAATTGCCTTAATGGGCATCAAATGTGTATTTTTTTATTTCTTAACTTAATAAATTCGAATGTTTGTGCGGATGTAAGTGTGTTTGTTACTCTTTGACGCAATCACAATCACTCTTTAAAAAAAATACGCTTTCTACACTCATAACTCCACAGTAGAATTTTCTCCTGTGTCGTGGGTACCATGGACACACAAAGACGAATACACAAACACCCAGACGCAGAACATGAATTTAAACTTTATTACACTTAAATTTATGACTTAGTTAGTACCTATACCTAAATTTAGGCATAGGATACTTATGACCATGGTAAACGGAACGAAAGCGGGCGAAGCCACGGGAGTAACCATACATATATAACATGTAGGTATTCACAACAAAAGTACTAAGTCTAAATGGAATGCAGTCCGCTTGACGATTTCCATAAATGGACATAGAAAACAACCCCACATAGGCTTGGATTCCTTACGTCCTTTCTTTAGATCGGTCACAACCTTGCTACTGCTGAGGACTAAGTATAAATGCCTTGTAATTCTTACTTAGCATTCCAGATTCTTTTGTACAAGTTTTTCTACATTTTCTGAAAAAATAATCTCAATAAAACTCGTACTTAAAGTACAGAACTCAATGATGCTAAACACTACTGTTTGAGGGAGATACGTGCAACCCGTAGTTTCGGGATCAAAATAGGGCTACAGTATCCTCTGGCTGTCGTAAGAGGCGACAAAAAGGGGGCTTCCAGGGTTGCGAGCCGCAAGAGTGGGAGCTCGAATCGTTCGGCCACATGTAAGGAACACGGTATGTGTGGTCGCATATTGTCGTAAACTCCAGATAGAGCGGTGGGCTCAGTCGCTCTCTTGGGTGAAGCACCATGGGGCAACGTGCTCAGAGGATTGCAGTTGCGTTCCTTTAGAGGTCCCGGAGTCCTCTTTGTAGCGCTGTGAACGGTCACCGTGGGGGTTTTAGTGCTATAAAAACCCCACACAACCAACCCTGCGTCGCTTCCACGGCATCAGGTACCTTCTGTTTCCCCCTCGAAAAAAGGGATTTAAACCTCGTCCGAAATGGTAAAATATTAACTTCTTGGCACGAAGGTTTCTTCACTAAAACCACCAACATTGCCATAACTCAACCGCTCCTCTCCTCATCTCTCCATATATTTTTTTTCGAAACCCTTAGTTTTATTCTTAAACTTTTACAACATGATACTATAATAACAGCTCAATTTGTAAGAAATAACAAGCGTGCTAGTTAGTCGTCTCCTAAATCTTATTAAGAATAACACTACATTGTAGCCATGAGAGGTGGTCGCTATAGAATAAATCGTCAGCACCTGGTACTATGGAATGCAACCGTTTAATGTGTGGTACAAGTTATAAGCGGATTGAATCGGTTTGGTTTCTTTATATTTTTCTACCTTTTACCTATTCGTATTCGTATGTTAGTAACAAGTATTTATAAATAGAGAAAAGTGAAATCATTGAATGATTTAAAAAGTACTTTCATGCGTTTTCGTTATAGGACGACATGGAATTACAAAGACAACAGTGCAGAATTAGATCGTCATAAATCTAATTGTTTATTGAATAAAATATTCATTGGTATCACAGATGAAAACTTTTGTTATGAAATCTATTCCAAAAATAACAACAAATTTAGCACTATCTATGCATCCTTCAGCGTTTGTAGTCCATTGCTGGACATAAGCCTCTTAGAGGGGCTGTTACCAATAGCTATTAATGGAAACGGTGTGTATGTATTGTTGCTATACAGAGCCATAAGCGATATTGACTACTTACTTAGATTAACTGAACGCTCATTCGCTACTTCAATATTATATAAAAAAAAACTTTTGTAACTTACTTGGGGCTATTACAGATGTAGATGAGCGGCCGTAACCACTTACGAATAGGTAAATTGTACGCTCGTCCACTACTTCCATATTATAATAGATAATAGACGACCCGCGTGGCGCAGCGGTTACCGCACCGGTCTGACACGCAGTGGGTCCCGGGTTCGATTCTCGGCCAGACAGGTATCTGAATGATGAGTTCAGATTCTTGTTCTGGGTCTGGGTGTTTATGTATTCGTCTTTGTGTGTGTCCATGGCACCCACGACACAGGGGAAAATCCTACTGTGGGGCTATGAGTGTAGAAAGCGTTTTTTTTTCATGTTATATTAACAAAATTCTTGTAGGTCGCGCGATACGATAATAAAATAAAAGAACGCTTGTAACTTGCACCAAACGATATTAAAACTCTTGATTGTGCTACATGCATAAACTTTTGTTGCTTTTCTAAGATCGTGAGAGTATTTAAATGCTATTCAATGTAGAAATACTTAGTCAAACCCTTATTGATAAAGAACCGGTTCATTGCATATGTATGACTGTATGTATTATATATACTTGTAGTTACATAATGAATTTGGGTTTTAAACAGTAGAACAATAGTTCGACCGAGGAAGTACCATCGTCTCACCTATTTCTAGCGCGAAGAAGTTCTTGCGTTTCAATGGAAGGGTGTTGTTGCGGTACACTTTTTATACCTATGAGGCGACAATCCTAGTCCTCGGGAGTAGCAATCCATCCATCCACCTATTTGTAGCGTGAAGATGTTCTTGGGTTTCAGTGAAGGGTGTGGTTGCCGGTTTACATTCGGATGATGAGATCAACTTGACGACCCGCGTGGCGGAGCGGTTACCGTACCGATCTGACGCGCAATGGGTCCCGGGTTCGATTCCCGGCCAGACAAGTATCTGAATGATGAGTTTAGATTCATTTTCTGGGTCTGGGTGTTTGTGTATTCGTCTTGTGTGTCCATGGTACCCACGACACAGGAGAAAATCCTAGTGTGGGGCTATGAGTGTAGAAAGCGTGTTTTTTTTTTAACTTAGTCCTCAGAAGCAACGCATCCTGTTTTATGTGAAGTTGATTACAGATTTACATAGATTTTATAGGTGTAGAACCAGTGTAGTTCAACCGGGGAGGCACCACCGCCACACCTATTTCTAGCTTAAAGCATTTCTTGCGTTTCGATGGAAGGGTGTTGTTGCGGTACACTTTTTATATGAGACGGCTATCCTAGTCTTCGGGAGTAGCAACGTATCTTTAATTGACTTCTGATAGAATCCATGTTCTGTATGAAGTTGATTACAGATGTCCATGAGCGGCAGTGACCATTTACCATCAGGTGGACTGCATGCTCGTTTGTTACTTCAGTCATATAAAAAATAATACCGGTCTGACGCGCAGTGGGTTCGGCTTCGATTCTCGGCTAGAAATGTATCTGAATGTTGAATTTAGATTCTTGTTCTAGGTCTGGGTGTTTCTGTATCCGTCTTTGTGTATGTCCATGTCATCCACGACACAGAAGAAAATCCTAATGTGGGGCTATGAGTGTAAAAAGCGTATTTAAGCGTATTATAAAATGGTATAAAATTAAGCGTAATTGTAATATTTCTTAAATTGCCAACGTTGTCACTACCGCACACGATAGTGTGATGGTGACAGCGATGGCCCAACGTGGAGCTAAGAAATAAAGACTTATTATGTTAAAAAAAAGAAGAACTATTGTGATAAAAGGCATGGACGATTAGTCTGTGGAGTTTTTGTGTTATAATAAAAAAAGCTTATTCTAAAATCAATCTATGACCCAATTTTGGAAGATTTTCAATACTATTAGAAGTCGAAAACAAATTAATTTGTGTTACCCGTTCCGTATTCGTAAAAAACAAATTAATAATACATAACTTCTTCATTACCATAAAGGCGGTACGTAAACCAGGCGATTTGCATATCAATTAATGCCTATTTGTAAGTACGATTGTAATCAGATGTGTTGTATAATTAATGGAATTCATACACTCATTTTTGTTATTTAATTAAGCTGTAGTGTCTTACAATGTATGTTTTAGACAAATGCTAGGTTATTTCCGCGGGTTTGCCTCTTTCGTTACGTTTATTACAATCATGTGTATCCTATATTTTGATTTATGTCCTGGGTTCCTAACTATAGGGTTATCCCATCGGGGGTAAACCCATTGCGAGCTAGATCAGTAAAGTCCAGTCGTAACTTTTACGAATGCAAGTAATATCTATATATTAATACGTGAAGCAAAAACTATGGGTGCATTTTTAAGTAATATGCCGCGGATGGATTAGTATGAAATGTTGCACGGCAGTGGACGTAGAGAAGGAGTGCAGAATGTTAATATTTTTTCGAATAATGCATATAACATACATAAAATCAACTTAAAACATTACACTGCATTTGTCACAAACACATAAATAAAAAACGAAATAGTCTTACTATGAAAACACAAACGGCTATAATAATGCGGTTTAGCTAATTAAACACCTTTTTATTTTTAACGGGTGAGTTCAAAATTACTTGAAAATTATTACTTTTTATTTGAATTTGAAAAATATTCGTACTACGTTGGACATTATGAAGTTTGTATTTTTAATTTAAATTACGGTCGAATTTTTGACCGATGCGACGGGTGACTAGTATATAAAAACACAAACACCCATACCCGGAACATCTTAATCTGTCATTCTGATGGCCGACTGGCCGGAGATCGAACCCGGAAAACACTGTCAGGTCGGTAAAGTAACCGCTCCGCCATGCGGGACGTCCAGTCGTAACTTTTACAAATGCAAGTAATATTTAATTTTATTCAATGAGTTTTTCAATGAAAAATGTTTTTTAATAACACTTAATGTTCAGGATGCGAAAAATTATATTTTTAATTGAAATATTTCCATCCATTCAACGTTGAAATGGTGACGTGAAATAAATTTATTTAAATAAAAGCCTGAAGTGTTTGCTTAATGGCCGATGGCCGTGTTGAAGGTTGATTTATTTTAAGGCTTAATAAATACATAAAATGAAATGAAAAAATCTTTTTATAAATGACACTGGGAAGAAAATATTTAATTTAATAATTATTAATAAATATTTTAGTAAAGAGATGGTCAAATTCGAGGTTAAACAGCAATGTTAACGATTGTTGTATTCTGATTTGAAGATATTAACATACTCTTACGCTTTCTACACTCATAGCCCCACACTAGGATTTTTTCCAGTGTCGTGGGTACCATGGAGACACACAAGACGAATACACAATACCCAGACCCGGAACATGAATCTAAACTCATCATTCAGATATCTGTCTGGCCGGGAATCGAACCCGGGACCCATTGCGCGTCAGACCGGTGTGATAACCGCTCCGCCACGCGGGTCGTTGAGTCATGAGACATAGGTACAAATTTAATACATCCATGATTATACGATGTTAATTATCCCTATATATAATAAAAATAAAGATTTTCGTGTCTACAGACACGCAGATCTTCCAAGAAGAATAATTTGAGGACTGAGAATTAGTTTTATTTTACTTTATTTTAAACTAGTTGACCAGGCGAACTTCGTTTCGCCTAACAGTCAAAAATCTAAAATTATCGGTGTTCCTCCACTATATTATGCATATTTTATACATAAAAACCTTCCTCTTGAGAAACCTATCTATTGAAAAAAATGCATTAAAATCTTAAGCGTAGTTTTAAAGAGCTAAGTATACATAGGGACAGACAGCGGAAAGCGACTTTGTTTTATACTATGTAGTGATGATTCATGTAGCAAAGGAGTATGCAATTCACCTGAGGGTAAGAGACCACTGCCGCTCATGTATATTACGTATAGTTAAATAGATCCCGTTTTTAAAGCAGAGCTTGTTTTTGAAAACGATTATCTTAATCCTTGGGAGTAGGAATAAATCTCTAGGACCCCGTTTTCTATATATGATTTTAAACTAATATTATCGCGGAATTGATACATTTTAGTACTTAACCTTTTTTTTTATACTTTAACCTAACGATAAGGCAGACGGGCTACCTGATGGAAAGTAGTCACCGTCGCCTGTGGACATTCGCAACACCAGAGGAGTCACCAATGCGTCGCCGGCTTTGTAGGAGAGTTCTTTTCGCACCTTTCTTGAAGAACCCCATGTCATAGCGCTCCGGGAATACCTCAGGAGGAAGCTCATTCCACAACTTGCACATCCGTGGCAAAAACGAGCGTGCAAACCGAAACGTGGAGGACCGCCACGAGTCCAGAACTTAACCTACGCATCATATGCGGTTTTCAGTTATATGGATCGTGGTCACGGCTCAACCCGTTTTTTTTATTTGACTGAAATAGCAAACGAGCATACAGTCCACATGATGGTAAGTGGTCACTGCTGCTAATGGACATCTGCAATCAACTTCATACAGAACATGGGTTCTATATGAAGTCAAACAGATGCGTTGCTACTCCCGAGGACTATGATGGTCGCCTCATGTAAAAGTGTTGTTTTCTACAATATATGAGTTACCAAGAAATGTCCGTGGCAGTCAGAGCCCGCTTGCCGCTAGGAAAACTGCATACTCGTTTCTTACTTCAGTCAGATAAGAAATATAGATTAAGAATCATTGATAACTTTATTATATTCATCGGATTAACACGAGATACATTGATATATCAATTTGGAAAATAATTCGGTCTTACCGGTCAGGAAGTCATGTCATAAATTTGTAAACATCGGAGTCGTAAAATTTAATAATTAATCTCTCCAATTATTATTCATGAGTTATGACCAGGATCTACTTTATGGAACTGTTGTACTGCGAGCGATTAAATATTTTCATTTTAATACGTAACGGGTATATCGTGTACCCTTTATGTATTAAAATGTATAAATTCCGCGATAAAATTAATCTACAGTCATAGATTAAACAGACCTAGTCTAATGAAACATGAATTCATAAGCTATGAGTCTGGGGTTACAAATCCCGGGGGTCAACTTCTGATTATTCGAAGTATATTTTAAAAATGATTTCACTTTCCAAGACAGTGAATGTCTGAAGGAAAACATCGTAACTAAAAAAGGTTGCGAAAAATAAATATATACTTTTTCACAAACAGCTGCTTATATATTCGTTCGATTTTCGAGCAGCTTGTCTTGTGCGAGCTAAGTACTGTCGTACCATATACATACATGGTAGGCGGAATGCGGGGTGTTAGGTGTTTTTCGTTACGGAATTTCGTGATTTGGTCGCCGCGCTCAAATCCCACGATATAAGCTATGCAATAGCTTAAAAGTTCTCAAAGGTTTATGAAATCAACCAATTCGTACTTGGCCAGCGCAATTGACTATGGCCTTAAACTCTCATTCTGAGAGAAGACCCGTGCCCAGCAATACGATAGAGTTCTTTATAACTGACTGTTGCCCGCGACTTGGTACGCTAGAGGTGGTCGAACCGTTCGGTCAGGCAATCCCGGGAAGGGTGGCGGTATGTGTGGTTGCATACCGTCATAAAGACAAATCGGTGGGCCCAGCTGCCCATCTGGGAGGAGCCCGATTGGGCAACGCGCGGAGGATTCCGGTTGAGGTCGTTGGCCACCGGGGGGGTTTTAGTGCGGTAATAATCCCACATTACCCAGCGTCGCTCCAACGGCGTTGTGTAGGTACCTTTGGAAGGATTCCTTCTCGAGAACAAAAAAATGGCATAGGTCTATATATTTGCTTTCTTAGTGGCAAAGTTTCATAATTACTTTATTTTCTTAATTTCAAGGCTCCGGGCTCTGCGATGATCACTTTTAACTGTTTTTTTAGATTTTTAAGCGAACGACTACATAATACTTTAGGAAAACGTGTCTCTTCTTAAACAGTATTAAACAACAGTTACTTGGTAGCAGTAGTAGCAGTAATATAGCTACTAGCGGTAACCCATTCAACTCCCGCTGTAAAACAAGTCCCTTAATCCGACCGTAAAAAATATAACAGGCATTGATTGGTGTAAATGAGTAATTATGAATTATTAATGACGGTGTGGTGAAATGGATACCTAATTATGGAATACTAGCCAGCGATACTCGTATCAAGTTTAGTAAGGCTTGATTTAAATAAGGCGTAAAACAGATGCAGCGGTAATTTGTATTAATATTAAATAACTGCGTTTTGGTTAAACAATAATTGATCTTTAATTTTTAATACACCAGAGTTCCTAATACTGAAATTGGTATATAAGTATAATAATACTAAATACAAGCGTATATAGTCTGTCTAACTAATACATATAATTAACGTGACATTAAAATGTAAAATCAAAGAATGAGGTTTTCACGATTCTTGCTCATGTAATATTTATACATAAAATTTTTGCAAAAAAAATATGTTGGCAATCACCTATTAAGATGACTAAAATGGTCGCCTCATATAAAAGTGTGTCGATAACCACACCCGTCCATCAAAACGTAAGAAAGAAATGTTTCACGCTAGAAATAGGTGTGACGGTAGTATTTTCCCGGTCGAACTACACAGGTTCTAGCAACTTGAAAGTTAATGACTTAGTAAATAAGGAAGTCTTAGTAAGGTAAGTTAATGATTAAGTAGTGTTTTTAGTTGAAGTAGTAATTCAATGCTACAAAAAATATTTGGTTACTTTCCTGTTACTTCATTATTGTAATTAAAGTTGACAGTTGTAATGATATAATAGTTGATACACTATAAATAGTAAAAAAAACATATAACAACTTTTTTTTTCAGACATCATCAGCGTGTAAAACGCAGCATTCCAACTGCGTGTACGAATTTCCCCTAAAACTTGCAAACTAATCGCAATCGTCCACTAATCCCTCAGTCCTTTAATACAACGCGCGCAATGAATCACATACAAATTTATTACTGATTGCACTCCGGTTTACTCGCATGAAATAATTTCAGATGATAATCTCATACATGATGGAATTATACACCTCGGTTGGACGGAGTCCAAGACCATCATTTGAAGATCCACTGTTACATTGATTATACCATTGAGTGGTTTTTCCAATAGTTACCACGTTTGAGATGCCACAAGTCTTGGCCAAAATTTCTAGCGCGGTTCTTGCATTTTGGTAGAGGGATGTGGTTGCCAGCTCATTTTTATATGAAGCTATCATATTGGTACAGGGAGTGTCCCTACCGATCGCTTATATCGCTATACTATTCTTGACTTTAAATATAACCCTTGTTCTGTATGTGATTGATGTCGATGGGCAACGGTGATCACTTCGTCCCTGTAGTTCCAGGATCAGAATAGGGCTACGGTATCCCCTGCCTGCCGCAAAAGGCGACTAAAATGAGTTTCAGGGTGTTGCGGGCGGCTAGAGAGTCCTGGGAAGGATGGCGGTATGTGTGAGATGCATAACGTCGTAAAGACTAGACGGAACGGTGGCCCAGCCGCCCATCTAGGAGGAACCCGATGGGGCAACGCGCTCAGAGGATTCAAGTTGCGTTCCTTTAGAGATCCCGAAGTTCTCTTTGTAGTGCCGAGGACGACCACCGGCAAAAATCCCACGTAAACGACGTCATGGAAGCGACGCAGTCAACTGGGTCGCTTTCATGGCGTCGGGTACCTTTATATGGTTTCCTCCTGGAGAACAAAAAACAGCGGTTATCACTTATAATTTGGTGGACTGGCTGCTCGTTTGCTACTTATACAAATAATACCGGCTAAGTGGTCCGTGGTCCGTAGTGACCACTTTGAAATACATAATTTCAGATTATATCCTAATACATCATGGAATTATCCACACGAGTCCATTGGACGGGATCCAAAACCATTCAGTCACCGAATAGTAACGTAATAGGGTCCAAACCGAAGAACCCTGAGCCAAGACGAAGGCGATCGGTCAGACGTATGAAAGCTTATTGACTTAAATATAAAGTACGGAGATTGGATATTGAAAATGCTTTTCCTATGAATATGCTGAAATTGAATTTGTTTATCAATGAGGTTTATGGGTTGAGTGTTTTAAATATGGTATAGTGGAGTGTAGATCGTAACCGATTTGCAATCATATCAAACTATGCGTATAAATCTGTATATTAATTAGTATGAAATTTTGCACGGTTATAGTGGACGTAGAGAAGGAGTGCAGAATGTTAATATTTTTTTCAAATAATGCATATAACATACACAAAATGAACTAAAACACATTACACACACTACCGTGCATTTGTAACGAACACATAAATAATAAACAAAATGGAACATTCAATGTCTTACTATAAGAAACACATAACGTCAGAAATGTCTTTGCCAAAATACCCACTATTGCTTTTAAATGCAGCTTAGCAAATTAAACCTCTTTTTTATATTTAATGAGTGCGTTCAAATTACTTGAATATTCCATCCATCCATCCATCAGCCCTTTGATGTCCACTGCTGGACATAGGCCTCCCCTAAATGGCGCCACTCCAACCGGTCCTGTGCCCTCTGAATCCAACGGTTTCCCGCTGTCTTCTTCAGGTCATCTGTCCACCTGGTAGGGAGGCGACCTGTACTCCTTTTGCCTAAACGTGGTCGCCACTCGAGGACCTTTCTTCCCCATCGGTTATCGGTCCTTCGAGCGATATGACCGGCCCACTGCCATTTCAGCTTGCTGATTTTGAGAGCTGTGTCGGTAACCTTCGTTCGTCTACGGATTTCATCGCTGCGAATCATGCCTCGTAGCGAAATTCCAAGCAACTTGAAAATTATTACATTTTATTTGAATTTGAGAAATATTCGTACTACTTGGGACAATATGAAGTTTAGTTTTTTAATTTAAATTACGGTCGAATTTCGACTGATGCGACGGGTGACTAGTGTTATATTATTTAGCGTTGAGATTTGGGTGGAGGTTAGGTTTTCGTTAAGGGATTTTTCCGTTCAATTCTGACCTGTTAGTTTTTTTAAGGGCTTCTGCTCGATATAGATTACTCCTTAGAGATTTTATCTAAGAGTTTCAAGGTGGGAGAACTAGTGTAATTCGATTGGGGAAGTACTACCGCCACACCTATTTCTAGCGTGAAGCTATTCTTGCGTTTCGATAGAAGGGTGTGGTTGCCGGCACACTTTCACGTGAGGCGACCATCATAGTCCTCAGGAGTAGCAACTCATCTTTGATTGACTTCAGATGGAAACCATGCTCTGTATGTAGTTGATTATAGATATGGGCGGCAGTGACCACTTACCATCAGGTGGACTGTATGCTCGTTTGCAACTTCAGTCAGATAAAAAAAAGTTACCATACATGGCATGCGGTATATTCTTAACCGATCTAAACTAATCAATCGTTGAAATTGATTTGTTCGGGAATAGTGTTTTTTGCAAGTGGGTAAATCTTAGGAGTCTAGTTTGGCTAGTGAGGTAAATCCCCCACACCTGTTTTTTAGCGTGAATTTCCAGTTGCCAGCTTAATTTTATATTGATCTTCGGGTGTGGCAGCGCATACCCCTTGATCTCTATGAAACTACTTACAGATGACCTTGGACAGCAGCTTTTTACAATAATTAAGTAGCAAACGAGTATACAGCCTACCTGATGGTTAGTGGTCACTGCCGTCCATGGACATTTGTAAGCAACTTCACATAGAACATAGGTTTTATCTGAAGTCAATCACAGATGCGTTGCTACTCCCGAGGACTAGGATGGTCGCCTCACATAAAGTGCGCCGGCAACCACATCATTTCTTAGATGGAATGTATGCTCGGTTGCTACTTTAAGGTTACCTATATAAAGAAATACTTGATAAATTATTTATTAATTCTATAAAGTTCACACTTTCTCATTGTGAACCGTAGTTCCCGTTAACAAAAACAGTTCACATGCATTCTGTCTCATGAAATAGAATAGTCTTTATGATTCAAATGGATTAACTGTTTTGTAAATGCTTGCATTTTATAGGTGTATTTGATAACACTTTTTTTATTCTCATAACCCTTGATTCATACGATCTAATGATGAGTTGTAATTGAAGTCTGTAATCAATCCTAGATTAATTATAATAATATACTATATTGTACCCAGAAAAGAGAAAAACAATATAAAAATACAAAATCAAATTGAAGTTTTAGAAATTATACAGAAATTTTGAATTAGGTAGGTGGTAGAACCAGTGTAGTTCGCCCGGGGAAGTACCACCGCGACACCTAGCGTGAAGCAGTTCTTGCGTTTCGTTGGAAGGGCGTGGTTGCCGGCACACTTTTATATGAGGTGACCATCTTAGTCCTCGGGAGAAGCAACGCATCTGTGATTGACTTCAGATGGAACCCATGCTCTGTAGTTGCTTACAGATGTCCATGGGTGGCAGTGACCATTTACCATCAGGTGGACTGCATGCTCGTTTGCTACTTCAGTCAGATAAAAAGCAGAAAGGGAGAGAGACAGTGTGTGTGCTTGCGTACGCGTGTGTGTGCATACGTGTGAGTGTCCATTTATATGTTACCAACTAAGCGGTGGTCTGATGTGTACAATTTCCTACCCATTTCAAAAATTAATTATTTTAATTAGAGGGTATATGTAAAATAAACGTTAATAAGATATCTTGCATAGTATAACCCTATTCAATTAAGTTCTAACCTTCAATATTAAAAGGTACTTTAGCAGCGGATATAATTCCCATCTAGTGGCTCACTGATCGTCAATTGCAATCTACTTCCATAATTAAGAACTGTAACGGTATGTAAACTACTAATCGTAGTGATGCAGCTTGCGTGATGCGTTTCGCGTTTGCGTCGTGTGTTTCGCGTTTGCGTCGTGCGGTTTGCGTTTGCGTCGTGCGTTTCGCGTTTGCGTCGTGCGTTTTATGCATGGTAGTACGTTTACGTCATTATGGCTGTGTTGTACCGTTGTTATTATTATTTAAGAAAATTACTCATATATCACAGATTATTCTAAAATTATAAAATAATATACGAAATTTCGTGATCCTCGTGAAAAACTTGAGATTGCTTTAAAAAAAAAATTTAAAGGCCTGCAAAGTCCACCAAATCGCACTGGCCAGCACGATGGACTATAGCCTAAAACTCTATCGATCTGAGAGAAGAGAGCCTAGCAGTAGGACAACAATTCGGTTGATTAGATGTGTAGATTCTAGACATCACATACTATATTTTCTTGACAAGCTATCAATTGTTGCTCATCAGTAGTCCATAGGGGATAAATTGTCAAATCCTTTCTTAATGCTAATCTAGACTCACAAATGCCCACAAATTGCCCTTTAGTTTTAAAGGTTTTATTAAACAGTAACCAGAATCGTCCACCAATTCACACTTGACCAGCGCGGTGGACTACGGCATAAGCTCTCTCATTCTGAGAGAAGACCAAATTCTTATTTGTACATAACCAAAATTCAAAGGTGACAAGGCTTAAACCTCCAATACCCAGATAAAGAGGCCTATTTTAAATCACTTTACTGTTATATCTGATTTGTATGATATAATAACATAACTGATACCGTTGCGTGTTTCTCACGACCATAGCGTGGTGCCCCCTGCTTATCTTTTAATTTCCGTATAAACTCGACGAACCTGTTTTATTGATGCGTTTAAGGCTGTAAGCGACGCAGCCTGCAATTGTGGCTAGAGGCAATAGCGGTTATCGTCAACCCATTATTGCCCCACTGCTGGGCACGGGTCTCCTCTCAGAAAGAGAGTGTTATAGGCCATAGCCCACCGCGTTGGTCAAGTGCAAATTGGTGGACAGTGCGAATTGGTGGACATATAACCCATGGACATGTGAAATTTACTTTACATAAGATCAGAGTTTTACCTTAGATATTTAATAAGATATCAGAGTTACCTTACATGCGTTTCTAACTGAAGACTAACCTGGAATGCCTCGGAAATGTATACTCCTTACCCCAAATATTAGACAGAAAATACCTTTATGTTAAGTATTATATATAACTTTATCCAATTACTAACGTACTAAGATAACATCTGTTCCTTGAAGTTTGAACTAACTCGACTCCTTTGACCGAAGTGCAAATTTAGTGGAATGAGTAATTTAATTGAAGCCGACCCAAACGTTGCCAAAACATAGCTCAATATACAGAATACAAAATCTGTTTTGTGGGAACGTCTACCATAATTTAGGTCACTCTCTCGTCAACCCATTATTGTCCCACTGCTGGGCATGGGTCTTTTCTCAGAATGAGAGAGTTTAGGCCATAGTCCCCCGCGCTGGCCAAGTGCGAATTGGTGGACTTCACACACCTCCGAGAACTTTTTTTTTTAAATAACTCTCGGGTGTGTAGGTTTCCTCACGATGTTTTCCTTCACCGATAAGCAGTGATAATTAATTTCTAATACGCACATGAATCAATGGTGCGTGCCTGGGTTTGAACCTCGGACCTCCCGATCGAGAGGGCACGTTTCAACCATTAGGCTATCACTGCTCATTTATATGCTGCTGCTATAATTTAGGTCACAAGTACAATTTTTTTTTGTTGTAAATTCAAATTTGTACATATTGCGTCGTTCGTTTTATAATGACATCTTGAAAAATCGTGAAATGCGTCATTCGACTCGTAAGGGTCGGCATTCACTATTGGAATGGCATAGCAAATCTTATATATAAAAATGAATGTGTGTATGTCCTCTATAGAGTCGTAAACTATTCATTTGATCATGTGATGATTTTTAGCAAAGTAGTTATTAATGAGCTCGCGAAGGTACTGTTGTTTTTTTTGTGATGGCGTAGCAACCCGCGTAGGTTACAGCTACAAATAAAAATCATGCCAAAAAGTAATTATTTTAACAATTTTTTAACAAACTTGCGGCGGACGGAGGAGTATGAAATTTTGCTCGGTTATAGTTTATGTACATAAGTACGTTTGAAATTATGATAATATATTATAGTATATCGTATATATTGTAGAAATACATAAACAATCGAGTTATTTAAATATTTTTATCTTTGTATGTTTATCTTTAACTACATTACACCACACTAATTCTATTTACTCATAAATTAAACGCTTATATTAATCATAACACGTTCAAGTTATTAACTAAGCGAGTTGACTTGTAACTGGTCCGTTTTAATTGGATTCTGCCACCGGCTCTGTTTCAGTTAACCGGACAGCGATACAGCCATCTGGACGAATTTAGCTTGGTGTTATTTTGGACATTTTTATTTTCATTTTTACCAGGTAGAACCATACGACCGGGGAAATACCACCGAAACACTTCTAGCGTGAAGCATATTGCGTATATTTGGCACCCTGCGTGGTCGAGCGGTTACCATAACTGTGACGCGCAATGGGTCCCGGGTTCGATTCCCGGCTAGACATGTATCTGAATGATGAGTTTAGATTCATGTTCTGGGTCTGGGTGTTTGTGTATTCCTCTTGTGTGTGTCCATGGTACCCACGACACAGGAGAAAATCCTAGTGTGGAACTATGAGTGTAGAAAGCGTGTATATGTAGAAGAGTTGCGTCGCTACGTCGAACATCTCAATCCTCAGAAGGAGACACGCATCTATGATAAACCTCATATAGCTCTAATGTCACCTGGATTGATTACAGATATGCATGGGGTGCATGGAATTCATGCTCATATGCTACTTATATATTATACGGCATGATACAATTTTTTTATTGGATATAAGTATTGTGAAAAATCTAGGGTAGAGACATTACTTTTTTTTATCTGACTGAAGTAGCAAACGAGCATGCAGTCCACCTGATGGTAAGTGGTCACTGTCGCCCATGGACATCTGTAAGCAACTTCATACAGAACATGGGTTCCATCTGAAGTCAATCACAGATGCGTTGCTACTCTCGACGACTATGATGATCGGCTCATGTGAAAGTGTGCCGGCAACCACACCCTTCTATCGAAACGCAAGAAATACTTCACGCTAGAAATAGGTGTGGCGGTGGTACTTCCCCGGTCGAACTACACTGGTTCTACCACCTTGTAAATGGAATATGAATACCTTTAAAAATACTTAAAGCCAAACGACCCGCGTGGCGGAGCGGTTACCGTACCGGTCTGACGCGCAATGGGTCCCGGGTTCGATTCCCGGCCAGACAAGTATCTGAATGATGAGTTTAGATTCATGTTCTGGGTCTGGGTGTTTGTGTATTCGTCTTGTGTGTCCATGGTACCCACGACACAGGAGAAAATTCTATTGTGTTTTTTTTTTAAACTTAAAGCCAAATACCCCCTTTTATCACTGAAATCCAAAGAAATTTTGTCAAAACATAATTTAGTACTTAGATTCTGGACCGAGGAGTGCACAAAATAAAACATTCCTTCAACATTTATTACCTCCATAAAGTGCGGACCTGGTATAAATCGCTGCTCTTACCGTGGGTCTAAGTGTTGTAGGCGCGTAGAAAGTTAGAGTTTTTTAAAAGTGTCTATGAAAGTGTATGAAGTATGTAAGTATGATATATGTGCATGTTCGTACATGTCTGTGGTTCTATAAGTTAGGGGTAATTGATAACTTGGACTTTTTTAAAATCGTTTAAAATGTGTATGAGTATGCTATACCTTTACGCGATATGAATCAGGTAGACCGATAACCTTATGCAGACATCGGGAAATCGTTGGATTTTGTAGGCATACGACAGGTTGGAGTAGTATTACCGGAGGGGAGGGGGTTAAGTTAGGCGTACGTTTGTCCGGTTTAGCTCCGGTACTAGAATAGGGCTATGGCATCCCCTGCCTGTCGTAAGAGGCGACTAAAAGGGGCTAGACTGGGAGCTCGAACCGTTCGCTCAGGCGACCCCGGGAAGACCGGCGTTATGTGTGATCGCATACTGTTGTAAAGACTAGATGGAGCGGTGGGCCCAGCTGCTCACCTGGGAGGAGCCCGATGGGGCAACGCATTTAGTCCTTTTACGCACTAGCGGTTAACCGCGAACGCAGCAGACCGCGCAGCTAGCCGCTTTTCCAGTTTAATATGAACCCGCCCCAAAATTTCAAGTCGCGGCGGTTTAAAATTTTGGGGCGGTATGATATTAAACTCCAAGACCAATTCGCACTTGGCCAGCGCGGTGGACTATGACTCTCTCATTCCGAGAGAAGGCCCGTGCCCAGCAGTGGGACAATAATGGGTTGACGTGAGTGAGTGACATTAAACTGGAAAATGGCTAGCCGCACGGTTACCTGCTAGTGCGTAAGAGGGCTTAGAGGACTCCGGTTGCGTTCATTTGAAGATCCCGGAGTCCTCTTTGTAGCGGTGAGAATTGCTACCATTGGTGCAGTAAAAATCCCACATAACCCTCCCACATTTGGGGTACCTTTTGAAGGTTTCCCATCGAGAACAAAAAAAAATAGATCCAGCATATTTGGTCTCCCTTGTAACTTTCCAAAGCTTACGCATACATAACAGCATAACGCCTAGCCTTTTCCTCAAACACCCAAGTCCTTACAACACCTGCAACGTACACAAAGACCTGAATTTCTCCGGTTACAAGTTTCCATAATGACGTTCTCTTCCGCTTAGTAACGTTTTTAAAGCAAATATCTTTCCTATTTGTATGGGAGCATGTGATCTTGTTTTTATGTCATATTTACTTCGATCTCATCTGTAGGATTGAAAGTTATTATACCAAGTAATGAACTACGTCGCTTTCTACACTCCATCGCCATTAGCTAGGATTTATTTATTTATTTATTTATTCGTTTATTGCACCTTTATAAAAATAAAAGCAACAAAAGGGTAAACTTAATGCCTGATGGCATTCTCTACCAGTCAACCCTGGGTGGTTGGAGAATATGCGGCAGGTGTTAATTTTAGACTTAATAGTAATCATATATAATATATATAAAAATAAAAATTTATAAAAATTTACACAGAATTTACATAAATTTACAACTTTATATATACATACATACATACAATACACATGATACATCTACATATATATATATATATATATATAAATAAATAAACTATATAAAAGGAAAGTATATAGTAATTATGGGACAGTATCGGAGTTGAGATAGTGCTCTCGAACAAGTTTTTTAAAGATGACCTTACTGGGTGCTTTCCTGATTTCAACTGGCAGGGCGTTCCGAAGTAATACCGCCAAAGTAATAGTAATAGGATTGCTAGTATTAAGAATTTAATAATGAACACACACACAAACACACCAATAAGCGTAAATACCCAGACCCAAAATATACTTAAATGTGAGGAGATCATTGCAGTTGTAATGAAAAAGCACGTGTCTGTTTTTTTTTTAAATATTGGAGTGGCAAACAATATGGCAAGGCATCTGTGGATTATAAAGGTTGAAGAGGCAAACGACCATGAAATCTACATGGTATTTGGCTACTGCCGTTTATGAATATCTATAAGAAACTTCATACTGAATAGTCATCGGTTATCTGAAGTCAATTACAGATACGTTGCAATTCCTGGAGTGTAAGATGGTCGCGGGTTGCAAAAGTGAGCCAGCAACCACGTGCTTTAACCGTAACGCAAGAACAGCTCAGGTCTTTGCCGCTCCCTGTAGTTTCGGCATCAAAACAGGGTTACGGTATCTTCTGCCTGCAGTAGGAGGCGGCTAAAAGGGCGCTTCCGAGGACACAGGCGACAATAGTAAAAACTCGAACCGTCCAACCAGGCAATAGCGGGAAGGACGATAGTATGTTTGGTCGCACATGTACCCTAAAAGAATCAAAGTCCGATTACCGATGTCCATGGGCGGCAAAGACCAGTTACGTCGTCCACCCATTATTGTCCCACTGCTGGGCACGGGTATTCTCTCGAAATAAGTGAGTTATAGGCCATAGTCCACCGCGCTGGCCAATTGTGAATTGGTGGACTTCACACACCTCCGAGAACTTTTTTTTGAAAAAAATCTCGGGTGTGTAGGTTACCTCACGATGTTTTCCTTCACCGAAAAGCAGTGATAACTAATGCCTAATACGCAAATAAATCAGTGGTGCCCGGGTTTGAACCTCGGACCTCCCGATCGACAGGACAAGTTTCAACCATTAGCCTATTCACTGCTCATACACTTGTCCAACACCAGTTACAATTACGTTGAATGTATATTCATTTGCTTCCCTTATATGTATAAATTATGATATATTCGAGCACATGAACTTTACTCATCTGAAATGTTAAGAAAAGATCTTTGGAAATAATTTCGTCCCTTAGAGACAAGAAATTACCAACGAAATGAATATTCCATACATAAAATTTCATTTCGTTTGTATAAGTTAGTCTAACATCAACATAGTTATACACTTAAATTAGTTAAACTTCCAAAGAAAGCTGAGGTCTATAGGGATTATGGCTGGCTCAGCCGCAGAAGTTCTTAATATACGTGACACACTGGTGTTTAGTGCGGGCAGCTTATTCGCCAACTTAATTTTTTCGTTACACATTTCCTGTCTCATTGCTCGGGGCTCTTTTCTGGTTGACAGTGGTTGAAGCTTTGGTTTCCGCTCTGGCCAAATGATAATTTTCTGTCTTTATACTATACATACCTTTGAGACCTTCTTAATTGAACTCTTAGGGATATAGGTTCTTTCGCGGCGATTTCTAACGTGAATCAGTTTTGCGTTTAGGGGAAAAGGTGTGGTTGTCTAATGACATTTAATATAAGGCGACTACTTTAACTCTTGCGAGTAGCAATACATATTGTCTTCAGATTGAACCTGGTCTATATAGATTTGCTTATAGATGTCCATGGGCTGCAGCAACTACTTACCATTATATGATTTTAGACTAGTATTATCGCGGAATTGATACATTATAATACTTAACGGGTACTCACGATATGCGGTTTATGAATTCTTATAGAATTCTTTTTGCCGATATTTCGACCCAGTTGCATGGATCGTGGTCACGGCCAAACTGCGGTAGCGGGGAGAAACCGTTGACAAATTTCTTTTTGCCGATATTGAAATATCGACAAAAAGAATTCTATAAGAATTCATAAACCGCATATCGTGAGTACCCGTTAATTATTATAATATTTACCATTAGGTGGACTGCGTGCTCGTTTCCTAATTTATTCCTATCCTAGTGCACTGTGTGTCACGTAACTTAAGTTTAATACTAGGTGCAGTAGTGTTTAATTCATATTATCCTCCTTGTCGTATCCCAGGCGTCGAGTAAAGTTTTAATTTATCTCAGTATTGATATTTCGAATAATCTTCGCTTTGAAAATTTTATGGAGAGTTTTATGAGACGCGTGTTTTCAATTGAAAAATCTATTAGGTTTTATGTTTAGTTTAAGTATGAATTGCTATTGCATAAGACCTCCCACGATGTATAAACGCTAAATACTTTACTAAAAGGTATATAAAGACGCAGATTTTTTCAAAATGGTTCCTTTTTTGACGTTTGCTTAAATGGGAATCGAACTGGAAATGATGTTTATCTACAATACAGAAATAGCAAATGAGCATATAGTCCACCTGATGGTAAGAGGGACTTGCTGCCCATGGATTTCAGTATTCAAATCCAGATAAAATTATAGCCTTACCTGAGGTCGGTCACAGGTTGATTACTGACTATGAGGACTACTTTGGAATGCCTCAAATAAGATCTCCTTGCTAATTCAGCGGCACTTAACTGCTGTCATAAACCAGAAATAGTGGCGTTGGTCCTACCGGAGTCGATCTGTGTGTAGTTTACAGGTGGTAGAACCAGTGTAGTTCGACCGGGGAAGCACCACCGCCACACTTATTTCTAGCGTGGAGCATATCTTGCGTTTCGATGGAAGGGTGTGGTTGCCGGCAGACTTTTATATGAGGCAACCATCTTAGTCCTCGGGAGTAGCAACGCATCTGTGATTGACTTCAGCTAGAAGTTTGAAGTTGCTTACAGATGTCCATGGGCGGCAGTGATCACTAGATGGATTGTATGCTCGTTTGATACTTAAATCACATAAATAAATAAATAAAATAGTAAAGTTTCGCCGTCGTTAATTGTTGGTTTTGTCCCTAGGTTATTTTTGGCTATCCCTGTAGTTCCGGGATCAGAATAGGCCTACGATCTCAGAGGCGACTAAAAGGAGTTCTGGGGCTGGGGGCGGTAAGAGTGGGAGCTCGAACCGTCCTGCCAAGCGACCCCGTGTAGGACGACGTCATGTGAGGCTACATGCTGTCGTAAACACCAGGGAGGCGCACTGAGTACAATACTCACTAGGAAGAGCCAGAAGGGGGCATCGCGCTCTGAGGACATCGGCGGCGGTCCGTTGGAGATCCCGGTGTCCTCCACACAGGGCCGAGGATGGCCACCGGGGGGGTTTTAGTGAGGTAAAAATCCTACATAACTTCGCGTTGCTCCCACGGCGTTGGGTACCTTTCGAAGGTTTCCCCCTCAATATAAAACAGGTTATTTTTGGCGGTTATTAAAAAAAATCAAGCAGTGGTATTATTCTGAGCACACTTATGACAATATTTTATGCTTAGCTTACATTTGTTCTCGTATAGCCAGTATTGTGCCACTGCTTGGCACGTCTCTCCGCTCAAAATACTAGGTTTTAAGCCATGCGATTTTGCATGCATATTTACAGAAGTAACAGTAAAGTTTTTGAAGTGAAACTTCTTTATCGGGGTTGGAAAAAAATTTAGTGTAACATTTTTTCGTTACGCGCCATCATTTTCCGTTACGCGCCATCTTTTTTTTCCGTTACGCGCCATCTTTTTCTTATCCCTACCACGCGTGATATTAGATAGATTATTATAGATTAGATTATTAGATAAAGTTTAATAATAGCCTTTTATTAAACTTTATCTAATTTAACTTTATTTAACCAATTTCTGTAAAGTTTCATATAGTAAATTATTTTTTGAAAAATAACGTCATAAAGAAGTTTCACTTCTTACGAGTGTATGCTAGTACACGCACACATTTTATTATATTTCTGAACAACACAACGCTATATAAGATCGTACAGGGAAACTGTTGGGTTAATCCTTAGTCGAACACACTGGCTAAGAGTGGATTGATACATGCTCTATATATAAATTCTAATAGGAACTTAACAGCTAAAAAATCTGGGACTTGAACTGGGAACCCTCGAGTAAGAAGCCAAATATCAAACAACAAGAGAATTCTTTTTTCTTCAATTTGATATCCATTGGATACACTGATAGAATAATAAACAAAGGATCTGATATAATATTAAAATGGTACCCAATATTGATATCGCATATCAAATAACGTATCTCAAAACGTCCTATTGGAAGAATATGGTACATTAAGTATACGATATAGGATATTGTAGATAAATTTAAGATTGTTAAACTCTCACACAATGTAAGATATTTGAAAATTTCGCTGGAGAATAGTTGCTAGACAAAGTACCGGTGGGAGTAGCGTTTTGGATTATATCTGTCTCTTTTATACCTACCCAAAGTTTGAGGAGTGAGGGGGAGAGATAATCTCAAGATTTCATAGCACGGCACGGGTTGAGATGGACCTTACTATTGGTTCTAAGTGTCTTTCGAATTATTATCGACTTAAATTATTTTCATTTTTATAATTCAATGAGAATTCCAAATTGTTTACAATTTATTTTAGAATATCGGTCATTACTTACGTTTACTAAGAAAAACTAATAATATACGAATTAGCCGTAAGATTGGCTGAATTATTCCAATATTGCTTTTGAAATAATATTGTTGAATTTTGTTTTTATACTGTCTCCTGATGGTAAACTGCTAAGCTAATTGATGTGCGGATTACTCTATTGTCTTAGTAGCACAACCTACAATTTCGTTCACGCAAACCATAGTATGATTCATCCATCATCCATCATTGATTCATCATCATCCATTAGACTTTTGAGTTCCATTGCTAGTCATTTTGCCTCCCTCTCGTTTTGTCAACATTTATCTCTGTATAGAACCACAAAGCCAATTAAGCTTGCATCGAATTTAAACCCCCTCCCTATTTACCCTTTTAGTGGTTGATTTTCCGAAAATGATGAAACTTCATTATATTAAACCAGAAAGCCAAATGCTATATTTCATTCGGTACGTACCTATATTTATCAAGTTAGCTTCAAAACTGTGATTAGCTTTAGATTCCCTATTCTCTATGAAGTTGCTTGCAGATATCCATGGACGTTATTTAACACTTACCATTAAGTAAGTGCATGATTTTTTTGCTATTTAATATTATAAAAATGTATATTAACATCCGCAGACTAAAATAATATTAGATCCAAATTTTATGGCGACTACAAAAGCTAATTACATATTTCCTAACAAATGTTTTACATAATCACTAGGGTAACATTTTGGTAATATATGTTCGTACGCAAGTATATGTATTTGTTTTAGATTGTTAATTGGTTAATTTGCGTATATTATCCGCATGTAACATTATTATGGTAAACTATAAAATAACTGCATCGGAAGAATATAATAAATCGTACAACATATACAAAATAGGTGGGGCAAAGTAAATTATACGGCCATTTCCGTTCGAGTTGAGTTCCGTAGTAGCGTATTCTCATGTCTTCCTTCCTTCCGGTACTGTAACAGTGCAGAAATTGCCATCGTATGCAGTGAGAGTATGTCCCGATATATGTAGGAATGTTAGTTTATGAATTAATTAATGTCGTTCAACGGAACATTTTATTATATTAGTACTGTTAGTTATATCACACATTTCTCGCGTGAAACATTTCTTGAGTTTGAATAGAAGGGTGTGGTTGCCGGCACACTTTCACATGAGGCGACCATCATAGTCCTCGGGAGTAGCAACGCATCTGTGTTTGACTTCAGATGGAACCCATGTTCTGTATGAAGTTGCTTACAGATGTCCATGGGCAGCAGTGACTACTTACCTAGGTAGGTAGGGTAGTAGGTAGGACCACTTACCACTTACTTAGGCTATCACTGCTCTATTCCTGAACAAACTTCAAGCTTTAGCAAATATTTTATAATTTTCATTTTTTTCAGTCTTCAATTCTAATTTACCGTAAAAAAAAAATGTTATTTGAACTAAAAAATACCTTCTATAGTTTCGTTTTAAATATAGTGGAAGTATTGAAATATTCTATTTTTCTCACTAGGTATAAAAGAGTTGAGTTTAAAAACAGTGTGTTCAACACGCTGGAAAAATTATATTTTTTTCACTTAAAAGATTCTTAGCATCTCCGTCCCTGTAGTTCCGAGATCAAAATAGGGCTACGGCATCCCCTGCCTGTCGTAAGAGGGGATTAAAAGGGGTTTCCGGGGTTGCAGACGGCTAGAGTGGGAGCTCGAACCGTTCGGTCAGGCAATCCCGGGAAGGACGGCGGTATGTGTGGTCGCATACCGTCTTAAAGACTAGACGGAGCGGTGGGCCCAGCCGCCCATCTAGGAAGAGCCCGTTGGGGCAACGCGCTCAGAGGATTCTGATTGAGGTCGTTTCGAGATCCTGGAGTCCTCTTTTTAGCTTCGAGGATGGCCACAGAGGGGATTATAGTGCGGTAAAAATCCTACATAAGCCTGCGTCGCTCCCACTGCGTTGGGTACCTTTTGAAGGTTTCCCCCTCGAGACCAAAAATAAACAAAAAAAGGTGTCTCAGGATATTATGTTCTATACTAAGGAAAAATTTCTAACAGATTCTGCTGTTAACTTAAGATCGGAGATAAAAATATGTATTAGAATTCTACCAAAAAATCTTTCTGAATAAACCAATTACATACATTCAAGGCGCTCGCATAACTTGCGAAATATAATATTTTATGTTCCCTATCACAATATTTCAAACGGAGCATATTCTGGTCTGGAGAACATAATATTCGATACGGATATAAATTTTTGAACCGATCTTGCGAGAGTAGCAAATCCTAAGCCTGCGGTCTGTGCTATCTTGTTTTATTTATTATCGTATATACATAAATTTACCTTTTCATACTCGTACATTGTTGATAAACAGTGATAGCCAAATGACTAATAGTTTAAACTCGGGCTCTCAAAAATCTGAGGTTCGAATCTCAAGCACTTCTATTTTTTCTAAAGTAATGTGTGAAGTAGAAATAAATTATCAATCGTCTAAGGTGAAGGAAAACATTGTAAAGAAATCTAAGCCTTCCAGAGTTTTCAACAAAAAACCAACTTCAGTTGTAAAAGGTCTGAGAAGTCTAGGAATTTGCTTTTCACCAGCGCGGTAGACTATGGCCTCAAAGTCTGTCATTCTGAGAAGAAACCAGTGCCCAAAAGTTCCCACTTTTGGGATGATGATAATCTGTATACTACGACGCTAAGAACGGCACCACTGTATTTCATGTTTTGTGTAATCTGCTATGTTTGGTTTTATGGGTATAATAGAAACTCCGATATGGAATATTCAAACTTAGTTCGTAGAATCTACCGCCTAATTTATTGGTACTATTAATATCATATCCAGATTAGTACTTGAAACGTAGAACTAATATAGCACAATCGGAAAGATCTTGGGTCTCCATTGAATCAAATCTTGTGCTTTGGTTGAAGGGTGATGAAGTCGACTGACTAACAATATAGAATTGACAATTGACAATACAAACATTTTTTTATGACTGATAGCAAACGAGCATGTAGTCCACCTGATGGTAAGTGGTGACCCATGGACACCTGTAAGCAACTTCATATATTGATACTATTTGAAGTCAATCACAGATGCGTCGCTACTCCCGAGGACTATAATGGTCGCCTCATATAAAAGTGTGCCGGCAACCACATCGTATAGAATATTTTAGTAAGTTACTGAAAAAAGTCATAAATGCAATCCTACATGTAGCGATATATTAAAGCTTCAAAATAAGCAATAAATTAAATTTACAATGTTTTTGTTTCAGACACGATTGAATCTCAAGTGTGGACACTCATGGATATAACATATGGCTGCAACGAACCATCCTAAGACAATATGGATGGAAGAGACTATTCCAATAATAAACAAAATGAGTTCAGTGATCCCAAAAACGGACGTAGTGATAAAAATAAGATAACAGATGGCAAAATGCGTGAAGTGATGAGTTTTGGAAGCGCTAATTCTGAAAGTGTTAGGACAAATAATACAAATGGTGCTTTGAAAGTCACTAGCAGACGTGCAAATCCACTGTTCCTTTTGTTAAGGATAGTGATGGATTTTCTGGTGTTGAAGCAGCAATGGATTGTGTTGTGTTTGGTTTTTAGTAGTGTGTGTGCGTATAAGGAACAGAAGTTTGCTATTGAGCCGCAAGATCAGGTGAGTTATGACATCATTTTCCTAAACTATCATAGAGGTAAAACATTTTTTTTTTATCTGATTAATGTAGCAAACGAGCATGCAGGCCACCTGATGGTAAGTGGTCACTACCACCCATGGACGTCTGTAATCAACTTCATACTGAACATGGGTTCCATCTGAATGAAACTGAAACTTTATGGAATTTTAGTGTATTCCTTAGCCGCGGTTACTAATAACGAAAGTTAATAACGAGTTTCTAAAGTTCTTTAATAATCAACTTTATAAAGGGTTTGATGGTATCAAATACCATGCAAATTTGTCTTAGAGCGGTTAAATTTACGCCATTAAGATTATAGTCGTATGTGTGAAAATTGATCCATAAAAAGATGAAATTTTATTAATTAGTAATTTCTGTCATTATCTCAAATCGTATTGCGTGGCTACGCTTCACCACGCCATCAGTCGGTATGACCCGCCTCATTAGGTGTTTCACATCAATAACCTTTTAGTAAAATTATTTTACAACTTTTTTTAGAGAGCTCTCTTATTTAATACTAATAAGTTATAATTAAGTTATAATTATTATAGGTTCAGAAAATATTTGGTCCGCTATTTCGGCACATCATTTAGACGTCAGTAAGCTGTTATTATTGTATTGTATTGTTACATTTTTAAAGTTATATTTTTTTTGGCGCGTCAGGGCAAAATGATGACAGTAAATTTTTACGATGCGCGCGCACACCGTCACAAAAAACTGACAACCTGAACTTAGATGTAGTTAACATTTTAGTTTTACGATGCGCGCGCACATGGTCACGAAAAACCGACAACCTGAAGTTATCTGTACTCAACATTTTAGTTTCTTCTATTGTTAGTGTCGTTTTTTATTCAAATTTGGAACAAGACGAAAGACAAAATTTAAAAAAAATGCTTTGTTACGCCAAAGAAGTATAACTTCTAACAACTGTACACACACACTTTCTTTTTCATAAGCGGTAGATCACATCTAGTAGTCCATAATCCCCCGTTTAGCGATTTAATCGCTAGGTTCGACAATAGTTAAACAAATACTACCTAAAGCTGCATTTAGCGCTCATTCGTGATTACTCTAATGAGGGACGATTTGATTTTGTCAATTTGTTTAACCAACACTTTCGTTTACGCTTTGATTTACGTTTTCACGTAATAGTTTACAAATAGTGTTGCAATTTGGATTTCATGAGAAAAATTTGAAACGGATTTTTAGGGAAGACATTTGTAACATTTTCATCAATATTTAGAAGTGTAAATGTTATAGACCGCCTTTTGTATTGTTTTAAAAACTGTATTTTCTTTAATTGTGTTCGTATTTATTTTGGGTACAATAAAGTGTATTATTCTTTTTTGTTTCCAATTTTTCTCCCTTTTACGGGGTTAATGCTCTAGACACACGGGTTTTCACCAATTTGTTGGTTTGTATATTGTATTGTTACATTTTTGAAGTTATATTTTCTTTGGTGCTTCAGGGCAAAATGTTAACTATAGCCAATATTTTTGTTTTACGATGCGCAAACACCCTCACACAAAAAACCAACACCCTGAAGTTATCTGTACTCAACATTTTAATTTTTTCTATTGTTAGTGTCGTTTTTTATTCAAACTTAGAACAAGACGAAAGACAAAATTTAAAAAAAAAAATGATTTGTTACGCCAAAGAAGTATAACTTCTAACAACTGTCCATAAGTACACACACACTTTATTTTTTCAGCGGTAGATCACATCTAGTAGTTCATAATTCCCCGTTCAGCGATTTAATCGCTAGGCTCGACAATAGTTAAACAAATACTACCTAAAACTGCATTTAGCGCTCATTCGTGATTACTCTAATGAGGGACGATTTGATTTTGTCAATTTGTTTAACCAACACTTTCATTTACGCTTTGATTTACGTTTTAACGTAATATTTACAAATAGTGTTGCAATTCGGATTTCATGAGTAAAATTTGAAACGGATTTTTAGAGAAGACAATTGTAACATTTTCATCAATATTTAGAAGTGTAAATTCCCATTCGCGGTAATAACAGCACTTAATGCACTTTAGATAGTTAATACTTTTTTATTTCTTATTATTGTTATTATGATCTATTGTACTCCTATGTGTTATAATAATATATGTTTTAATGTAGTCCACTTTAGTTGTGCCGTTTGTGTGTTGTAATTTTCTCGAATAAACTTTTTAGTATTTCGTACCCAAAGGGTAAAAACGAAGCACTAAGAATCCCCTGTTCGTCTGTCCGCCTGTCTGTCTCATGAACCGCGACAGGTAGACAGAGATAGCCAAAATTTTCACAGATGTATTTATGTTTTCACTATAACAACATAGCAAATTAAATATTGGTGATAAATATTGATGATAAATATTGAAGGTGGTAGAATCAGTGTAGTTCGACCGGGGAAGTACCACCGCCACACATATTTCTAGCGGAAGCATTTCTTGCGTTTCGATGGAAGGTGTGGTTTGCAGGCACACTCTCACATCGCTCTGTAGGTCCGGGATCAGAATAGGGCTACGGCATCCCCTGCCTGTCGTAAGAGGCGATTAATTGGGGCTTCCGGGTTTGCGGGCGGGTAGAGTACGAACTCTAACCGTTCGTTCAGGCGATCTCGGGAAGGACGGCGGTTTGTGTGGTCGCATACCACCGTAAAGACTAGACTCTGGAGTAGCAACGCATCTGTGATTGACTTCAGATGGAACCCATGTTCAGTATGAAGTTGATTACAGATGTCTATGGGCGGCAGTGACCCTTACCATCAGGTGGAATGCATGTTCGTTTGCTACTTTAGTTAATTAAAAAAATAAAAAAATAATCGTATATTTTCTCCATAGTAAATCGTTTTTTGTTCGGAACTGATTCACTTGTATCAACAAACGAATTTAAAGTGTTTTTATGATCATACATATTTAACAATCATAAAACATTTATTATATTACTAAACCAATATGTGATTTTAAAAATTGTGGAGCGCAGTAATTTGATCTTGCCCTCAAAAGGTTCTAGATTCATAACCCAGCCAAGCAGACACAAAAAATTGAATCAAGTTCATCAGTTTCCGTTTCAAATTTTAAAGCCCCTGTGCTTTGGAAACGGAAAATTCATTTGAAAATTCTAATTCCCTGATTTTAACAACATGTGTTGATGAACTGAATTAAAAATTCCATATCAGTTAAAAAAATAATATCTTATTAATATTTAGAGAACGTAATTGTGTTTGTTACTCTTTCACACAAAAACTTTCTGACGGATTGGGATGAACTTTTGCACGCACATCGTTTTTTTTTCGTTTACGAGGGGGAACCCTCCAAAAGGCCGTGGGAGCGACGCGGGTTATGTGGGATTCTAACCGCACTAAAACCGCCCGGTAGCCGTACTCAGCCGTAGTGTGTGGAGGACTCCGAGATCTGCAACGGAATACAGCCGGAGTCCTCCGAGCGCGATGTCCCTTTCTTAACTGGTATGCGTAAACGCTCACCGTACCTTTGGGTCTTTACGGGGCCATGCGACCACACATGCCGCCGCCCTTCCCGGGGTCGCCTGGCCGGACGGTTCCAGCTCCCACTGCCCGCAACCCCGGAAGCCCGTTTAAGTCGCCTCTTACGACAGGCATACCGTAGCCCTATTCTGGTCTCGGAACTACAGGAACATCATAGTTCATGACACATATTAACACATGGGATACTCATTAGCGTGATAAACATGACAGCGGATGAAACCACGGTAATAACTTAGTAAACTTTAACTATTCCCCATTAGGATGATCCGGTATTTTCCCTGAAAGATGGAATTTTTAATATCCCGATCCCAATACTGGGTCTATGTCAACTTCCCCGCTTACGAAGAATAATATTGGGCCTTGTTGTTATTTCTTCGGAGAATTTGATTTATGAAATGGAAATTCCGTTCGGCTTATTAAATTCGGTCAAAACGAGTTGTATTTGAAAATAGGGTCATATGGGTATAATTAAATACTTCGTGATCTTTTGGTTACAGTTGATGTTTTACTGGAATTACAACTTATTAACTTGATGGTTTTTCAAAAATAACATAATATAGAACAGGGTCTCTACAAAGATGCGTTGCTACATACGATCACTAAGATGGTCGCCTCATATAAATATTGCCTTTAAATAACATAGCAGAATTTATTGATTTGTTTACCTGTCCTCCTAATGAATTTATAAATGCTTCTATGTATGTATTATGCTATAAGTAAATCATTTTTTTTGTGTGACCACACTGCCGCTTTGGGCAAAACTGTAATGGTAGTTGTGTTGGTATGAAATAAATAAATAAAAGCGAATCGCTAAGTAAACTCTTCCGCTGATATGAAAGAACTGCTTCCCGCTAGAACTGAGTGTGGCCGTCGTACTTCTCTGGAGCTACACAAGTCACTAGATCTACAATCTAGCAAATTATACCGTAAGATAAATAAATAATAGTTAAAAAAAATAAAAAACACGCTTTTTATAGAAAACCGAACTAAAAAATAGAAAACAAATTTAAATGAATTTAAATTAAGAAAATAGTGTTAAAAATTTCAATGAATATAAATTAATAATAGTGTGAATAAAAAAAAATATATATTTTAAAAAAAGCGTAGGGCGCATGGTGTCAATGGTTATAGATATTTTATTGACAGATATGAGTAGAGTGATTATCATTTCGATAATATCTTAAAAAGCACTCCACGCTTTTTTTAAATATTTTTTTTTAAACTATTATTTATTTTCTACTTTTCAGTCAAATTAAAAAATGGAATAATTTTATCAAATTAGTGTATTGTCATCGGTCCTCATTAAATCTACAAAGTTTGAACGAAATCTGGCCGTTTAAAGTGGGTCAAAATCGCGCCCAAAGAAGTCGCTTACAAACATACAAACAAACATTCAGGTGAAGCTAATAAAAAGCTAATAAAATAGTAATTTTGTCTATTTCTTTTATAAAATTCGCTTATTTTATTTTACTAATGTACATTGATGACGACCTGCGTGGCTTAGCGGTTACCATGCCGGTCTGACGCGCAACGTGTCTCGGGTTCGATTCCCGGCTAGACAGACAGGCTAGGCTAGACAGGTATCTGAATGATGAGTTTAGATTCATGTTCTGGGTCTGGGTGTTTGTGTATTCGTATTGTGTGTGTTCATTGTACCCACGATACAGGAGAAAATCCTACTGTGGGGTTATGAGCGTAGAAAGCGTGTTTTATTGTATTATATGTTATGAGTATTTTTATGTTTGTATATGTTTATAGTGTGCAATAAAAGAATATTCTATTGTATTCTAAAACGGCTTTAATTTCACAGAGTGCGGTCATAGGATCCAGAGTGACTCTCCCTTGTCGAGTGGAGAGCAAAGCAGGACAGCTGCAATGGACTAAAGATGACTTCGGACTGGGCACCCATCGCCATCTCAGTGGTTACGAGCGGTACAAGATGATTGGAAGCGATGAAGAAGGTAACTCATACTTGTTTGGTGTTTAGTGGCATTAGCGTGACACGATATGTGTGTATGTGTGTGTGTGTGTGCGCGCGCGTGTATGTGTGCATATATATGCACGCATGCATGTGTATTTCTAATACTAGTCACCCGTCGCATCGGTCGAAATTCGACTGTATTTAAATTAAAAAACTAAACTTCGTATTGTCCAAAGTAGTACGAATATTTCTCAAATGCAAATAAAATAATTTTCAAGTAATTTTGAACGCACCCGTTACATATAAAAAGGGGTTCAATTAGCTAAGCCGCATTTAAAAACAATATCGGCTATTTTGACAAAGATACTGACATTTCTGACGTTACGTGTTTTCATAGTAAGACATTGAAAGTTCTATTTCGTTTATTATTTATGTGTCTGTGACAAATACACGGTAGTGTGTGTAATATGTTTTTAGTTGATTTTATGTATGATATGAAATGCATTATATGGTAAAAAAATATTAACATTCTGCACTCTACGTCCACTATAACCATGCAAAATTTTATACTAATCCGTCCGCGGCATATTAGTTAAAAATGCGTCACAAATTTTTGCTTCACGTATTAATATAAGATTGTGTGTGTGTATGAGTGTGTGCGTGCGTTAATATAAGCGTGTGTGTGCATGTGTGATATGATTTTTTAATGATACCCAAGTTATTTGACCCGCGTGGCGAAGCGGTTACCATATCGGTCTGACGCGTAGTGGGTCCCGGGCTCGATTCCCGGTCAAACGGGTATCTGAATGATGAGTTTAGATTCATTTTCTGGGTCTGGGTGTTTGTATGTTCGTCTTGTGAGTGTCCATGGTACCCACGACATAGGAGTACATCCTAGTGGGGGCTATGATTGTAGAACGTGTATTTCTACTGTACTAATACTTTATACAAATGAATGATTGTCTTTATGTCTTTTATAGAATCGTAAGATATGCATTTGATTATGTGATGATCTTTATCAAAGTTGTTTTGCAAAAGTCTACGAAGGTTTCTGTTATGATCCATTCATCCATCATCAATAATTTTAATTATTTATTAATCTAAATTAATGATAAAATTTTCCAAAAAAAATTAGGTTTATCCAATTTAGTTTCAATGTTTTTTTATTCGACTGAAGTAGCAAACGACCATGCAGTCCACTTTATGGTAAGTGGTCACTGCCGCTCATGGATATCTGTAATCAACTTAATACAGAATATGGGTTCTATCTGAGATCAATCATAGATGCGTTGCTACTCCCGAGGACTATGATGGTCCCCTCATAAGAAAGTGTGCCGGCAACCACACCCTTCCATTGAAACGCAAGAAATGCTTCACGCTAGAAATAGGTGTGGCGGTGGTACTTCCCCGGTCGAACTACACTGGTTCTACCACATTCAATCTGGTAGTTTTACATCGAGTGGAAACAGGTATAAATGACAGTATCAAATTCAACGATCATTTGAAATTTAACATCATTTTCGATCCAATGCTCCAGTAGTAATTTTATTAGTTTAATTTGGATGTGGGAAAATTTTAATTGATTATAACCACTAATGAGATCATGTTAGTGTTTTGGTATAATCTAGTCTAAATATAAACCGGAATAATGCACATTTGTAGAGTTAATTAAAATAGAAATATTTACATTGTGCTGTGCTGCATTATTTCGTATTATACATTTTATAGATACCATTTTATATTAACTGGTTGCGTTTCTTTGGAGATCCTGGTGTCCTCTTTATACCGCCGAAGACGGCTACTTTGTTTAGTGCGGTAAAAATCCCACATAACCGGTAACTTTTGAAGGTGTCCCCCTCGAAAACAAAAAAAAAAGTTTACCGCGCTGGCCAAGTGCGAATTGGTAGACACACACACATACGACTAAACATACATATGTTCGATAAACACCACCGCTATTTCGACGAAAAAACAAAATAAGCAACAAAGTATCAAACCCGATCAGTAATGCTACAAACAGAGTACTACAAACTGGAGTTACTGCATATTCGTCAAGTATTCGTCCAGTATTGATCTACTCTCAACACAGGAGTGGGCGAACCGGTACGAGTTCATTACAAACAGAATTTTAAATGGAAAAAATAGTTTGAAGCCATACTGTAATTGTAAATACGGTGGTTTTAACTAATCATGTACCGCGGGTATGCTTGCGTTTAAAAAATATTTACATAACTTTTAAAAATATATACTTAGCCTATGTCACTCTGCAAAGTGAGTTGATTCTAATGTTATGCCATATGCTACCATCCGTCATTCCGCTTGGATTCTACCGCCTAAGAAATAAACATACCTAGATACACACGCACACACACACTCAAACACACATGCTCATACAAGCACACGCGCTCATACACACACACATACACAAACAAACGTATACATACATACCCGATAAACATCACCTTCCTGATGCAGACGGATAAAAACAAAATACGAACAAAGTATCAAAATCGATCAGTAATGCTTAAAACTGAGCACTACAAACTGGAGTAACTGCATATTCGTCAAGTATTCGTCCAGTATTGATCTACTCTTGGCACAGGAGTGGGCAAACCGGTACGAGTTCATAACAAACAGAATTTTAAATGGAAAAATAGTTTGAAGCCACACTGTAATTGTAAATACGGTATACGGTGGCTTTAACTAATCATGTACCGCGGGTATGCTTGCGTTTAAAAAATGTTTACTTAACTTAAAAAAATATATACTTAGCCTATGTCACTCTGCAAAGTGAGTTGATACTAATGTTATGTTATTTGCTAATGTTATGCTAAGAGTGGGCAAACCGGTACGAGTCCATTACAAACAGAATTTTAAATGGAAAAATAGTTTGAAGCCACACTGTAATTGTAAATACGGTATACGGTGGCTTTAACTAATCATGTACCGCGGGTATGCTTGCGTTTAAAAAATGTTTACTTAACTTAAAAAAATATATACTTAGCCTATGTCACTCTGCAAAGTGAGTTGATACTAATGTTATGTTATTTGCTAAAGTTATGCTAAGAGTGGGCAAACCGGTACGAGTCCATTACAAACAGAATTTTAAATGGAAAAATAGTTTGAAGCCACACTGTAATTGTAAATACGGTATACGGTAGCTTTTATTTAACTAGTCATGTACCGCGGGTATGCTTGCGTTTAAAAAATGTTTCCATAAATTTAAATTGTTATGATTCTGATAGAGTTGTCTAATTATAATGACACTATATGAAGGGTGGTAGAACCAGTTTAGTTCGACCGAGGAAGTACCACCACCACACCTATTTCTAGTGTGAAGCATTTTTTGCGTTTCGATGGAAGGGTGTGGTTGCCAGCACATTTTTATATGAGGCAACCATCATAGTCATCGGGAATAGCAAAGCATCTATGACTGACTTCAGATAGAACCCATGTTCTATTTGAAGTTGCTTACAAATGTCCATGGTCGGCAGTGACTACTTACCATCAGGTGGACTGCATGCTCGTCTGTTACTTCAATCAGTAAAAAAAAAACCAAATGCCCAACTCGAAGCAGCCGAAACGTCGTGAATAAGCTAATACACTACCAAAAATATGACTTTTTCGTAGTATTTTAAACGAGTTTTGGTAAGTGATTCATTCTTGCGGCTTCACTCGCTTTAGTCACCTATACCAGGATTATGTATGTATAAATTCTGGTCATCAATGTGACAAATCTTTCTTTCTTCTATATAAAAATGAATGTTTTTTTATTTGACTGAAGTAGCAAACGAGCATGCAGTCCACCTGATGGTAAGTGATCACTGCCGCCCATGGACATCTGTAATCAACTACATACAGAACATGGGTTACATCTGAAGTCAATCACAGATGCGTTGCTACTACCGAGGACTATGATGGTCGCCTCATGTGAAAGTGTGCCGGCAACCACACCCTTCTATCGTAACGCAAGAAATGCGTCACGCTAGAAATAGGTGTGGCGGTGGACAGCGGTGGTACTTCCTCAGTCGAACTACACTGGTTCTACTACCTTGAAAAATTTGTCTGTATGTCCTCAATCGTAAACTATTCATTTGATCATGTGATGATCTTTAGCAAAGTTATTCATGAGCTCGCGAAGGTTTTTGGTGTTTTTCTGTGATGGCGTAGCAACGTCCGCAGGGTACAGCTAGTACACTATAAAAATATCACTTAATCGTAGTATTTCAAACGAGTTTTTGTAAGTAAGTGACACTTATTCTTGCGGCTTCGCGCCCTTCAGTCACCTATAACAGGGTTATACTTATATGTAAATTCTGGTCATGAATTGTGTGTTAGCGAATTGCGACAAATAGTTTATAAAAGACTGAAAAACATTTAAATATCACCACAAATCGCAAAGAATACCTGGCGAGTAAAGTATCCTTAGCTTGTGTTTTTTTTTATAAGATTGAAGTAGCAAACGAGCACGCAATCCGCCGGGTGGTAAGTGGTCACTGCCGCTCATAGACATCTGTAATCAACTTCATATAGAACATTCCACGTCGCTCCTCCCGAGGACTATGACGGTCGCCTCATATAAAAGTGTACCGGCAACGACACCTTTCCATCGAAACGCAAATAATAATATTGATAGTCGTGTCGTAATATAAAACCTAAAGAAAACGTACTAAATGTAAGGTAGATATGCATAGGTTATTCATACCTTGTCAGTAGTTTTTCTTCGCCACCGTACTTGCGTCGTAACCACGACCCATGTAACTGGATCAAAATATGGGCAAAAAATTAAAAACCGCTTACCGTGCGTACCCGTTACAAGATTTGAGTATTTATCGTTATTTTTGTATTCCACAACTTGTCCTGCTAGGAATACGCAAGGCTAAACAAAAAGTAGACAACAACGTACAACAAGCACAACAAGTTTTTGCGCAAGCCAGCAATAATTACATAGTTTGATCCGTTGTCATAAGAATAGTTAATATCCCTTTATGGTAACATTCGTGGGATGTATAAGGGCTGTCTGGTCGATAAGTACTTGATATGAATTCACCGGTATCTCATTATGATAATTATATGTTAATTTTTCAAAAATAAAGGAATACCTATAAGTGGCAACTTTAAATGAGATTACTTTTTCACAAAAAAAGGAAAGTTTTCTTTGTAAAAACAAGATTAAAATGTTAGACAGTTGGACCTTTCAACCAGACTCTTAAAGCTCGATGTATTTAACTTTAACTATATATTAATACGTGAAGCAAAAACTTGTGAAGCATTTTTAAGTAATATGCCGCGGACGGATTAGTATGAAATTTTGCATGGTTATAGTGGACGTAGAGAAGGAGTGCAGAATGTTAATATTTTTTTCAAATAATGCTTACAACATACATAAAATCAACTAAAAACACATTACACATACTACCGTGCATTTGTCACAAACACATAAATTAATAATACTTACTATGAAAACACATAACATCAGAAATGTCAGTGTCTTTGTCAAAATACCCGCTGTTGGTTTTAAATGCGGTTTAGCTAATTAAACTTCTTTTTAACTTTAACAGGTGCGTTCAAAATTACTTGAAAATTCAAATAAAGTGTATTTATTTGAATTTGAAAAATATTCGTACTACTTTGGACAATATGAAGTTTAGCTTTTTTATTTAAATTACGGTCGAATTTCGACCGATGTGACGGGTGACTAGTTTATAAAGATTATTAATATATTACTTTATTTCCAGGAGACTACTCCCTGGATATCCGGGATGTGGCGCTGGATGACGACGCGATGTATCAATGTCAAGTCAGCTCTGGCCCCAAGGGTAAGTACCTATTCACTTTGTACTTTATGAGATACCGCTTTTTTTTTTTTTTTTTTTTTTTTTCTTATATGTTTTTGTACATCATTGTATACATTTGGGACTTCTTAGGACTTGCTTTCTTTATATACCTTTTAGTCCTTTGTGGAGGCCATTTCGAGCTTGCGGTTTGTGGCCTTGTCTATGAGCTGCGAGTCCCCGCTACGGATGGCCATTGAGATGTTATAGTCCTCCAGTCTTTCGTCAGTGACGTTCATAGCTCTTGAAATGAACTGAGCTATGGCGTCATTGCTGCAGTCGGTGTAATATGTGCAGCTGATGGTATGACGCGACACTGCCACTACTGCATGGGGAACACTGTCGTGCAGTTGTAGATGATTTGTGGTAGTTCGCACAATCACCACCGTCTCGTACGTTTGTCCCTGTGCTTCGTGTATGGTAAGGATGCGTGAACCCTCTCCACTCCCGAAGCCCTCTTTCTTCAGACTCTCTTTTTCGGCTTGAGTGAGTAGAGAGTCTTCTCGAGGGCCTTTGGGATCTGCGCATCCATGTACCGCTTCAGCTTCAGGGATCTTATACGTGACGTGGACGAGTATATGCCGCTGTAGACCTCGCTTAGGGCGTATGCTACGTCCAATGGGTTCCTGTGCGTGCACAACAGTTCTTGGCTAATTCCGGTTACATGGTTTGGGCGGCAGTATCGTAACTCGAAGAGGTTGTTACGCTCGATGTACGGCAGTTGGTTAATGTCTCCGATGAGCATCACTTCCGTCGCTCCGGTCAGCCTTATCGCCATCACAATGGCCCCGAAATGGTTCATTAGTGCCTCATCGACTAAAAGCCGTTTACAGCTATTTTTGAACCATTTACTAGTACTGAGGCCAGTGTGCGCACTTTTGCTGTGGCGAGCCTTCCGGACTTGCCGCTGCGGTGAGTGAGTCTCGTACGGAGATCTTTTGCTGCCTCCGTTGTGGTGGTGATGATGATGTCTTCATTCTCCTGAAATTGATTCACTATCCATGTTGATTTTCCGCAGCCTGGGACCCCATTGATCCATGAAAATTTGGGTATTTCCCATGAGTCTAGAGTGAAGAGGCCGCCGCTCTCACCAGATAGGCTTTCCGCCATAGCTAGAATTTTATCGTCTAGCATTATCCTGGTGCAACGGGCTATCACGACTAAGGAGTCGTCCGTTGGGGTACAGAATTTCTCCCGGCCTAACCGCTCGCTCTCTACTTCGTCTTTTGCAACGAATCCTCTGGTTGCACTATAGGCTGCCATATGACTCCCAGTTTCCACGCCTGCAATCGTCTGAGAGGTTTCGTTATTATATATGGCAGCTTCTGTTTTCTCGAGTCTCTCCCTCAATAGCTTCAGGTCTTTCTGGAGGAAGGATTGCATGATGTTATGGCACGTCCTTTTATTGTCCTCCTTCGTCGCTACTGTCAGTGCCTTGAACTCGAGAAATGCGTTTATGTAGTGATCCAGAGGGATCCTCGCTTCACGAAGAGTTGGCGGGTCGACCAGGCCCTTGTCGGCTTTAGTCAAAGCGGTTCTTGGCTGTAGTGAATCCTTTTCAGGAGCTTTTGTCTGTGTCAGTTGTGTGTCCAGCTCGTGTGACTGATGTTTTTTGCCTGGGATTTGTTGAGAGGCGGCTTTGAACGTCTTCATTATCGTTGACAGCATTCCCTTCTTTATGCTTTTCTCAGCTTGCTTCTGATCTGCAGGTCTTTCAGCTGATCTTTTCTGCAGAAGTCTTTCTGATCCGCTGAATTCTTCAGGGCTTGCTATGGGGTGTCCCCATCGGTCTTCGGGATTTCGGGAGGAGGATGGGCCTGCGTTATGTGGTTTTAGAAAACTGAGATTTTCGCCCCTGTCTTCATATACCACTACCTCATGTTTTCGAGACGCTTTGAGGCTTCCTGTGTAGTCCTCCGCCCTTCCCTTCATGTGCCCCACCACCATAGCGTCCAGGCTTATTATCCTCGGTGTTACTGTGGGATCCTGGCCTGGTTGTCCTAGATTCAGCAGTACTGCACACACTTGGGCGAACTGGGTCTCTTCGTCGCTCCCTTCAAACAGTGCTATAATTTTGTTTCTCGTTCGCACTATTTTGCAGCGTTTGCTTGCTACCGAAATTTCGGACAGCGCGTTGTACGTGGTGCGCTTCATTGTAGCTCTGAAGGTGCTGCCATTCAGCAGAGTTGCTAGGCCAGGTGAAATGCCTATTCTGCCAGAGCACTTTGTGTTGCAGAAGCTTATGCCGAGGCGCTCTTCGTTGTTGTCCATGAAAAGGGCCACTCCCCGGATTCTCAGTTTTGGCTCCCCTCGTTCGGCTTCTTGCAGCAAGTTGTTAAATGCTGTTAGTGTGTTATCCAGGGGGTTTTGGTGCGGGGTGTGGTCCTCGTTTGTTTGGAGCGTGATGGTAGGCGTTCTTGGAGGAATTATTGCTGTCTGCGATAATGTAGAGTTTCTTTTGGCTACTATCCGGAAGATGGAGTCCAAATAGTTAAGGAAGTGTGCCCTCTTTTCTTCGTCCTCAAGGATTTTTGTCAGGTTTGGTTTTTCTATTTTGGCACCGATTTTGACCTCCGTCTCCATTCGGATCGACAGGAATCTGGGGCATTCCAAGATCACATGCCAGACTGTCTCGCTGATGTTGGAGTCGCATTCGCATCCCGGGCTGTCTCTCAACTTAAACCGGTGTAAATACTCTCCCATTCCTCCGTGTCCCGTCAAAGCTTGTACTTGTGCCGGTGTCAGTTTGGTCTTCCTGATGATCGGGTAGGCCTTGCCCACGTCCGGGAAGAAGGTCTTCGTTACTGACCCGGTGCTCGAGGTGGTGTAGCGATCTTGCCATTTGCGGATCGACTCCTCTCTGATTTTTCTTTTGACGAATGACAACGGAATCTCTGCGTAGTCTGGGGTGGTGGGTGTGTTCTTGGCAGCTGATTTCGCTAATATAACAATTTTGCTATATTTTTGTCTGTCTGTTTGTCAGGGTATCTGAAATGAAAACAACTGGATTTAAGGCTCCAAATTTGGTATTTCGTGTTATATGGTTTGGTTTTTACTTGATTACAATTCGAATACTTTATTAAAGTTAGTATAAAAATAAAATGATATGATGATAATTTTTTAAACGCGAGTGAAACTGCGGGACAATGCTAGTAATTAATAAATAGTATGTGAGCAACGGTGGGGCGCTGATTTAAAATAATAAACGTATACACCCAGCCCCACAGTAGGATTTTCTCCTGTGTCGTGGGTACCATGGACACACATAAGACGAATACACAAACACACACACCCAGAACATGAATCCAAAGTCATCATTCAGATGCCTGTTTGGCCGGGAATCGAACCCGGAACCCGTTGCGCGTCAGACCGGTAACCGCGTGGCTTAGCGGTTACCACCAGGGTCGACAAAATAACACACGAATAACACTTTGTGATAAAGCCATAGAAGGACCATCAAATCTTATGAATTCAGACGATTGTCCCATTATTGTACACATGCCTCTATTCAGAGTAAAAAGAGTTTCGACTATATTCCATTGCGCTGGCCAAATGCGGGTACGTCGTTTTTAAATACGACCCGCGTGGCGCAGCGGTAATACCGTTATACCGGTCTGACGCGTAATGGGTCCCGGGTTCGACCCCCAGCCAGACAAGTATCTGAATGATGAGTTTAGATTCGAGTTCTGTGTCTGGATGTTTGTGTATTCGTCTTGTGTGTGTCCATGGTACCCACGGCACAGGGGAAAATCCTACTGTGGGGTGTACAAAGCGTGTAATAAAGCGTGTAGGTAATAAATAACTTAGAATTCCTTTAATTTTCTGTACCTTTTACTATTAGTATATCTAATACTTTTCTAAGGTATCTTATATTTTGTAAATAAAGTCAATTTTGAAAGTAAAGTACATGGGAATTAAACATCGGACTCTGTTGTGGGAACATAAAATTCACAGTAGGTTTTTCTGTTTAGAATTAATATAACGTTTGAATCAAATGAGAACCGGTAAAAAAACATTGGAATCATGTTACAAGGGTATTATGCGGGTTAAATTAATTCTATTTGATCAACCGACCAGCTTTGTACGAAATTTCATGATTGACTTTACTGTTTGAAATATAAACAACCGTTGAATTTGGAGTCAGGTTAAATACAGGATGGCCTTGTAATTACAGGATAGAGATGAGAATACATGATTGATTTGTGTTTACAAGATATGTTATTACAGGATGGACTTGTGTTTGCAGGATAGAGATGCAATTACAGGATAGGCAGGATAGACAAGCATGCTATGTGTAAAGCAGAATTTGCATTTGAGTGACTTCGTGAAATTACAGATTTTGTGAATATTGTGCAATAGGCATTTATAATATTACCAGCTGCTGTCTCCGCATCAAAAGCATTAAAATGTAATATTAGGTACTTAACATTTTAATTACTTTTGGTAAATTAGATGGATTTTAATTAGATTAAAAGTAAATGTTACCTTAATGATTTTTACTGTGAATATATTTTCATTCCTTCGAAGATTAAATTAACTAATAAATGCTTCTATAACATAGAAGAATATCTGCGTGACATTGGCAAACATTTACTAAAATGTTAAATAATTTGATACGTAATTCATGTAAATGTTAATATTTTAAATTGATTCCTTCGAAGATTAAATTAACTTAAGCATTAAGAACACTATAAGATGAAATCATCGTAGTCGTAAACCAACGATCGTGACAGTCTCATTCTAAGGATCTACTTCTCATGTCCAGCCATTCCTTGACGTGGGTAGGAGATGGAGACAGACGAGAGGGTTTAAGGCTCATGCCACCGCGCTGGCCAAGTGCGAATCGATTAGCTTTTCGTGAGGAAACTTCGTGTAGGGCTAAAAGGGGGCTTCCGCGGTTGCGGATGGTAAGAGTGGGAGTTCGAGCCGTCCACCCAGGCGACCCCGGGAAGGGCGGTGGTATGTGTGTGCCGCTCACCTGGGTGGAGCCCGATGGGGCAACGCGCTCAGAAGAATCCGTTTGCGTTCCTTTCAAGATCCCGATGTCCTCTTTGTAGCGCCAAGGACGGCCACGGGGGGGGGGGGGGGTTAGTGTGGTAAAAATCCCACATAACCAAGCGTCGCTCCCACGGCGTTCGAGTAGCCTGAAAACAAAAATAGGTACGACTTTTTTTCACTGTGAATCAGTAATATCAAAATTTAAAAACCCACTTAATTTTATAAAAAATCAAAGATGCCTGAGATTTTATCCCAGACGTCCCGACTGACAGAGTCAGTTTCGACCTTGACTGCTGAATCTATATACTGAGCAGAACGAAATAATATTATATTTATTTGCCAAAATACACATAATTATTACAGGTGGAAGTTTAAATAATACAATGTGAAGTGTATTTACCATTTCTGGCATGCAAATATTTACAATTATCAAAATTATCAAATTATTATCAATAGTAAAATTAATTACAATAATTTCAATATCAAAAGTACTAATCATACTTCATACTAATATTATAAAGGCGAAAGTTTGTGTGTGTGTGAGTGTATGTTTGTTACTTCTTCACGTCTCAACAGCAGGAGCTTTTTTCATAAAATTTGCCAGAGAGTTAGCTGATACTCTGGATTAACATATAGGCTACTTTTTAGTGTGGTAAAATATCTTATTCCCACGGGACAATCGACACATCGATTGTTTATCGCGGGCGAGGCTGCGAGTTTTAGCTAGTCTCCAATAAAATTTAATCAAATATTTCATAACATATTCAATTCAAATAATAAATACTTATTAAGTTTCGTTCATAATACTAAACTCAATTTACAATACTTGTATAAAGAGTTTAATTAATGGAGAGGTCACGAATTCTAATGTTTTATTTATCAATAAACAGTTAACAAGAACGGACATGCGGGTACCAATTAATTATATTACTGGCCATTTCCTGTAAGTCAAACATTTTATGAAGGTTTTTAATGAGCGTTAAGGGGAGGTTACTTTGACTTTATATTTAATGTAGTACAACACTTAATATGGAAGCAACAAGCGAAGGTGATAGAACCAGTGTAGTTGGACCGGGGAAGTACCACCGCCACACCTAATTTTAGCGTGAAGCATTTCTTGCGTTTCGATGGAAGGGTTGTCGGCACACTTTTATATTAGGCCACTATCATAGACCTCGGGAGTAGCAACGCATCTGTGATTAACTTCAGATGGAACCCATGTTCTGTATGAAGTTGATTACAGATGCCCATGAGCGGTAGTGACCATTTACCATGCATGCTGCATGCTCGTTTACTACTTCAGTCAGCTAAAAAAAACGTGCGGCACTCGGGGTCTGCCGCGGTAAAGCTATTGCATAGCATTGTTTATCAGTAGTTGATCTGGTAGAATGAGCGTTTCAGTAGGGTGAATCAAGCCTCCCGATGAATTATATTTTGGAATTCTATTTTTTCAAGGTAGTAGAACTAGTGTAGTTCGACCGGGGAAGTACCACCGCCACACCTATTTCTAGCGTAAATCATTTCTTGCGTTCGTTGGAAGGGTGTGGTTGCCGGCACACTTTCACATGAGGCGACCATCCTAGTCCTCGTGAGTAGCCACGCATCTGTGATTGACTTCAGATGAAACCCATCTTCTGTATGAAGTTGATTACAGATGTCCATGGGCGGCAGTGGCCACTTACCATCAGGTAGACTGCATGCTCGTTTGCTATTTCAGTCAGATAAAAAAAAATCGTTCGTTCGTTCGTCTATGATCATTGGGATAAAATAAGATTCTGATGGTAGAATGTAAAGCAGATTTTGCTCTGACTTTGGAGTTAATTCAAAGCAAACAAACAAACAAACAAACAAACAAACAAACAAACATTTGCTGTCTATAATCTGTAATAGTATAGCAAAGACAGAGACAGAGTCCACGCGGAATAAAATTGTTAACGCTATGCAGTTCACAATGAACCAAAAAATACAAAAAGTAGGAATATCTCTCTCTGTGAATGGTGATCATTTGTACAGTTTATCTGGTGTATTTAGTTACCACGTGTGATGAACATAAAACAACAGGGTTGATGTTACACTGAAAACACAGCTTTTTCCGAAGCTCGTATTTAGGGTTCGCTCGGAACGTTGTGAAACCCTTTATATATTAACTAGCTGTACCCGCGGCTTTGCCCGCGTGCAAATCAACGTGTCACAAAGTTTTTCTCGCGCAAATCTCGACACCGTGGGAATTCTATGATAAAAAGTAGTAAAATTAATATCGATTTGGCCACTCAAGGATTACCTGGTCAAACACAGAGTGAAAAAACGAATTTAAAGTATTAGTGAGTAGGAACGTATTGTTATGTATTTTATTTTAATTAGACGAATTCTAATATTGTAAATCGCTTTTTTGAACCAATTTACATTCTTAATGGTCTAATCCACAATATCGGGATACTTTTTTCAATCAACTCCTCCACATTTGAACCAAAACATATCGATATAAAGATTGATTTTAACTTTTCCGGATAACAAAGCACTATTATCTACTTGAAGTAAATCATTAGAAAATTGGAATATCACTGAACAGTGACATATATTCTAAGTTCATATTTTGTTTCATGTGACCAAATATAAGATCTTTTAAGAGGTGCATCGGGCTATTTATGTGCGTAAATCCCGCATTGTTCTTTGTAAAGCAGAAGACATAATCAAAACACTTTTACAATTCATACGAACACGGCGCACCCGCTAGCAGGGCTCTGCCGCACCCTGCTCGCTTATTTTTTATGTTTTCTCTTATGTTCCAACCTAACCTAACGCATCCTGTTTAAAACGCTACAGCTAAATCCAACTCTTAACAATAACATGACAATACTCCTGCATTTTCAGGATTTAAGTATTCAAATTGACACTTTTCTTTAATGTTCTCTCAACGGGTTGTAATGTATTGTAATCAATAAGTACCAAACTCATACGGCTTAAGTAGGTTGTGTACTTAGATTATCAGGGTTGATGAATTGAAGTTTAATTTATTAATCATATTTCAGTTTAATGAGCTGTTATTAAACTTATAATATATACTAAAAACAACCGTAAGCATTATGTGACTACCTTTTATAATTTAGGCTTGCACTACCCCGCATCATCAGGGAGGAGTTGAAGGTAAAAAAAATATCCCGTGTCTTTGCTTAGTATTCTTATTACTTATACGTAAGCACTTGCGAGCCAACTTCTATAGCTTGGGCTTGCAGTACCCTGCATCATCAGGGCTGAGGAGCATAAGGTCGAAATTGTCATCATGTGTATTTGCTTAGTAATTATATTACAAACCCGAAAGCATTAAATGGCCAACTCCTATGGCTTAGGCTTGCAGTACCCTACATCATCAGGCTTGAGGAGTTGAAGATCGAAATTTTCATCTTGTGTCTTTGCTTAGTAATTATATTACATACCTGAAAGCACTGAATAGTTAACTTCTATGGCTTAGGCTTGAAGCACCGCTGCATCATCAGGGTTGAGGAGATGATGGTCAAAATTTTCATCTTGTGTCTTTGCTTAGTAATTATATCACATACCCGAAAGCATTAAATGACCAACTCCTATGGCTTAGGCTTGAAGTACCCCTGCATCACCAGGGTTGAAGAGTTAAAGGTCAAAATTTTCATCATGTGTCTTTGCTTAGTAATTACTAAGCAAAGACACATGATGAAAATTTTGACAGGTATGTAATATAATTATATTACATACCTGAAAGCACTAAATAGCTAACTTCTATGGCTTGGGCTTGAAGTACCCCTGCATCATCAGGGTTGAGGAGTTAAAGGTCAAAATTTTCATCATGTGTTTTTGCTTAGTAATTATATTACATACCTGAAAACACTAAATAGCTAACTTCTATGGCTTAGGCTTGAAGTACCCCTGCATCATCAAGGTTGAAGAGTTAAAGGTCAAAATTTTCATCATGTGTCTTTGTTAGTAATTATATTAAATACCTGAAAGCACCAAATGCCCATCTCGTATAGTTTAGGCTAGCAGTATCCTGCATCATCAGGGGTGAGGAGTTGAAGGTCGAAATTTTCATTTTGTGTCTTTGTTTAGTAATCATATTACATACCCGAAAGCACCAAATGGCCATCTCCTATGGCTTAGGCTTGAAGTAACCCTACATCATCAGGGTTGAGGAGTTGAAGGTCAACATTTTTACCGTGTATCTTTGCTTGGTATTTTTATTACATAACCGTAAGTACCAAATAGCCAACTCTTACGGTTTAGTATTGAAATACCCTTACATCATCAGGGTTGAGGAGTTGAAGATCAAATTTTTGTCCCATGAATTTGTTTAACAATCTTATTATATATCCATAAAAACAAATTGACTTACTTCTACGGTTCAGGCTAGCAGTAGGGGTACTGCATCATCAGGATTGAAGAGTTGAAGGTCATTTTTTTAGGAAATATCTGCTTAGTAATCTCATTCTACATTCAACCCAATTGGACTCCTACAGCTTAGGTTTGGCCGAGTATCGCTTATTTCGTTAATTTGCTTCAAAGAAATGGATCCTATGATCAGAACCGTAACAAACTTATCAGAGTACCCTTGAAGTACATTCTTTCAAATAAAAAAAAATCATCAAAATCGCTTGGCGGGAAATTGAGTTATTCATCTATTTATCGCGCTCATCGTTAATGCAAATATCAGACTTATGCGCTTTTCTTATGGATGCCACTGTCAAAAGTGAACTAAAAATAAATGGGATCCAATGACACGCACTACCTTTCAAATGAAAAAAAAAATCATCCAAATCCGTTCACCCAGTGCGGAGAGATCGAGTCACAAATATAAAATTAAAAAAAAAATAATAAAAAAAAATACAGACGAATTGATAACCTCCTCCTTTATGGAAGTCGGCTTAAAACGATGTTTTAACATAAAAATCAAAGCGAAATACTAAATTTTATTGAGGTGGCCTCAAAATTGACTGACTATTATACAAACTTATATCTCCTATTTGGGTTAAATTGGGGGGGGGGGGGATCATAAAATTCATTCATAACTGACGTCTACGTCATAAAAAGAACCCCTAGTAAAAATCATATTCGTATCTTTAACAGTTTAGGCTCTACGATGTTTATTCAATAGAAGATGAGTGAGAGAGCATCCTTTCGTTTTTATATAAGTATATATAAATATAGAGATATAGATTTGTATAGTATCAAATAACATAGGTACACACATAACCAATAAAAAATACATAACAAGGGAATACATTTTACAGACCATAACATGTTTAGTTTCAACCAATTCAACTATGCAGTTATCATATTAACACTTATCGAACACAGAATAAATACTGCGTAGTTTTAAATTGACATAACTTTTTTATTTATAAACCGATTAACATAAAATAAACACTAAATGTTAAGTGAAGTTTCCCACAACACATCGGCGAAAATTATATTCAAATTGGATAAGCCGTTTCTGAGATTAGCGTTTTCAAACACACAGACAAACAGACAAACAGACAAACAGACAAACAGATAAACAGACAAACAGACAAACAGACAAACAGAAAAGATTTCTAAAAACCATTATTTTGGGTTCTATATCGTATTATAGACCTCTAGAAATGGTTTTCACCTAAATTTATTCCATGTACAGACAGCGACCTCTTACAGATTTATTATAGTATAGATAAGTAGCCGCTTGAGCAGATAAGAGCAGTGATAGCCTTATGGTTGAAACTTGCTCTCTCGATCGGGAGGTCCGTGGTTCAAACCATGTATTTATGTGCGTATTAAACATTGATTATTATCATTGCTATTCGGTGAAGAAAAACATCGTGAGGAAACCTACACACCTGAGAATTCTTTAAAAAAAAAAAGTTCTCGGAGGTTTGTGAAGTGCATCAATTCGCACTTGGCCAGCGCGGTGGACTATGTCCTATAACTCTCTCATTCTGAGAGAAGACCCGTGCCCAGCAGTGGGACAATAATGGGTTGACGACAAGTAGCCAGTTGAAATATTTCCAGAATTAGTATAACCATGACGAAAATACATTTTATTTCCATGGATGCATGCAAACAAGCATGCAGTCCATTCGCTGACAAGAGATCTCCACTCATGGACATCTGTAATGTAATGTCATGTTTGGAACAACATTGGAGGGAACGATGTCTTCTTTACTACCCCCTTAACCCTTCATACAATAACAGAAGCGCTGCATTTATATCCTTACCTTATTAATTAGGCAGTACTTTAATAATATTTTTTTTATCTGATAGGAGTAACAAACAAGCATGTAGTCCACCTGATGGTAAGTGGTTACTGCCGCCCATGGACGTCTGTAACCAACTTCATATAGAACATGGAATCTATCTGAAGTCAAATACACTTGCGTTGCTGCTCACGAGGACTAGGATGGTCGCCTCATATAAAAAATGTCACGGCAACCAATACATGTTATAGTGACTATTATAACCGATATAGTAAAAAAAACATCAATAGTAACAAAAAACAATGAGTAAAAACTAAATAGTAAGTAAAAGATATGAAGACAATATTGCGTCATTTTTTTCCATTTTTTTTAATTACACAATCGATGATACGTAACTTATCTTCGAAAGTGATGTGATATTAAAGGATTATAACAATTATAAAAACTTGTCAAGTTTAGGTTATGATTTCATTTTCTGTCCTGAAATAGACAAAATCTTTTTTGAATAATTTATATAAATATATCATTTGATGCTACGGAACTCTCCATAGAATCTGACTCGGACTTGGCAATTTTTTTTGTTTTTGTATGGAAATGTATATATTTGCCTTCAGATTGTGAATGACAGTGGTACTTTATAAATGTTAAAGTTTCCATAAAACGGAGTACACTGTTTTAAATACATTTTATTAGTCACATATCCTCGTCAACCCATTATTGTCCCACTGCTGGGCACGGGTCTACTCTCAGAATGAGAGAGGTTAGGCCATAGTCCACCGCGCTGGCCAAGTGCGAATTGATGGACTTCACACACCTCCGAAAATTTTTTTTTAAAGATCTCTCGGGTGTGTCGGTTTCCTCTCGTTGTTTTCCTTCACCGAAAAGTAGTGATAATTAATTTCTAATACGCACATGAATCAGAGGTGCGTGCCTGGGTTAGAACCTCGGACCTCCCGATCGAGAGGGCAAGTTTCGACCATTAGGCTATCACTGCTCTAATACTTGAAATATATACGTGTATTAGTAAAATTAGAAAGTTTTTGAATGTGTCTTTGGTTAGATTGTAGTGTCTTGAAAAAGGTTGAATCGATTTTGATGGAACTTTAACGTGAAGACAACGCCTTTGTGATACTTTATCAGTTCATGCGTTTAAATTTTTGTTTTAATGAAATGAATTGAAATGTCTTTATTTTCTATAGGCGTACGGGGGCACTTACAAATTGTTTTCCACACTTTTTTTTTTGCACTACCATTGGATCGGGTCACGACTTCAACTGAGAAGATCCGGCAAGAAACTTATGTTGTTATATTTTTTTTCAACCATGTTTTTTGTTTTTAGATTGTAATGAAAGTGTCTTGTCTTGTCCAGTATCTTGTCTTACAGTTACTAAGGATGAGGCCGGTTTAAGGATGTTCTATATAACTGAACGAAACAACAACTGGCATATCATTGTTGCTTATTTTGCTTATTATTGCTCCTTTTTAACCGACTTCCCAAAGGAAAGAGGTTATCTATTCGTCACGTATATTTTTTTTTTTTTCTTTTTTTTTTTTTTATGTATGTTCTTGACTAATCCAGTCAATGGTTGCGACGAATTTAGACCGAGTGAAAGAGAAAGGTGGAAGAAAGAAAGGGACGGAAAATGCGAAGTCTGACAACGTTCGTTCAGGAATAGTAATTGTTTTGTCGCCGTGTTGCTCATGGTGTTTTAGTTAACACATGTATGTGTTCGGGATAGGGTTGGCACTTTGAAGTTTTTTTAATGGAAATAAATATTTTGAAAAAATGTGACGAAAAGTCAATAAGTCGCTTGTGTTGTTATTGTTTGATTTTCATTTAAAATTTGTCTAGATCTTTTTATAAAATTAAAATAACAAACAAATATGCAGTTCACTTAATGGCAATTGATCACCATTACACGTACAACCAGTATAGTTCGGCCGGGGAAGTACCACCGCTACACCTATTTCTAGCGTGAAGCATTTCTTGCGTTTCGTTGGAAGGGTGTGGTTGCCGGCACACTTTCACATGAGGCGACCATCATAGTGCTCGGGAGTAGCAACGCATCTGTGATTGACTTCAGATAGAACCCATGTTCTGTATGAAGTTGATTACAGATGTGCATGGGCGGCAGTGACCACTTACCATCAGGTGGACTGCGAGTTCGTTTGCTACTTGAATCAGATAAAAAAGTATCTGTAAGCAACTTAATGTAGAACAAGTCGTCTATCTGAAGTTAATCATAGATGTGTCTCAACTCTTGAGAACGAACATGGTCTCCTCAAATGAAATTGAGCTGTTATTGATTCACGTATAATTTATTATTAAAAATAAATATAACACAAGTAGCGTTGATTTATGAAATTTAATGAAGAATTCTAAATTCATTTTTAATGTGTTATAGACATAACTAATTTTCTGATCCAATATACAGATATATAAAAAAACGCTTTCTACACTCATAGCCCCACCGTAAGATTTTCTTCTGTGTCGTGGGTGCCATGGACACAAACAAAGATGAATACATAAACCCAGACCCAGAACAAGAATCTTAACTCATCATTCAGACACCTATCTGACCGGGAATCGAACCCGGGACCCACTGCGTGTCAGACCAGTATGGTAACCGCTGCGCCACGCGAGCCGTCCGATATACACATAATATTACCGTGTTAATTTTCAAAACTTGAAAAGATTTCTATTGCAATTCGGTATACTTTTTATCCTTTCAGCTATTTTAGTTTTATGTTAATATTTTCATCAGAAACTTAAAATATGTCATATCTTTGAAATAACGGGAACTTTTTAATAATTAACGGGTAATCACTATATGCGGTTTTTGAATTCTTTAAGAATTCTTTTTGCCGTTATTTCTACCCAGTTACATGGATCGTGGTCACGGCGAAACTGCGGTGGCGGGGAGAAACTGTTGACAAGCACTAATTGTAGATTAATCTATCTACCTTACGGTTAGTTCGTTTTTCTTTTTTAGGTTCCATATCACGACACACTACACTAACTGTATCTTTACGCACGATACTGCACTTTTTGTGATTTACATAAACTTACATAACGGGAACTTGGCAACCCTAATCATCCCTAATTGCGGCAGACATCATCGGCGCAGAGGGAACATAAATAGACGTTGGTCGATATACAAAAATATGTCTTTGTCGGTCTGTCTGTAAGGGCTTTGCGACCAAGTCTGAAAGCATTTGCGTGTTAGCTTCACGAGTGATATTTGTGTCCTAAGATCGAAGTTATTGAGAACACTCGTATGTGGCAAAATTACATTAGTTTTGCCTTCTATATTTGTTTGTTTTAGTTGCAAACTTTTTTTGGCATTAATATTGTGGGCATACGATGTAAATATTCTAAAGAAACAGTGTAGTTCGACCGGAGAGGTACCACCGCCACACTTATTTCCCGCGTGAAGCATTCTTTGCGTTTCGATGGAAGGGTGAGGTTGCCGGCACACTTTTACGAGGTGACCGTCCTAGTCCTCGGGAGCAATGCATTTGTGATTGACTTCAGATAGAACCTATGTTCGATGTGAAGTTGATTACAGATATATATTTTTTTTTAATTTATTTAATTACCTTACAGTGTTTGCTACTTCATTATTATAAAAAGAAAAACACCTTAATATATATACCATCTCGATGTAGAAAATAATACAATTGTGAAATAACAAATTTCATGTAAATAAAATAACTTGCGAATCGATAAGGTTTAAAAAAAATTCTAATTATGTTGAGTTTGACCGTCTATATACAGTATGTTTACTTAATTATACATGTATGTCAAACAACGCAGATTATACTGTCTGTGAAAAATACAAACAAGAATGCAGTATATCTAATGAAAAGTGGCCACTGTCGCCCATGAACATCTTTAATCAACCCTAGATAAGACCAATGTCTTATAGGTGGTAGAACCAGTGTAGTTCTCCCCGGGAAGTACTACCACCACAGTAGCGGGAAGCAGTTTTTGCATTTCGATGAAAGGGTGTGGTTGCCGGCACACTTTTATATTAGGCAACCATTTTAATTCTCGGGAGTACTGCATCACAGATGAGCTGTGATTGACTTCAGATAAAACCTATGTTCTATATGAAGTTACTTACATTATCCCTGTAGTTCCGAGATCAGAATAGAGCTACGGTGTCCCCTGCCTGTCGTAAGAGACGACTAAAAGGGGCTTCCGGGGTTGCGGGCGGTAAGAGTGGGAGCTCGAACCGTCCTGCCAAGCGACCCCGTGTACGACCACGGCATGTGTGGCCACATGCTATCGTAAACACCAGGGAGGCGCACTGAGTACAATGCTCACTGGGAAGAGCCCGAAGAGGGCATCGCGCTCGGAGGACACCGGCAACGGTACGTTGGAGATCCCGGTGTCCTCCATACAGAGCCGAGGATGGCCACCGGGGGGGTTTTAGTAAGGTAAAAATCCCACATAACTCGGCGTTGCTCCCACGGCGTCGGGTACCTTTCGAAGGTTTACCCCTCGATATCAAAAAAAGAGGTTTCCATGGGAGTCAGTGACCACTTACCATCAGGTGTACTGCTCGTTTGCTACTTTAATAGTACAAAAACAACCCTACCTTAAATAAATGCGACAAAAAATGAAATACAATACGTATACGCCAATTTTAGCACCACGTGATTCATACACAAAATGGGGAAGCCATGAAAACTCGGAATATTCCCATGAAACCCTACGACTCGCCCGAAATATGACAAAGGGGCTCAGAATGGATAGTCTCTAGGCTCGTTATAATTCTGAATTATTCAAAAGTCAATTGCTGGGATTCTAGCTGTAACGTAAAGAGTAGCGAAGATGAAATATTTCCGAAATATGGGAATAATGTTGCTCGAAAAATTATTCGCGGGGAAAATAATTTTAGTGTTAATGAATATAGAAGCCGAAATGTTCGTATGAAAAAAATGGTGAATGTTGTCGCTGTTACTACTTATTTTAATATCTTTATCTGCATATTATACCATAATTAATACACTGTATTACATATAAATTAAAATACTACTTATTTAATTTAACAAAATATAAAAAATAAAACTACAAAATGTACATATATACAAAAAAGAAAAACAAAAACATATTACATATGTTGTAGCTTGATAAGTTCTTTTTTTGACAAATATTAAAGTTTTGATATAAACAGTAAAGAGGCTGAAATATTCCCAGACGACAAAAAAGGGGAATAATGTCGCTCGAAAGTAATTCTTCGGGAAAATTACTATAATTGTTAATAAAAGAGAAACTACAGTACTTCTAAAAACATAATATATATCTACAAAAAAAATTACTTGAGGAAAACCGAATATATTTTTCAAATATCCATCCATCAGCATTTTGAAGTCCACTGCTGGGCATACACCTTTCCTACTATGAGTTGTTGCTAATAGTCATCATATCGGGCAATCGTATTGGTGATCGGTATGGCTGTTGATGTTATTCAGTTACATATTTATTAGTGGTAGAACCAGTGTAGTTCGACCGGGGAAGTACCACCGCCACACCTATTTCTAGCGTGAAGCAGTTTTTGCGTTTCGATGGAAAAGTGTGGTTGCCGGCACACTTTCATTTGAGGCGACCATCATAGTCCTCGGGAGTAGCAACGCATTTGTGATTGACTTCAGATAGAACCCCATGTTCTGTATGAAGTTGCTTACAGATGTCCATGGGTGGCAGTGACCACTTACCATCAGGTGGACTGCATGCTCGTTTGCTACTTCAATCTTATAAAAAAAAAAACATATACAGATGTTATTAATCCATGTTTTTCGATGATATCGTGGAATAGCCAGAAGGCTAGAAGGCGTAGAAACGCCGCCCATGAACAGGAATTTAGCGAAGCTATTGAAGATAGACACTAACATTTTTAACCGACTTATTATCATACTAATATTATAAAGTCGAAAGTTCGTAAGTGTGTTTGTTTCTACTTCTTTAAGTCTAAACGGCTGAAGCAATTTTCATAAAATTTGGTAGGGAGTTAGCTGATACTCTGTATTAACATATAAGCTATGTACTGTGGGAAAATTTTGTGAACGTGAGCGAAGCTGCGGGATTCAACTAGTTTTTAAATAAAGCTCAATAATATCATTTAAAAGAAAATCACGTCTAGCTACTGATATATTTATGTTTCTATTATGTCGATATGTATTCTTCTGTACACCCCTACCCTCTCTTGCATTTTAAATGTTTCCTTTAGCCACAAAGGTTGTCTGGAAGAGATCACTAAGTGATAAGACCGCCTTTTGTACATAACATTATGTATCTTTTGTTTTTGTTACATATAAATTGGTGTACAATAAAGAAATTTTGTATTGTATTGTATAATTCTATGTAGAAAAGTATGAATAAAATATCGCAAGGAACGAAATAAGACCGGGGAATACCTTCGCTTTTAAACTTATTCTTTGTCCTGTTTAATAAGCATGAAGCGACGAAAAGTTAATTCTAGGAATTTGTAGGTAACGTAAAGAGAAAAGCACAAGCATTTCAGAAAAAGAAAAGCCTTCTGTACAATAGAAAATAGGAAAGGGTATTTTCAAAAATATTATAATCTAGGTAATATTCAACAAATCTAGTAAAATCCCATGGCTTTAGATGTGAATGGGGTACTACACATTATTGTCCCACTGCTGGGCACGGGTCTTCTCTCAGAATGAGTTTTTAGGCCATAGTCCACCGCGCTGGCCAAGTGCGAATTGGTGGACTTCACACACCTCCGACAACTTTTTTTAAAGAACTCTCGGGTGGGTAGGTTTTCCCGATGTTTTCCGTCACCGAAAAGCAGTGATAATTAATTCCTAATACGCACATAAATCAGTGGTGCCTGGGTTTGAACCTCGGATCTCCCGAGCGAGCAAGTTTCAACTAGGCTATCACAGTTCTATTTAGATTTGATTAGAAAATCGAAAATCTGTGAACATTGCTAGCGTCGCCAAGTTACACCATACCTAATAAAACATGCTATAATATCCCAAACGACGAGAACGATGTAGTGTCGTGGAAATGGGATCGCACTCGTTATCATTGTGAATTATTCAAGAGGTTGTCGATGCTTGTAATACTAGATACGGCTTGCTTGATAAAATAATTTTGACATAACATGACATACTGAGCACGGATTTCTCACTTTTCTTGAAGCTAGATGTGGTTTGGAAAGTTACGGTAATAATTGATTACGACGTATTATGACCATACCTGGCTTCAATCACGTCTACTAGGGTAATAAGTAATCTATGTATTAATCAAGGTCACATATTACGTCTGTGATAAAATTTCCGCGAAGTCCGATTAGATTTGCGTGTAAGAGTAAGAAACATCACTTACGAAACGTTGTTACAAACTTATGAATTTATGATATGAATAAGAAAAAATATATATTGATGTCTAAGTTCATAGATTTCATAAAATAAATCAACCTGAAAACCGATGTAGTGACCACATTGTCACGTGGACTATAAATTGTAAAAATATGACGTAGGTTTGTAAATGATGCCATATACGATTTTTTTAATCCACGAGATGTGTTCTGTAAGTCCAGAGATAGGTTACACACACACCGAACACATATTGTAGGTCAGAACCTACAATATGTTGCTATTAGTAAAAATCAAGTAACATGACATTTAGTAACAACACATTATTCGCGGGAAACATTAGTGTCTGCAAAACAATTGAAGTAGCAAAGGTATGCAGTCCACCTGATGGTAAGTGGTCATTACCGTCCATGGAAATCTGTAAGCAACTTCATATAGAACAGGGGTTCTATCTGAAGTCAATCACAGATTCATTGCTACTCACGTTTAAGATGTATGCCTTATGTGAAAGGATTTTGGAAAAAAACGCAAGAACGCAAGAAAACGCAAGAACTGCATGCTAGAAATAGGAGTGGTGGCGGTAACTCTCCGGTTGAATTACACTACTTCTACTACTTGGGTTAGATTAAATGATTTATCTAGTACGCTTTACATCTATTGAAAACCCTGTTCAGCTTTGCCAACCTTGCCATTGACTTATTTCGCACATACTACATCTCGTGCCAAATCTTATAATTTACTTTTGTTACTTTCTTCTATGGGTTTTTATCCAACTGCGGCAGAAAGTGGGTGATGTTTTTTGAGCATATGTATGTTCGTATTTTTTTTTAATCCGACTGAAGTAGCAAATCAGCATGCAGTCCACCTGATGATAAGTGATCACTGCCGCCCATGGACATATGTAATCAACTTCATACAGAACATGGGTTCCATCTGAAGTCAATTACAGTTGCGATGCTACTCCCGAGGACTATGATGGTCGCTTCATGTGAAAGTGTGAGACAACCACACCCTTCTTCAAACGCAAGAAATGCTTCACGCTAGAAATAGGTGCATTTATATTCATGTTTGTATGTCATATTTCTTTAGCACACGCTACAACCTTACTGGCTTGATGAATATTAACATATAATTGAACTCAATTTGAATAGTGATTTACGCTATATTATTTTTAAATATAATAATATATCTGACGGACTGAAGGACGATTTTTTTAATTATCATAACAATATAGGCATTAAATGAAAGCTATTAAATAGACGATCACAAATATGTTATAGTACTTATAAGGCTTTTTTACACAAAGTCCAAAAAAGGGGTAACTTAAACACATTAAAAACAAACAAAATACCTTTATAAAATTGAATTTCAGAAATCGTTTATTTTTTACATAATAGTTAATAGCTATCCAACGAGGTGTTGCCAGTGTTTTGGGCACGCTTCCCAAGGGCAACAATTTTGATGAAGTTTTTTATATTTAATGTTCTTTATTTTCTATAATTGTTAGTTATTTGATTATTTGTATAGGTTATATATTATGTATTAGTTTTAGATAGGTTATATTATATTTAAAGTGAAATAAATATAATTAATTTCAAAAATAGTTAATTGTTCAAGAATTGCACCTTCCAGTCTTAAAGTAAATCTTAATCGATTGTTCCCTCTTCCCCGACTGTTTTTCACCTCCCAAATTGCTCCGATAAGAAGTTTTGTGAACGTAACTTTATTAACAACTTTAATCCGAATCCCGAGTTTCATATTGCCCGGCGGAATTATGAATGCGGAAACAATTTTGCGGGCGAAAAGTTGTAAAAGTCGTATTTATTATTTTGCCGCAAGGACATTTTGATATCGGAGATGTTGGTCAAAATTTTCGCAAAACACATTAGAGATGCTAGTGACGTAACAAATATTCGCATTCGTGAATATTCGCGTGTGTTTAAGCATTCGCAAGAATTGTGCGAAAGTTTTGCAAAAAAAGCCAAATCTATGCAAATTGAATTCGAACTGCAGTTTGACGTCCCAATATAAAGTTCGCCAAATCTAGATATCTAGCCCCTACTCCAAAAACCGAAAAAAAATGCGGCACTCACAGACTGCTGCGGTAAAGCTATTGCATACCATTTTTATCAACTTATGCATTTATAATTATTTATTTATTTATGGAGTATTTTTTTCTTTGATATTAATTCATGTTTTAAGCTATTGCATAGCTTTTATCGCGGGCTTTGAGCGCGGCGACCGAATCAAGAAATTCCGTAACGAAAAAAACCTAACACCGCCCACTCCGCATACTATTTAGTGCGGCCGAGCTTTCGCTTAACGTGTATGACAGTACGAAGCTCGCACGGACCGAGACGAGCTGCTTGGAAATCGGACGAATATGTAAGCAGATATTTGTGAGAAAATATATACCTAGTATCAAAGAAAAAAACTGGAATTAATATCAAAGAAAAAAACACTGCATAAATAAATAAATAATTATAATTGCATAAGTTGATAAAAATGCTACGTAATAGCTTTACCGCGGCAGTCCCCGAGTGCCGTATGTTTTTTTTTCCTTCAAAATAACTTGAAAATTCTTACAATTTGTTTGAATTTGAAAAATATTCGTTTTGAATTTCAAAAATATTCTTGCTACTTTAGACAATATGAAGTTTAGTTTTTTAATTTAAATTACGGTTGACTAGTAATCAAATAATATTACATATAAATAAAATAACATTATAAATATGGGTACAAGACGTACAATACAATAGGCGTTTTTGCTATAAAGTACTAAATCTGCTGAAGCCTTAAACAATCTAGACATACATTCAGGTATTCTACGGAATCATATAATAATGTTTGATTTAACATCCTAAAGCGACGTGTGTCAACCTGCGTATGAAGGGATTTGTGCTACCCCAAATGTAGTAAGGGTGACCATGTGACAATATAATTTAGGATAAGTAATGTCTTAATTATAATCAATGTTTGCGAGATAAATAGGTATTTAGGTTGTGTTTAAAATTGATGTGTGCGTGAGAACATGTTTGAGTGTGTGTGTGTGTCACTTCGAAGGCACTACCGCGACATCTATTTCTGTCTTATAATAGTAGTATTAAGTTTTGCGCTATCATAATCTAAGTATGGTAAAAGAGACATACAGGAGTGGCAACGCATCCGTAGCCAATGTCAGTTTAGACGGTAATCATATCTCGTCCCTGTAGTTCCGGGATCAGGATAGGGCTACGGTATCACCTGCCTGTCAAGAGGCTACTAAAAGGGGCTTCCGGGGTTGTGAGCGGCTAGAATGGGAGCTCGAAGCGTTCGATCAGACGACTCCGGGAAAAACGGCGGTATGCATGGCCGCATACCGTTGTGAAGACCAAACGGGGCGGTGAGCCCAGCTGCTCACCGGAGAAGCCTGATGGGACAACGCGCTTAAAGGACTCCGGTTGCGTTCCTTTGGAGATTCCGGATTCCTCTTTTTATCGCTAAGGACGGCCACCAGGGGGACTTTAGTGCGTTAAAAAACCCCCACATAACCCTGCGTCGCTCCCACGGCGTCCGGTACATTTTGACGGTTTCCCCCTCAAGAACTAAAAAATATCTTATCTGAGGTTGATATCTAAACCGATATCCATGGTAATAGTGTCCACTGACTATAAGGTAGACTGCATGCTTATTTGTTATTAAAGTTTGTTAAGATTCTATACGGAATAAAATAATTTTCAGAAATCGTTACTTACTTACTTACTTCCTACGGCGCTACAACCCTTTGCGGGTCTTGGCCTCCTCAACAATCTCCCTCCATTTTGCTCTATTCACGGCTACCCTCCTCCAAGCTGTTTTTCTTCCCATCGTCTTAAGGTCTTCCTCTACACAGTCCTTCCAGCGTTTTCTGGGTCTTCCTTTTGGTCTTTTTTGTTGCGGGGTCCAGTCACTTATGGTCTTGACCGCTCTACTGCTATCCAATCTCTCTACGTGTCCCGCCCAACGTAGTCTCTGCGATTTGCAGAACCTGACAATTGTCTGCTTTTCAATTAAGGCATCTAGCTCGTGGTTCATTCTCGTACGGAATGTCCCGTCGTTCTCTTTTTTTTGGGCCAAAGATCTTTCTGAGCACTTTTCTCTCGAAAAGTAATAGTTTGAGCTCGTCTTTTTGAGTCAAAGCCCATGTTTCACACGCATACGTTACAACTGGCTGAATTATTGTTTTATAAATTATTAGTTTTGTGCTATGTGTCAGTAGCTTGCTGCTTAGCATGCTCTTACATGCGTGGAAACATCTGTTACCGGCCGTTATCCGGGCTTTAATCTCCTCCTCGATATGGTTCTGCGAGTTCAGTATTGAACCTAGGTACTGAAATGATGTTACACCCTCAATCGATTCACCTTCCACAGCCACACTCTCAGCCGGAGCTACGTTACGGCTACTAGCCATGTATTTTGTTTTAGTAGCATTAACCTTCAGCCCAAACTTATCCGATTCCGAGGATAGTATTCCTCCAAGATTGATCATACTCTGTTTGGATCGACTAGATATAACAATGTCGTCTGCGTAAGCAGCCAGCTGGGATGTGTTGTAGTTAATGAGACCCTTAAGATTGAGTTTTCGCGTAACAGCTTCCAAGACCAGGTTAAAGACGATCGTTGATAACGAGTCTCCCTGTTTCACGCCCGTGTCAATAGAGAACGGTTCAGAGCGATCGTTCTGGATGGCTACTATAGCCTTAGAGTTGTGCATTGTCATATTTACAAGGCGCACAATCTTGCTTGGTACTCCCAGTATCAACATGGCGTGGAGTATGCGGGTGCGGTTGACACTGTCGAACGCTTGTTGATAGTCGATGAACAAATGATGCAAGTTGATATCAAATTCATAGGTTTTCTCTAGAGTTTGCCGCATCAGGTAGATTTGGTCCGCAGTTGAGCGGTTTGGCCTAAAACCACACTGATAATCGCCTAAGATTCGCTCAGCATATTCCAAAAGCCTCAAATAAAGAACTCCTGAAAAGATCTTGTATGCTGCAGATAGGATGGTGATGCCTCGATAATTGGAGCAGATCGTTTTGTCTCCTTTTTTAAAAATTGGGACTTCAGAAATCAAAATTTCAGAAATCGTTATGAACCATAAATAAGGAAATTCTAAGTCTGATGTTTATAGGTGTGTGTTGCCAGTAAGTCAGTGTGAATGATTCTTATCTTACTTCCTACTAATATTATGCAGCCGAAAGTTTGTGAGCACTGATGTATGCGAATTTGTTACCAAGATAGTTTAGAATCCAGACAAAGATATTTAATACTTTTAACCGTTGTCAATTAAATTCAAGCAGCCGTTAAATAAAAATATTCGTTAATAAGTAGTACGTTATTTATAGTTTATTAATAAGTAATCTTGAATCAATAATACTCGTTAGTTAGTATAGAGCAGTGATAGCCTAATCCTTCGGTGAAGGAAAACATCGTGAGGCAACCTACACACACGATAGTTCTTAAAAAAAAAGTTCTCGGAGGTGTGTGAAGTCCACCATTTTGCACTTGGCCAGCGCGGTGGACTATGGCCTAAAACTCTATCATTCCGAGAGAAAACCCGTGCCCAGCAATGGGGCAATAATTGGTTGACGATGACGACGACGTTAATGTAACAAAATATGTATTTTGAGAATTTGTGGCAAAATTAAATGTCAAAATATCGCAACGAGTTTTGAAGCGATGTCTTCAAATATTCAATATTTCAAAACATATAAGTTAGGGAACAATCCATGAAATATCGAAGTTGTGGAAACTCTAGCTTCGATGTGGAAATCTTTTGAGACGTTCCAGCTCTGGAGTATTGACATTTGCAGATTTATTCACCCGTACATTTGACGTTGCGAAAAAACTATTACTAGGCTGTTTGTAGTTGTAATAAAATTTATGTTTGTTATATGTTTATGCAATGACGTAAAAATGATATGCTGCCCTCAGCTGGGATCTTTTATTGCGTTTTTCTTCAGTATGTATATACAAAATGTGATATTTATATAAGACCCATACAAAATATCTAAATGATGTATATTTTGGTCTAGGTCTGGATATTTATGTATGTCAGAGGCACTCACAAAACAAGAAAAAATCTTAATATTGGCCTAAATTTATATAAAACTAGCTGACGCGGCAAACTTCGTTGCTCCTAAAAGTATTAAATAAAAAAAATACAACTATTCCTTCACTATGCATGGATTATACATAAAAATCTTCCTGTTGTATCACTCTATCAAAAAAAGATTGGATTAAAATACGTAGCATAGTTTTAAAGATCTAAGCATACACAGGGACAGACAGCGGGAAGCCATTTTTATTTTATGCTATGTTAAGGCTAAATTAGTGTACAAATAGTATAGAAAACGTTATTTATTTATATCAAGAAATATTATAAATAATACTCTTGTGAACATAAAATATCAACAGATTTAATATGTCCTTTATAACCAAATGTTACAAACAAAAATAGTGTCATAAAAATGCTTAACATTTTACTAAAATAAACAACCATCCGCTAACCCAAAACTTCGTCTTTGAATAAAACCTTGCGATAACTATTTCGCGAGGGATGAACGAACCAGTTGTAACAATTTGCATATGTTTGAAGTTATAACTTCTGTCGGTCAGTTTTATATCATATTTTGTTTTATTAAGCCCTTTGAAATATTTAAATATCGTTATATCTGATGAAGTTTAACGGGTATCACTGATGTTAGGGTTTGTAAGCATTTAAGTGGTAAACGAGTATGCAGTCCACCAGATGGTACGTTGCCCCTGCCCTGACTCAATCCAAGAGTCCAATGTAAAGTAAATCACAGATACATTGCTACTTTCGAGAACTACAATGGTCGCCTCAAATGAAAGTATAATTATATATTCTAAAAGTTGTATGTAACTATTTTGACGAAAAATCTTTTAAGAATGTTAAATTCCCTCCATCTATCCATCAGACTTTTGTTGTCCACTGCTGAACATAGGCCTCTCCTAAGTGGCGCCACTCCAACCGGTCCTGTGCCCTCCGATTCCAACGGTTTCCCGCTGTCTTCTTTAGGTCATCGGTCCACCTGGTAGGGGAGCGACCTGTACTCCTTTTGCCTAAACGTGGTCGGCACTCGAAGACCTTTCTTCCGCATCGGTTATCGGTCCTACGAGCGATGTGGCCGGCCCACTGCCACTTCAGCCTAAAATTAAACAAAACATTATAAAATTAACTGGTTAAAAAATCTGTTGAAGTTCATCAAAAAAATAAATAAGTCGGAATTTTTGTCCTAATAGTATACCTTTGTACTTGTTTAGTTTCCGTATCGCGATAAACAACACTAACCGTATCCTTAGGCACCAAACTTTGCTTTATCATTTTCAAAATACGTCCTAGTATACTAATATTCAATGCAGACACCTACGAATTTGAGCCACATCAAACCCGGATTGGATAATTGACGCAAAATGAGAAAATGATGCCCGAAATCGGTGGCATAGAACCAGAAAACGAGTTAACTGATTTGTCAGTCAAATCTGATGCTCGCTGAATAGGTAATCGACGTGAGAGGTTGAAAGCCCAATTGATATTCGTCTATAGATAGTTCGCGAATTTTGATCTGTATGGCATAAAAACAGTGATAGGTAGGTGACTGTAGGGAATAAAGAGCAGTGATAGCCTAATGGTTGAAACTTGCCTTCTCAATGGGGAGGTTCGACGTTCAAACCCAGGCACGCACCTCTGATTTATGTGCGTATTAGAAATTAATTATCACTGCTTTGCGGTGAAAGAGAACATCGTGAGGAAACCTACACACCCGAGAGTTGTGTGAAGTCCACCAATTCGCACTTGGCCAGGTGGTGGACTATGGCCTATAACTACACTACCTACTATAACTATACTATAACCTATAACTCTCTCATTCCGAGAGAAGACCCGTGCCCAGCAGTGGTACAATAATGAGTTGAAGACGATCTGTATGGAATATATAGAAACTTCATGGTGAGAATTGCATTAGGGTTACAACTAGCAGATAGTTAACACTAGAAGCGTGAAACATTTTGAGACCTCTCGAAGCGCGGATGTTTTAGGTAAAAAAAAATGAGATTTGCGTTTAAGTGGAAAAGTCCTTAAACTCACGATTATATGCATAATAAAAAAATTACTAGACCAGGAAGAACATCGAAGTGGGTCAAATTTGGGACGCTTTGCACTTCTAGTGTTTATTTATTTCGTAAAGTTAATCTACACTTACATTTTTAACACATCGACAGTTAAATTAAAACTTCTTATATACTAAGACGCTTTAAGACGCTTTCTACACTCTTAGCCCCACACTAGGATTTTCTTCTGTGTCGTGGGTACCACGAACACACACAAAGACGAATACACAAACACCCTGACCCAGAACAAGAATCTAAACTCATCATTCAGATACCTGCCTGACCGGGAATCGAACCTGGGACCCACTGCGTGTCAGACCGGTACGGTAACCGCTGCGCCACGCGGGTCGTCAAGTAGAAATGTAAGACCACTTAAAGGCCACCACAAGCATTATACATACAAAAGTAAAATAATCACAAACTAGATTAAATATACATCTTAAAATGCGTCTTGACGTGACACTCGCTACTGAAGCACTGCGAAAACCCCTTAGCGGCCTCGTCAATGCGTAAGTCTCTGTGAGTCTGCCGTTTTCGAACGCTTGTAGGCAGTTTCCATACTATTCCCAACATTTCTACTGTAGCTTCAGGCTAGAAATAGGCATAGCGGTGGTACCCGGTCAAACTACACTAGTTTTCCTCCCGGTAACTCCATAGTTTCGATCAAAATTCAGCGCGTGACTGCAATTAACGTGTAACAGTCTAAAATCTCTCCATATTTCGCCATCGCTACCACGCCACAAAACTTAACTCACCGCGTAATATCATTACCGCTAAATCCGGACTAAAAGCCTGTCTGTGTATATGGAAATATATTATAACTGTCTTGACTGCTTTAGGATGCGAAGTTATCTTGCGAAGTGGTTATACATATTTTATTACGTCTATAGGTGAGATCTGAAGTTATAATCCTTTTGGTTCCACTTGAAAGGCACCAACAACACAACTATTTCGAGCAGTGTTAGGCATGCTCTGTTCTGATTTGAAAGGTTTGGTAAGGAAGTCATAATTATCGGAGGCGTTCTAACTTAATTATTGGGGGTAGTAGCGAATCTTATCTGATCTGAGGTGACAATGATAAGAGATGACAATGAGCAGCAGTGGCTATATCCGCATCAACCCATTAGTGACCCACTGCTGGGCACGGGTCTCCTCTCAGAATGAGAGAGTTTAGGCCATAGTCCACCGCGCTGGCCAAGTGCGAATTGGTGGACTTCACACACCTCCGAGAACTTTTTTTTTTTTTAAGAACTCTCGGGCGTGTAGGTTTCCTCACGATGTTTTCCTTCGCCGAAGAGCAGTGATAATTAATTTCTAATACGCACAAAAATTATTGGTGCGTGCCTGGGTTTGAACCTCGGACCTCCCGATCGAGAGGGCAAGGTTCAACCATTAGGCTATCACTGCTCTATTAGGCTATCACTGCTCTTATATATGTATCTATAGTATTAATCGGACGTTTTATTTGTTTTCGACGGGAGAAACCTTCAAAAGGTACCTGACGCCGTGGGAGCGATGAATGTGGGATTTGTACCGCACTAAAAGCCTGCGGTGGCCGTCCTCGGCGTTGCAAAAGGACTCCGGGATCTCCAATGGAATGCAACCGGAATCCACTAAAGGCGTTGCCCCATCGGGCTTCTCCCAGAGTATTCGGACGGAGATATTCAGGAGTATTCAGACTGCATGCTAGTTTTCCAAGTATCTCTATGGACATGTGAGAGTGATGTCAATTAGATATTACATGTTTCCAGCAACGCACCTGAGAAGGCTGACTATAAAATGGAATTAAATAAACTTTTGTTTGCAGGTGAACCAGCAATCCGGTCAAGATACGCTCGGTTAATCGTGCTGGTGCCGCCTGAACCACCGAAAATTAAGCCCGGTTCAGTTCTTCAAGCAGTTGAAGATAGAGAAGTGACGGTTGAGTGCGTTTCAGTTGGAGGGAAACCAGCAGCGGAGGTAAGTTTAGTGAAACTGTAGTTGGACAGTAATGATTACTTCAAAAGTTTTCTTAAGAAGATATGTTCTAGTGTGAGGATATGGTAAGCTTAACTTGTAAGTTTATTTATTTATTTATTCACAAAATCCACAGCTCTTAAAACTATAGAAGTACAAATCTGATATAGTAGCACTTAGAGCCAATTACGGATTTACATTTTTTAATATAGTACATATATAATTCAACCGTCACTTGTGCTAACTGGTGTTATATTGAGTATGAGTCTTGTGTGTGAGAGTGTATGTGTGTGTGTGTGTGTGTGTGTGTGTGTGTGTGTGTGTGTGTGTAGTATATGAGCGCGCATGACTTAAGAATATACCTATATTGAATATTGTATGTTACTGAATATTGTATGTATATTTATAAAGGTGTATAATAACCTTTATGATTAGTTAATTTAGTTTAATTATAATTTATAATAGAAATATCTTGCTTAGAGAACTTAAATGATGCAGTAAATTATAAAGGGTATCTGTGATTTACTTAAGATAGCAGGCCTGTGTTGGATAAAGTTAAAGACGTCTGTGGGTGGAACCATCCTACACTTTAGCTTTTGTTTGTAGAACTACTCATTATACATTAACAATTTATGGGCCTCTAAGGACAAAAGGCCTACTTAATGCTAAATAGCATTTTCCATTAGTCAACCTTAAGGAAGTTTTAAAAAACAAAGTAGATGCAAAAATTAATGGAGAAGTATCAATCATATAAGTAAAATTGATCATGCACATCAGATTGACGAATAATCTAAATGTGGCTTAAGAGAAAATTAATCCTACAGATAACATGGGTGGACAACGAAGGGGGTGTTCTAAGCCAAGGCGTGACCTACACGGTAGAAGATATGCCAGATGGACGAAGATTTACTGCCAAGTAAGTTGTTTTAATATTATAATGAATGACCGGTTATGCAAGACGATATCCATTGCACTCTGTAGGTCCGGGACCAGAATAGGGCTACGGCATCCCTTGCCTGTCATAAGAGGCGACTAAAAGGGGCTTCCGGGGTTGCGGGCGGCAAAGAGACAATGCATTACATTGTATATCCAGTTATCAAACCAGATATATTTTCACTGCAATATTAATGAAGCTAGGGAAATATTTGAAAAAATAAACACCTTAATGTGTTCTCATAACTATTATTTTTCAAATAACTAATGAATTTTCCATTACGAATGTAGAATAGAAAATTTGGAGACAACAGATACTTTTAATAACTACCTATTACTGTAATGGTATTCATTAATATACTGATCGTTACTTTTTTAGTCAATTGATATTTCGTAGATCCAACTAAACTTGTAAGTATATTGCAGGTCGGTCCTACATCTTCGACCAAGGAGGCATCATCATAATCAGACCTTTACCTGCCAAGCTCAGAACACTGCAGACAGGACCTACAAGGCAGCTACAGTGAGATTGCAAGTAAGTCATATTAATCATATTTTTGGGGTTCTGCAGGATCAATCGTGTCTGTTAAATCTACTTAGCGAAAATTTTGATGATTAATTTAAAGGGATAATTTAAAAAAATAAGCAAACCGAAAAGTAACAAAAGGGCCTACAATTTATCTATGGGTAAATGGCCACTGCCATCTTCCATGTGCGGCAGTGATCATCTGTAACCAACTTATATAAAACTGAAGCGGAAACCACATATCTTCAATGATACTCAAGAACTGCTTCGTGCTAGAAACGGTGCGGCGATGGCACCTAACAAAATTTACGTGATATATAAGTATTTTAAAATTTTAAAGGTGGTTTCAAGAAAGGTGTAAAAAAAGAGCTCTCCTCCAAAGCCGGCGATGCATTGGCGACTCATCTGGTGTTGCAAATGTCCATAGGCGACGGTGACTGCTTTCCATCTGGTGGCCCGTCAGCCTTATCGTTGGTCTTCCTATAAAAAAATAATAAAGTAAATACGAATTTAATTGTAAATACAATATTTAAAAGATATTTACAGGTCATAAGAGAGTGAACTCATAGATTGATTAGAAAAAATAATAAAAGGAAAAAGTGTGGTTTCCTTCCTTATAAAAAATACATTATCGTTAAAAGTCAAAAAGGACGGCATCGGATCGCAAATACAGAATTTTCATCTTTGTAAATTGACAGATCGAATTAAAATTGAGGGAAAATAATTCTTTGATGTCCTCGCTTTAATGTTAGCTTATAAATTAAAATGTAAAACGATACTTGACTTGTCTTTCACGATAACGTAAAATGAGAAAATGTTTGTTTGATTTCAAATTATATCCAAATCGATTTTTAATTCGGATAAAGTTGAGTGTCTTCATAAATCCCTGTTAAAATCAACTAGATTATAACGGGGCTAACTTTTATATTAGTACTTTAAATATTAGTTTATAATGCGCCATCATATGTAAATTTAGTTTTAAACTGACGTATTTACTGGTAACCGCATCATGAATATCTATAAAGTCACATACAGATACCGGAGCGTGCTTACGAAAATACACACATAGAGACAGACAGACACACGCACGCATGTACTACCCGAGGATTAAGATAGTTGCCTCATAAAAACCTAGAAATAGGGGTGGCGGTGGTACTTCCCCGGGCAAACTACACTGGTTCTACCACCTATAAACCACCGTGACCGCGTGACCGCGTTCATTGGAACTGAGTTGAAATATCTAAAAGTAAAGAAATTAAAATCACGTTTCGAGAACCTGATACATATAATGATTTAGAGCAATGATAGCCCAATGGTTGAAACTTGCCCTGTCGATCGGGAGATTCGAGGTTCAAATCCAGACACACACCACTGATTTTTCTAAAATTATGTGGGTATTGGAAATTAGTTATCACTGCTTTTCGGTGAAGGAAAACATCGTGAGGAAACAAACCCGAGAGTTTTTTTAAAAAGAAAAATATTCTCGGAGGTGAGTGACGTCCACCAATTCGCCCTTGTGGATCATAGTCCACAAGAGCGAATTAGGCCATAGCCTATAACTTTCTCATTCTGAGAGAAGAACCGTGCCCAGTAGTGACACAATAATGGGTTGACGACGACGATACAAATAAAATGCTTTAAACTCCAATTTCGAAATAACAGATACCGAATCTAATTGAACGAAATAGTTCAGCAGTTGTAGACGAGATAAGTTTGGGTATCGATGGAGCAGGAACCGTTCCTACAGGTGATCAGTTAGAAGTCGTTAGTTCTAAGTTGGAGCGAACTATCGAAGGCTCTATAAATCCATCCACTTAGAGGCTTGACTTACGATTTCCGTTCAACAATCCATTTAGTTGAAACGGGAAATCTGCTCAAATTATTTCCGATGTAGATTATGGAACTTTGTCGGTTTGGCTTAATTCATTCTAAATGGGTGAATTTAATAAGTTTAAAGTTTGATCAGTGGTTTCAATAAATCAAGGACCTTAGTTATTTTCGTGATGCATAGCTAGAATTGTTTGGCTCTTTCTACTATATTAAAAAAGATATTTATTTATCCTCTAATCATCTATTTTCGAGTGAAATCCAACTGAGGAGGTACCAATTTCTAGCGTTATGCAATTTTAGTTTTAGTTGCCTGTTTACTTTCATATAAGTCAATTATTTTTTGTCTTCAAGACCAGAGACGTTTATATGATAGAATCCTGTTCTAAATGAAGTAGTTTACACATGTCCATGGGCAGCAGTGAACACATACTATCACAGAGACAGATGCTTACAAGCTCGTTTAAAGTAAATCACTACATAGTATAAAACAAAGTTGCTTTGCGCTGACTGTCCCTATGTATGCTTAGATTTTTAAAACTATGCACGGATTTTAATCCAGTTTTTTTAATAGATAAAGTGGTTCAAAAGGAAGGTTTTTAAGTATCATACGTGCACAATGTAGTGGAGGAACACTGATTATTTTAGAGTTTTGACTTTTAGGCGGAACGAAGTTCGGTCACCTGGTTGAATATATTTGGATATCATGTACAAATAGAGTTTATTTGCCAATTGTCACCACGACTTGTACCAAAATAGGATCAATCATTAATCCTAATTCAGATTCTTATCTGATATTTCTCAAAGCTTATCCAAATCTGTCATTACTGTACCAGCCATAGCATAAGCCGTTCTAATTCTTTGAGATATATCATAAAACTTTGCTCGTACCATTCCAGCCACTTTATTTCCATAACTGGCCATCCTCCCCTTAAAACGAGATAATTTGATACGGCGATTAAAAGAACGTTTATTTAAGATTTTATGGGGAAACTTTTCTTGGGTGCCTATTTGGCTTGCATAATTTTTGTATTAAAGGTAGGTACGGAAAAATCTCATTCTCGTTCTGCTTTAACCGCTTGTTCGAGTGATGACTACTAGTGATTTGTTAGTGTATTACCAGCGAACTTGCTCTCTCGATCGGGAGGTCCGAGGCACGCAACACATTTTTTTCTAAAATTATATTCGTATTAGAAATTAATTATCACTGATTTATTATTTTGACACTCGTGCCCTGGTAAAAGGGGAAGTCCTTGATATGGGATGGTACATGTGTTGATACATTGGCGCCATCACATATACGGGTACTTCGATGCACGCTGGTGCGGCAGCCGAATCTGCAGAAACTGTGAAGCGGCGCAAGTATGCAGCCATTTCTCAGGACTGCATATTTGTGCCGTTTGCAGTAGAGACGATGGGACCGTGGGGGCCGGAAGCGAAACATTTTTACAAAGAATTGTTTTCGCGTCTGATTGACGCCTCCGGTGACCCGAGAGCCGGAGCTTACCTCGGCCAACAAATAAGTTTAGCAATACAGCGAGGTAATGCTGCTAGTGTCTTGGGTACATTTCCACAGGCCGCGATTTGGCTCATTCATTCTATTTATAATTGTAAATTTTAGTAAATAAATTGTAAATTTGGGTTATATATTATATTGTCACATTATCACTGCTTTTCGGTGAAGGAGAATATCGTGAGGAAACCTACACACCCGAGATTTCTTAAAAAAAAAGTTCTTGGAGGTGTGTAAAGTCCACCAATACGCACTTGGCCAGCGCGGTGAGCCTTAACGCTCTCATTCTGAGGAAAGATTCGTGCCTAGCAGTGGGACAATAATGGATTGACGAGATATATATTTGTTACTCTCATGCAAAAACTACAAGTCAGATTTCGCTGTAATTTGGCACAGACATGGTTTATTACCTAGAATAACATTTAGGATACTCATTACCGTAGTCTACTACGTCTTATCTAGTGTCTGAAGCAGAAGAAGCCGCGAGATTAACCTTCTTTTTTTGTTCTCGAGGGGAAACCTTCAAAAGGTACCCGACGCCGTGGGAGCGACGTAGGGTTATGTGGGATTTACCGCACTAAAACCCCCCGGTGGCCGTCCTCGGCGCTAAAAAGGAAGACTCCGGGATCTCGAAACGACTTCAACCGGAATCCTCCGAGCGCGTTGCCCCATTGGGATCCTCCCAGATGGGTGGCTGGGCCCACCGCTGCGTCTAGTCTTTACGACGGTATGCGACCACACATACCGCCGTCCTTCCCGGGATTGCCTGACCGAGCGGTGCGAGCTCCCACTCTAGCCGTCTGCAACCCCGGAAGCCCCTTTTAGTCGCCTCTTACGACAGGCAGAGGATAACGTAGCCCTATTCTGACCCCGAGGCTACAGGGACGATGGTTTATTACCTAGATTAACATTTAAGATACTTATTACCGTAGTTACGTCTTATCTAGTGTCTGAAGCAGACGAAGCCGCGCGATTAACCCAGTGACGCGCGTGATTAACCTAGGACGACCCGCGTGGTCGAGCGGTTACCATACTGGTCTAACGCGCAATGGGTCTCGGGTTGGATTCCCGGCCAGACAGGTTTCAGTTTATCAGACCCAAGGATCTGCATCTGAATGGGTGCCAAATTAGACCAGGTAGGCGACTGGCTTCTCTCAAAATAGCTGACTCCCCATGAAGACTGTCTGACTAATGATGAGTTTAGATTCATTTTCTGGGTCTAAGTGTTTGTGTATTGTGTATGTCCATGGTCCCCATGACACAGGAGAAAATCCTAGTGTGGAGCTATGAGTGTTGAAAGCGTGTTTTTTTAAATATTACATCGTTTTCGGTTAACGGTGAGACAAAAGCCCAAGTGATAGAATGGTTCTTCATATTAGCTCGTGAAAGCTGAGAGGTAATTTCATTATTGTAATTGGACGCATTTTTCAGCTGACATTTAACCGTATTTTGCTTGAAATGTGTGCTAGATCCGCTTTCAGTTTCAGTTTCATGACATTGCTAATTAGAGAGCCTTATTAATATAAGGTGGTTTGTATAGTTGTAATGACATTTATTAGAAAGAAAGAAAGAAAGAAAATAAGTTTATTCGTGATAATTACAACACATAATCGGTACAACTATTACAATAGATTAAATTAAAACATATACTATTATAGTACACAAACACCCAGAGGGTGTTTGTGTACTATAATAGTTGTTTGTGTACTATAATAGTGTTTGTGTACTAGTACCTCTCTGGGTGGTTGTGTGTAGTACCAGAACATGAATCTAAACTCGTCATTCAGATACCTGTCTGGCTGGGAATCGAACCCGGAACCCATTGCGCGTCAGACCGGTGTGGTAACCGCTCCGCCACGCGGGTGGTCACTTCATTCAGATCGTATACTTTAGGTATTTTTTTACAAAAAATTTATATCCGTCGGCATTCCGCATTACTATCATTGTTGTAAGATTAAAGTTGCAAACATGCGTGTAGTCTGATGGCGAGTAGATAAAATACCACATGGTAAAGATATCGAACTGATACATCTGTAATATATTCCAATCTATTTTTGGCGGTGGTAGAACCAGTGTAATTCGACCGGGTAAGTACTACCGCTTATCTAACTGAAGTAGCAAACGAGCATGCAGTCCACCTGATGGTAAGTGGTCACTGCCGCCCATGGACATCTTAATCAACTACATACAGAACATAGGTTCCATCTGAAGTCAATCACAGATGCGTTGCTACTCCCGAGGACTATTATGGTCGCCTCATGTGAAAGTGTGCCGGCAACCACACTCTTCTATCAAAACGCAAGGACTGCTTCACGCTAGAAATAGGTGTGGCGGTGGTACTTCGCCGGTCGAACTACACTGGTTCTACCACCTTCTTGTTCAATTTTATATAGTACAGGAGTTTCCGTAGAAGCTGAACAGAAATGTCACCTTTTCTGAAGACTAAGATGGTCACCTTTATTAGCTAATCGACATCCACACCATTCTACCACCACGCATTTATTTGATACTAGAACTAAGTATAACAATGCTACATTCCCGAAACAGCTCAATATAGCTACTTCTGTTTTATGTGTAGCTATATTAAGTTTTATAATTAATGTTCTTCTTTTGTTTATACGAAAATAAGGAAGAAATTATAAAAGAAATTCCTCAAAATGCCGCAAAGGGCAAAAACACAAACGTTTAATATGAAATTACGTTTTTGGTCGTTCTGTCTGAAATGTCCCTTTTTGTGATAGCCTGAGTCACATATATTTACATTTCTAAGTTATTTTACATAATGGATGTATTTGTCTTTAAGTCTTTTAGAAATATTATGTTCAGAGGTTTCTTTATACTGATAATATTATTAAGAGACAAATTAAAAATTTTAGAAATTAAATGATTGAAAACTTGATTCCCCTTGTCGTAGATATCATGTACGCTATGATGAATGCACAACACCCAGACGCAAAGCAAACAGTATTATTTCTTAAATGCTTTCTGCCTGGCTGGAATTGAACCATTACGTGGCATTTAAAAAAAAATCTCGGAAACAAATAGCAACATGAACACTTGTCTTGACGCGACACTCGCTACTGAAGCACTGCGAAAACCCCTTAGCGGCCCCATCGATGCGTATAGCTGTATGAGTTTGCCCTTTTCGAATGTTTGCAGGCAGTTTCAATACCGTTCTTCATATTTCTACTATGACATGCGTTCTATCTGAAGTCAATCACAGATGCGTTGCTAATCCGGAGGACTAAAACGGTCGCCTCTCAATAAAGTGTGCCGGCCAACACACCCTTCCATCGAAATGCAAGAAATGCTTCGCGGTAGAAGTAGGTGTGGTGGTGGTGCTTTCCCGGGCAAAATATACCGGTCCTACCTTCCGTTACCTGTTTTGCCAGACGGCCATGGATACCGTCTGAGTTAAAGTTGAGGTAACCGTTTTAATACTTAGAAATGACAAGGTATCACGTGTGAAACGCTTACCCAATATGGTCGAAGATGTCCATGGGCGGCAGTTTCCATTTACAACCAGTTGTGCTGGATGCAATGCAACTGAAGTGTCTTAAAAATATATAGCTAGCATAATATTACATACAAGCATGCACTCTACAGCGAACCATTCTCAAAAACAGTACAAATAACACTGAGATTAGGTCAAGTTTTCTATTTGTAAGAGTAAGAATAAATCCCAGTTGACATATAATAAATGAAATATACAATAAGAATTCTTTTGACGTAAATAAAGGATTGCAACTCTCTCGAGCGTGGATTTAGGTTATCGACCTCATACTATGAGCATGACTAAAAGCGATAATCGAAAAGTGCAAAAATAATCATAGGAATTTTGTAAAAGAAATACATTATATGTTTATTTAATTTGATAACTAACACCACCTTACAAAAGAAATCGTATCAAATGTTGCATAACAAAATTTTTATTTCACATAATTTTATTTATCTGAAACACTGCAGCTCATGCATTGTTCGCTTGACATCAGATGAACACTCTATTTGAATTTATATCACAAAAATTAAGATCATTTGTTCGTGTTTACATATCCATTCATAACCGTATCCGAAATTGGATTATTATTATTTCTATATCCGTATTAAAATCGGTTTTTGCGGTATGTGTGGTTCCGTACTCTCATAAAGACAAGGCGACGCGGTCCAGCCGCTCACCTGCGTGGGATTCGATAGAACAACGCGCTTAGAGGACTCCGGTTGTGTTCCTTGGAGATCCTGGAGTCGTCTTCGTATCGACAAGGGCGGCTACCAGTGGGTTTGAGTGCGTTAAGTATTTCACATAACCATGCGTCGCTCCCATGGCGTCGGGTACCTTTGAAGCCTATAAATTCCGTATCGAAATACGAAATTTCATACCCGTAACATCTTTATTCATGATTAGCTTTAATTATATTCTGTTAAATCGATTTAAATAATATAGCACTAGTGAATAGTGAAGCTTTCGGATTCTTAAGAATTTTCATGATCGGTCCAGTATTTCTGAAGATTAGCTCTTATAAACAAACAATAAAAGTTAAAAACTTTACCTCTTTCTACTATTAGTATAGAATAAACCTACTACGCGTTTGTAATTCCTCGTTGCTAGTGAGACACATACTTTATTTTATTTCATTCTTGCTTGAAGAAGACAAATTTAGTAAAGAGGACGTGTGGCTTTGACTTCAATTTGTACTATGAGTTTGAAGAAGTTAGATGATAAATTGTATGAAATCGAAAAAAGTGCTATGGCTTAAGCAACAACCGTTAAGTCTTTAACGCGCTTACGACTGTTGTCATACTGTTCCAAACCTCTCGCGGGGTATTTAGTAGCATACAAATACGTCTTATGTCTATAAATGTACCTTATATCTAAAATAAGTTTTAAGTTATCTGTGGCGACCTTCCACGAGTCGTCAAGAGATGGCGCCACTAGAACGTGGAGCACGGCCGCTCCAAGGCATCTAGCTTGGATCACCTAGCTTGGAGATCTCCCTTTGCCAAAGTGGTGACCCCCAATTGACAAGGACACGTTCTTTCTCGATGGTGGCCATCCCACTCAGCGGCTCATCGGGTGCATCGCAACGAATCCGGACAACGATACCTGTGCTGATTCAGCTGCTCTCTGCGACTTCACGGACGGCTTGAGCAGCCATTGCTCGCGTCCACGCTTCGCTCCATCCTCACATCCCCTGACCGTGGATAGATACTGAACTACTGGTGCTTCCACGTGAAGCTTCGTGGATTATATCGACCTCCGGTCCGAGCAGGGGGTGATGTGACGATCTTCCACAAGTCGTCAAGAGATGGCGCTACTAGTATTCTGAATCACGCTAACGAAGTATTCACAAAATCCTGCATATATACAAGTTTCGAACAACGACTGTCGGAGCACGGCCGCTCCCCAGGCATGATCACCTACCCTGGCGGGAGATCTCCCTTTGCCAATTGTTTATTTTAGTTACTTCCACAGCATTATGTCTTATGGTATACTGCTGTGGGGTTGTTCTTCAGACCTCAATTCTATCTTTGTATTGCAGAAGAGGGCTGTTCGAGCCATTTATAATCTAAGTCCGAAATCTTCACTTAGAGAAATATTCAAATAAATAAATATTCTTACTATTGTATCCCAATTTATATATGAGAATTTGATTTATGTTAAGAAAAATATTAATAAATTCAGTAAACTTTGTGACAATCATGTTATAAATACAAGGAAAAAACACAATCTCTCCGCACATGTTACTCGTCTCCACAAAATTAATAATTCTTTTATGGGTCAATGTATACGCTTTTATAATAAACTACCAATTCAAATAAGAAATTTGTAAATCAATAACTTTAAAGCATTTATTAAGATCAAGCTTAGTCGTAAAGCATATTACAAAATTTCTGATTATATAGATGATAAAACAGCTAACAACGTAATTAATAAAATGACAAAGTGTAGCGTATCCTGCCAAACGTGCTCCTTGTTAGGCCAAATATAGGGCAGGATCAGTATCCTGCCCTATATTTGGCCTAACAACATGTTTAACAAAAGTTAGCTCCAGTGAGCTAACTTTTGTTAAACATGTAATAACAAGATGGCAAATAAAAAAAATAATAATATATATATATATATATATATATAATATATATATATATATATATATATATATATATATATATATATATGTACATATATATATATAATATATATATATATATATATATATATATATATATATATATATATATATATATATATATATATATATATATACACATATATATATATATATATATATACAAAGAAAAAAGACAAACCCACTGAGTTTCTTGCCGGATCTTCTCAGTTGAGGTCGTGTTCCGATCCGGTGGTAGTGTAAAAATATATATATAAATGTAACTGACAATTTGTAAGCGCCCCCGAAGGCCTATGCAAAATAAAGACATTTCATTTCATTTCATTTCATTTCATTTCATTTCATTTCATTTCATTTCATTTCATTTCATTTCATTTCAATTGTCCATATTTAAGAAAAAAACATACGTGATTTTAGGATAAAAATACTCGTGGTTTGCCTTCGGAGGCAACACCGCAAAACCAACGTTCAGCTAATAACACTGTTAAGGGCACCTTTTATCAGATGAGATTGGTACGGGAGACATTCTTCGCCGAAAGAGATAACAATGTATCTGTGAGAGAAAACATCTGAAATTTATTTGGACTGTTAGTATGAGTTAAAAAATTGAAAAATAATTATGTACATGTATTGTTGCTAATTTTTAAAACGGATACTGAATAATTACAATTTACAGCCACACCTATTTAGCGTGAAGTATTTCTTGCGTTTCGACGGAAGGGTGTGGTTGCCGGCACACTTTTATATGAGGCAACCATCATAGTCCTCGGGAGTAGCAACGCATGTGATTGACTTCAGATAGAACCCATGTCCTATTTGAAGTTGCTTACAGATGTCTATGGGTGGAAGTGACCACTAATATCAGGTGGACTGCATGCTCCTTTGCTACTTGAGTCACATAAAAAAATCGATAGTATATTTTTTGCCTTGCGTCAGTTAATACTGCTAAATTTATTCCTAGCTAACGCTAGTCTTCTTATTTATGATATTAACAAAGTTAGATAAATATATTTAACTATGTTACGCAACTTATTTCGTAAGCTTCACTTAACTTTACTCGAGTTTTGGTAACTCCATTGAATTGCTACCATCAAGTGGTATAGGAAGTATTTCAGTGGAATTAAATTATGAAAGTACTTTACAGAACCCGATTTTATATGAATTAATACTTAGTTAGTGAGTTAGTAGTTTAATAGCGAGTTAATTTGGATATGACTTTTTACTGTTAGGATAAAAAGGAGCCTTACGTTCTCATACATGTATTTCTCAATGTTTTTTTTTATCTGATCGAAATAGCAAACGAACATGCAGTCCACCTGATGGTAAGTGGTCACTGCCGCCCATGGACACCTATAAGCAACTTCAAATAGAACATGGGTTCTATCTGAAGTCAATCACAGATGCATTGCTACTCCCGAGGACTATGATGGTCGCCTCATATAAAAGTGTGCTGGCGTGTTAGTGTGTGTTTGTTCTAAAAGATATGAAGATACCTTCAACAAAGCTATGGACTGTAGTGAGTTTTGACTTAAACCTTATTTCAATCCGAAAGGAGATTAGTGCCCAACAGTAAGACATTAATTAATTGATGAGTGATGGCACAATCCTTATTTCATTTTTGGGATCAGCGTCCATCATTGGAGTATTAATTTCTTGATTATAGTCAATGACGTCACTGGAATACCCAGAATGAAATAATAATATGCAGCATAAATGTGAAAAAATGCACAATTCTTAGAAAAAAAGACAATAATGGCGCTCAAAATCTTTTTGGCAGTTCCATAAACCAAATCTTATTTATCTAAAAAACAAAAAGAGTGAAAACTTTGATTTATTATAGTTTGAATTTGTTTCTAACTTATTACCAAGTTGAGTAACATCTCAATGATATAGTTTTGGACAAGAAAATTCCATAAACGAAATATCGGCCGAGAAAGTGCTTTCGCAACGTCAATCAACATCGCCATTGCTTATGTGGCTAATGGACTCCAAAATATATCAATATAATAAAATCCGATGTAATAAAATAAAACCCACCTCCAATTGGGCTGCACACACATAAATTACACCCTTAAGCCAAGCCACCAATAAACGGATAAAGAAGGGCGGAACGTAACGAAATAAAGAAACAGATGCTAGTGAAAAAACCTCACCGCAATTTTTGTATGTCTTCCCAGAAAATTCGTCCAGTCAGCTTTCAAGAGCGTCCAGCGTTAGATGACCCGCGGGGTATCAGAGACATTCGTGGAATATCTCCAATCGACAACGTATTTGAGAGGCAGGGCGGTCCATCTGACGCTGGACGAGGTTTTACTCTGGCAAAGTGAAAATAAGAGGGCTATGTAAGGATCTAATTTCATGACGACTCGCTAGAAGTGTCAGCAGATCCAGGACAAGAGGACAGAAAAACGTCCAATCTGCTATTCGTAGAATTAAATTTTCAACTACGTCAAATTCTGTATGAGTTACGATTGAAGTCGCGATTCCTTTTTGAAAAATTGACAAACGAATATTTTAGAATTTACTTCAAAACAATAAATTCAAGTTATCCTTTGAGGCTCCGTATGTATTTTCTATTCGCAAATTGCCTCTGTTCCTGTTTTAGTTCCTTACGAAGTTCCTTTTCTTTTACGAAACACGTTACAGAGATTTGAACCCTCGCCAGAATTTAAATGAGAATGTCGTTCTTTGAAAAATCACTGTCAGGTACTTAGGGCCCACGCATTTCGCTTCCAAATAAATCCACTTGGAAAACACCTTTTCCATTCAGTTCCGTGAGACGAATATGTACCCTAAAATAATTATTTCGATAAGTATAAAACATTTTAGTAATGTTTTAATGGCTTATAAACCTACTATACCTGGCTTATAAACCTAATTATATTATACTTATAATAGTAATGATGATTCCTAAAATTGTTTTAATAGGTTTTTGGAGCTGTTTGTCTGTTTTTAGACTAATATTATCTCGGAATTGATACATTTTAATACTTAACGGGTACTCACGATATGCGGGTTTTGAATCCTTTCGAATTCGAATTAAAATCTGTTTGTCTGTCTAAAAAAGTATGATACTTTTATTTCTATTGTATTGTTATGTCATCTATTTGCTCATTGTCATTATTCGTTCTACTCTAAATAGACAGTACACAAAAACGTAGGTTACCCATGTAAATGTTTATAAAGGTTTAGGTTTACAAAAATCAAAGAAGCATCGAAAACAAATTAAAAAAATGAAAATTATGGGTTTCTTTTCTTATTTTCCTAGTTACAAATTTATTATAACATAGGTCAATATTTATAATAAAATATAAAAAAAATACATTATAAATATATTTACAAAAATGTACATAATTATTCTGGAACCCATATTCTCTATGAAGTTGATTACAGACGTCCATGAGCGGCAAAGACCACTTACCATCAGGTGGACTGCATGCTCGTTTGATACTTGTGTCAAATGAAAAAAAATACAATACTTGGTGGTTTTAATAGAAGTTAACACCGCCTCCGTGCCAGTAAATGTCGCTTGGTGGTGAGAAGGAATCAGTGTGCGACACAAGTAGCTTCCCACACCAGCATCCTACCTTTCTCCAATTATTATGATATCTTCGAGTCACTTGTCACTTTTACCATATTAAAAATAATTGTGAAAGATGATTGTAAACATTTTTTGCCGAGTTGATAAATGATAGAACTTAATACAATCATCGTACTTCATACTAATATTATAAAAGTGAAAGTTTGTATGTATGCTTGTTACTTCTTCACGTCTAAACGGCTGGAAATTAGCTGATACTCTGGATTAACATATAGGCTACTTTTTACAGTAGGAAAATATCTTATTCCCACGGGACAATAGATTTGATAACGCAAGCAAAGCTGCGGGATATGTATCTATTTTTAAATAACAACCATAAATCATTACTATTGTTAAACATTTTCTGAGTCTTATCTAAAATGTATAACGTTACTGAAATAATGTTATAAATCTAGAGAATTGATACAAATGAATATTACATTATATTCACAATGCTTGTCAAAATAATTGAGTTAATTCAAAAGAGTATGTTATTTCAATTTCTTTTGTTATGATAAACCGTATCGAGTTCTTTATCAGAAGTCCTGTCTTTTCGACTTAACAATGGGAACTTTTAAGGTACTCTCTTATAAGAGATGCTTTGTTGGGTTAATTCCCTCCTTTTAAAAGGCTTCGTCTAGACTTAAGGCTTCATTGCGTACGGTGTTCATTGTACCGAGCTTAGGATTGGAAGACTTTATTAGTTAATCGACTTTTAAACAAATTATCCTTGGACTTAAGACATCTCTTTCTTTAAACACAATAATTATATTATAAGACCAATTAATTATTAGTTCATAAAATGCATTATGAACTAAGTAAAATTTTCTAATACACATAAATCGGTTATCAATTTGAAAACATCAGTCGATATCATTATGTCTATGACTCACTTTGCTATTTCTAAAATAGAAATACATTTTAAAACGAAAATTGTCGAAACAAGAAACTAAGAAAACATTTTCGATCTTACAAAAGATATAAAGATACTTCACGCCTTCAGCACCTAATAGTACACTCTAAAGAATATCGAAAATAACCGGAAGAGGAAAGAGGAAACGGGAAACATAACATCGACGAGCCGAGAGCTTTGCGAGCTTAAAGTTTCACTTTGCGATGCTTAAATGAATTTGAAGGATCCGGGTACATTACTGAAACCAATTTTGTCGTTTTTTCCTGTATTCTCTTCAGAAATGTCGATCAAGGTCTAATTGGATCTTTAGGCACGATTATGGCACTTTCCCCTAAAAAGGAAGGTTATGAATATTAAGAGATCATTATACTTTGGGATATCGTCTTAGGGGAGTTTTAATGTCCTTATTTGTTCTCGTTTTATTATATTATCAGGAATAATAAATATTTAAGGAAATTAACGTTGAAAGAAATGCTTTATGGATGCGGATGGAATATTTTTATTTCGATGTATTTTTTAGCGGAAAATTTTTGACAGTATTTATGATTATGATTTATTATGAGTAAGAAACGGAAGTAAGAGAAGAGTTTAAGTGTGGTGTATTGCTGGAGAATTAAAAATACATTTTTATATTCTACAACTTTGAAATAACTACAAGTAGAACTGCCGCTACATAATTGTTAGTTTATTCTGACGACCCGCGTGGCGCTGCGGTTACCATATCGGTTTAACACGCACTGGGTCCTGGGTTCGATTCCCGGCCGGACAGGTATCTGAATGATAAATTTAGATTCTTGTTCTGGATCTGGGTGTTTGTGTATTCATCTTTCTTCTGTGTCCTTTGTCTGTGTGTGTGTTTTTCATCTTGTGTGTCCATGGCATGATGCATTAGAAAATCCTACTGTGGGGCTATGAGTGTAGAAAGCATTATTATTATTATTATGACATGCTTCTTTACTACTTCAATCGTATAAAAAAAACCGAACGTTAACAAAGTTATTGCAACGCTACCTTGTTTATTGATGTCTATTGTCAATATTGATCACATCTATCATCTCTAGCGGTTATCATCACATTATTATTTAGCTTCCTATTATCATCATATCCTGAAGCTATGACGCTATGCTATGCAAGCCAAGCCCATGCATCGATGAGTGAGCCAATTGGAACAATCCACGTGTTGAATATTCATGAAACAATTCAGCTGAACTGCATAATCCACGCGCGGAGATATGTATGGCAATTGTCTTAGCGTGTGGCCGCAGGTTGAGTTGTTCTTCAGTTATTTGGCGAATAGCTTGGATATGCAACACATATCGTTGCGTGAATAATGGTATAATTCAAAATTCATCAGTTTTATGTTAATAGGCGTAGAATTGAGTTGGTCTTGTTACATTTTGGTTAATGGCCTTATATTTTTTTTAATTTAACTTTATTTAATATTTAAAATTAAGCAATACTTTTAAATAAAATTTTTAATTAAATATTTTAAGTGTTAAAAACAAAGATATTAACTTAATATAAACTTATTGCTTAATATTAACCAGGTGCTCCTGTACAATTTGCGATTTCGATCAGATTTGGATTAAATTTGGTATATAGATAGTTGTAAGGATTAACACATTGGATAATATATTTCAAACTAATATCGCGGAATTGATATGAAGTAAATGTATCCAATCGGTGCTTTCGATATGCGGTTTTTAAATTTATTTTTGCCGCTATCTTGACCCACTTGCAAGGATCGTGGCCGCGACCAAAAGGCGGTAGATGGTAGTAACCGTTGACAAGAACACTCAGGAACAGTCATGACGAAACACTAACTATATCTTTAAGAACCCAACTGTGCCTTAGTTGTGATTAACATAAACTAACTAGTGAGTTTATTATGGGGAAGAAAGGTCCTCGAGTGGCGACCACGTTTAGGCAAAAGGAGTATAGGTCGCCTCCCTACCAGGTGGACCTATGACCTGAAGAAGACAGCGGGAAACCGTTGGATTCAGAGGGCACAGGACCGGTTGGAGTGGCGCCATTTAGGGGAGGCCTATGTTCAGCAGTGGACATCAAAGGGCTGATGGATGGATGGATGAACTAGTGAGTTTCACGTTTGCGTTAAGTTAAAACTTACTCTGTTAAAATTCATTCTATGTTCTTTGATCTTCATGACTTCTTGATGACCCACGTGGTGGAACGGTTACCTAGCGGTTACATACAGGTCTGCTGCACAATAGGTTCCGGGTTCGATTCCCGGTCAGACAGGTATCTGAATAATGAGTTTAGATTCCTGTTCTGGGTCTGGATATTTATGTATTCGTATACGTGTTCATGGTCCCCACGACACAGGAAAAAATCCTACTGTGGGGCTATGAGTGTAAAAGCGTGCGTGTGTCATTACTTATTTTCTAAACGTGGAAAGTAATGATGCTCAGCGGAAAACATAGAATAAATTCTCTTTACTACGGTGGAAGTCACTAGTGACAGGGAATTTGCTAGTGATCAATTTTAAAGATAGTAGAACGTTTATAGACCGGGGAGGTAACAGCGCCACATCTATTTCTAGCATAAAGCGGTTTTCACGTTTCGGTGGGAGGTTTTTTTTATAAAAATGAAGTAGCAAACAAGCATTCATTCCACCTGATGGTAAGTGGTCACTGCCGCCCATAGACATATGTAAGGAACTTCACATAGAACATAGGTTATATTTGAAGTCAATCACAGATGCGTTGCTATTCCCGAGGACTAGGATGGTCGCCTCAAATAAAAGTGTGCGGCCACCTCACCCTTACATCGTAACGCAAGGAATGCTTCACGTTACAAATAGGTGAGGCGGTGGTACCTCCCCGATCGAACTACACCGGTTCTACCACCTTTGGTCGTGGTTGGTCACTCACTTTTTTATGAGGCGACCATCTTAGTCCTCAGGGGGTATCCACACATTTGTAATTACAAATGTGTTGCTACCCCCGGAGGACTTCAGTTAAGACTATTGTTCGCCATACGCCCATGGGTGGGAGCGACCACTTACCACCAGGCGAACTGCCTGATTGATTTCTACTTCAATCTTATTTAAAATAGTAATTAATATGAGTTACAATTACGAAAATGTCGACGCTCAAATTTTTTTTGTTACAGGTCCAGTACGCCCCAAGGGTGAAGGTATTTGTGAAATCTGGTGCTCCAAATGGCAGAATTCAAGAAGGAGAAGTTCTTGTCCTAGGTTTGTACAAGTTTGTCCATGTAGTTCCGGGAGCAAAATAGGGCTACGGTACCCTCTGCCTGTCGTAAAAGGCGACTAAAAGGGGCTTCCGGGGTTGCGGGCGGGAGGAGTGGGAGCTCGAACCATCCGGCCAAGTGACCCCGAGAAGGACGGCGGCATATGTGGGTGCATGGCGCTGTAAAGACCAGAAGGTGCGTCGAGCGTTTCACGCCCACTAGGGAAGAGCCCGAAAGGGGCATCGCGCTTGAAGAACGCCGGCTGTGTTCCGTTGGAGATCCCGGAGTCCTACACGCAGTGCTGAGGACGGCCACCGGGTGGGTTTTAGTGTGGTAAGAATTCCACATAACCCGCGTCGCTCCCACGACGTGTAACTTTTTAAGGGTTTCCCCGCTCATAAACAAGAAGAAAAGGTTTGTATAGGTCACTAAACTTTTCGACAAAACTATTATTGAAAAAATACGTATGTGACTTGTTTTCTTTATTTCTGTTATGATTACTTACAATAAAATACCATCGGATATGTTATATCTGGTGATAGTTGATATAACTTTTCTGTCTTAAAAAATATTGTCATTATTTTGATAAAAATGTTTATATAAAAAGATGTGGTCGTGTTAACAACTTTGTGCAATATAAATGGGAAATGAATTTCTGCCGAAGTATTCCCGGAGCGCTATGATAGGGGGCTTTTCAAGAAAGGTGCAATAGGAGCTCTATTTAACAGCCGGAGATGCAATGATGACTTCTCTATTGCAAATGTCCATACGCGATGGAGACTGCTTTCCATCAGGTAGCTTAGCCATAAGCATATGCCAAAGGTTATCCTTTGGCATATGCTTATGCCAAAGGATAACCTTTGGCATAAGCATACAAATATGGAAGAGAACACTATCATACTGTCGTCAATGGACATCTTTTCTTATAAAACAAGGTGTTCTGTTTGAAGTCAACCAAGAGTGCGACATTACCCCCGTGGTTTAAAATAATCATCTCATAAGGCAAAGTAAGCCCACAACCACACCCTTTCATTCATCATTTAAAACCTTATTTTAGGACAACTTTTATTTTTGTATAGAATGATATACCTTTCAAATGCTGAATGTGTCACTGTAAAGATAGATTGTTATAGTAAATAAATTATTATTATTGTACGGTTTATACATCAAGTTAATAAAAGATTTGTTTCAAAGTTTGAATTAACTGATTTATTAATTAAACTGATAATGATTAAACTGACTGAATGATTATGAGCACACGTTGTACGCGGTCGCGGTAATGACGTGAACTGAATAAGGCGGCGATGACGGAAACGAACAATGCTGACTTAACATTTGTACGAGACCGTACATGCTCCCGCCCGAGATGAGAGGAATGATATTATGAGGCTTACAAAGTATGAAGGTATACAAAAGATGAATCTATGCTAGTGTATACAATTGACATAAACAAATATTTTACTAATGTCTCTATAATTCACTATTTCGAACATCACGATCGTACGACTTTCTAACAATAGGCGACGACGCCCTATTTATGAAACGCGAACTTTTAGGTTTGTACTGTAGATTAATAACACTATCACTGGCACTGGCATTAGCACTACCACATTCACTATTACGACGGTGAGATGCCGATGATGCTGCTTGTTGGAGTTGCACGAGGCGAAGGCGACGACACCGTCGCCACGCAACAACCAGTCCGACAATGATGACTGCTCCTACTATCAAGTAAATGGCTATGTAATGGTGCACGTCGTGATATGATATACGATCCGCTAGGACGCCTTCGCTTTTCATTTGTTCGATCTGTGTCCTAATGCTCTCTAAGTAGAGTTGATCCTCTTTACTTCGATTCTCAGGGTACCACTGACTATTTGGAATAGATATGTTTATTACATGATTGATTGGTGCAATTTCATGAACATATACCTGTGGTCCCACCTTTACTTTATTGGACCGTTCTTTATGTGAGTAAATTGTGAAACCGTCACCTTTTAAAATACAACCCGGACTTAGGCTTATAATTCCGGCATTACTAATATGTTTGATTGTTATATCTTCATCACATATAACTCGCAGAGAACATTGATCACAACAAAAATAAAAGTAAGTGTTAGGTGTCCTCAACGTTCTCCATTGATCTTTGCAGGGAGTTATTTCTTTTAAACAGCTGTCGAGTTCGTGATGCTTGTTACAAAGACTGTGGTCGGATTTCAAATGGTAGATTGGGTCTTGACTGGAACATATGTATGTTTGTGGGTCTGAGTTTAAACAAGTACTCAGATCTGGTGATGGCAAGTAGGTATCTTTCTGTAGATTAATAGCCAAGTTCTCTGACCGTGGGATTATTCTTATAGCATTTCTACCAACTTTTTTAGGAATCGAGATCACATTGTAAATTTGGAAAGTCTCTCTGCTGATGAGGGGAATCTTGACCTCAAATATAAGGTAAGGCTTACTCGTTCTTGCTCGTACCCGCAACAGTTGATAAATGTACCTCAAATCGGCTGGACTATTAACTACAGGTAAGGATAGGTCACTGGGTAGCTGACCTGCAATGATATTCAGCTCCTCCTGCAGTTGTCCTGGCGTCAACAAATGAACATTGAATTTTCCGTTGTACACATTCATTATAATGTCAATTATTGCTTCTTGGATGCTACTGAGTTTGGATAACATATTAGTCGCTATAATAGATGTCAATATAAATTCGTTTGCTTTGTCTAGATTTTGTACTTCTGACTTTAATGTATTTGTTGCCTTTTCTAAACCGTTTATTCTTTGATTTATTAATTTATGCTGTTTATACATAGATTCTTCCATTCTTTTGAAAAGATTATATTCCGCTTCGACAATAGAAGTTTGATTCTTCCATAAAAGAGCAAGATGTTTTTGATTATTGTTTATAAGTTCAATATCTCTTCTGTATTTTTCTGCGAATTCCTCGTCCAGTATTCCGAATAGTGAGTGTGCGATATAACCGACACCATTGATAAGTCCCCGTCTCGAGCGCCGTCTGTCGTACGCAGAAAACTGCTGATCAAGTAGTATGCGATCGTAGTATTGTAGCTCGGATAAACCTAATTTTAATTGCATTAGTATGACATTGCAGTGTGCGGTATTTGTATTCTCACATGCGTCTATGAGGAATTTATAATATTTTTCAAAGGCTGTCATCCCTTCCCAATAAGAATTCATGTCATAATAAACGATGACCTTCCAATTGTCTCTTACAATCTGCATGTTTGCTACCTTATCGAAGTAAAATCCCTTTGTGTCGTTCAAATTGGTTATATTATATGAACCGAAGACCAGTGTAAATAAGTTAAAGACCAAGAAAATAGATAACATAATTGATGTAAAATTAGATTTGGGCTTGTTTGATTTGTTCGAATCCTTTTTCCTTTCAGGTAAATCAGGTTCCTCTTGTTGTGGCTCCACTGGTAATATAGAAAGTTTGACAATAGGCCGTTTCAGGATACCATTTTTTGTTTTGACACTTACGACGCGGACATAGCCATCCGCTCCTGGATGTAGGTCGACAACAAGGCCAAGTGCCCACTTTCCCGCAGGCAGGTTATCATCATGGATGATAACTACGTCATTCAATTTAATGTTGGGCTGAGCCTTTTGCCATTTGCTTCTTGCCGATAATTGCACAAGATATTCTGTTCGCCATCTTCGCCAAATGTCATTAAATATTTTTTGTGTCAACTGCCAGCGCGTTCTTTCGTCTCTTTCTGTTTCAAAAATGGTAAGATTCGGTCCACTAGCCAAAAAGTGTGATGGTGTCAAATAATTGATGTCATCTGGGTCTTCAGACATGGCACACAAGGGTCTTGAATTAATGCATGCTTCAAGCTGCGATAATAATGTGTAGAACTCTTCATATGTCAGTTTTTGGTCACCGACCACTCTATGTAAATGATGTTTAAGACTCTTCACGGCACTTTCCCATAGGCCTCCTGCACTGGGCCACGAGGGGGCATTGAAGTGCCAGGTAATTTGCATCTCACTAATTTCGTTGAAAAAATAGTCTGTGAATACTGATGTCAAGTTTACATATTCCTGTGATAAAATCCTGTTCGATTTTACAAAATTAGTCGCATTATCACTATATATGTGTCTCGGGGTGCCCCTCTTTGCCGCCAACCTGCGAAGCGCGGCTAGGAAGGTCGATGCGGAGAGGTCCGATACTAATTCCAGATGGACTGCTTTCGTGGCCATGCAAACGAACACAGCAACATAACCTTTTGAAGTTTTTATACCGCGACCTCTGCTTGACTTGATGTCTATGTGGCCCGTATAGTCAACTCCAGTGTGATAAAATGGCCGTGTAGGATTTGTCCTTGCTTCAGGTAGGTTCCCCATTAACTGGTGATGCTTGCTTGGACTGTGCCTCCTGCACAGGACGCATCCTCGCAAACGACCTTTAACTGCTCGGTTTCCGGATAAAATCCAATATTGTTGTCGTAGCCAGGAGTGTGTTAAACGTGCGCCACCATGGAATGTTTTTTGATGTGCATAATCTATTAATAAATTAGTGACACCGTGTTTATAAGGCATGATTTTAGGATGCTTCATATTGTAATCTATGTTGCATAATTTTAACCTTCCCCCAACCCTTAACAATCCATCGTTATCTATGAATGGATGTAAACAAAACAATCGACTACTTGAATGAACGGTTCCGTGTTTTTCAAGGTGAGAAATGTCTTCTGCGAATTCATAACGTTGAACATATTTAATAATTTTAATTTGTGCCATTTCTAATTCTTTATAAGTCAAGTACGATTGTTTCACCTGACTCCGCGTTACGGCTCGCATTACCCACGCTAGTATTCGAGTTATTTTCATAAAGCTGCTGTATTTTACAATTAATAATGCAATAATGTTTTCTTTCATTGTAGTGTCTGTTTGTAAAATGTTAGATTGAAACTTTTTTGCTTCTAAATTCGTCGTATGAATTTCAGTTTGGTTGGGGCATCTGTCGTCAAATGACTTCAACCAAGTAGGTCCATTCCACCACAGTCCGTAACGTTGTAATTGTTCTACATTCATACCACGACTGGCACAATCAGCCGGGTTTTCCTGCGTTTTAACATACCGCCAGCAGTTTGATGGCATAACTTCTGTAGTTTTCCTAACTCTGTTAGCTACGAAAGGCTTCCAACGATTGGGATCACCGTGAAGCCATCCCAAGACTGCTGTTGAGTCGCACCAACCGTATATTTCGACTTTATGTTCACGTAGACTGCTGACCATTTTCTGCATTAATTTGGCTAATAAATGCGCGCCACACAATTCTAATCTGGGTAGGGACACTTCTGAATTTGAGACCTTTGATTTTGAAGTAGGTACTAGTTTCGTTTTGGCTGCTAAAAGAACCGTTGTATTGTCGTTCTTTAGTGTTCTCACATATATGACGCAAGCATACGCCTTATTGGACGCATCACAAAAGCCGTGCAGTTGGAGGCACGCTTGTTTTTCGCATAACAACCACCTAGGTATTTTGATCTGGTTGATGTTCTCGACATCCAATCTTAATTTATTCCATGCCGCATTGGTTTCCTCAGGTATGATGTCATCCCATTTCAGATCCATTTGCCAAACGGACTGGAATAATAATTTTAATTGAAGTACGACGGGAGCTAACCATCCGAGTGGGTCAAATATTTTTGAAATTTCGCCTAATAAGATCCTTTTTGTAGGTTTGCTGTCGTTGTTCGGTTGCTTATCCATTTTGCATTGAAACGTGAATAAGTCATCTTTTGAGTTCCAAATAAGGCCTAAAGTTTTTGTCGACTCTTTGTGTTTAAAAATGAAGTCTTCGTTCGCATCTGTGCTAATATCCCTTTCCAGTAATTTCGAGGTGTTAGATGCCCACTTACGAAGGTTAAAACCCCCGAGTTTTAAAAGTTCGATTAAGTCTGATTGTAATTGTTTCGTTGATTGGATATCGTACCCTCCGGTAAGGAGATCGTCAGTATAAAATTGTTCACGTACAGCCTTTGCTGCTTCCGGAAACCGGTGACCTTCATCAATAGCCAGCTGTTTGAGTACTCCCATCGCCAAAAAGGGTGCAGCTTTGGTACCATACGTAACTGTGGCCAATTCATATTCCCTAAGAGTTTGATTTTCAAAGTCGCGCCAAATTATTTTTTGATATTTTTGATCGTCCTCGTGAATTAATACTTGCCTGAACATTTTCTCTATGTCAGCTGTCATAGCGTATTTGTACTGCCTCCACCTAGTTACGAGTAACATGAGATCCTGTTGTAAATTAGGGCCTCGATACATAAGGTCATTTAAACTTAAACCATTTGATGAAGGTTGCGATGCATTGAATACGACCCGCAGTGATGTCGTAGCTGAGTCAGCGCGTTGCACACAATGGTGGGGCATGTAGTAACTGGGTGTCCGGTTACTCAATGCAGGCCGCATGTGATTTAACATAATATATTCAGTTATAAACGATTTATAATCTTCTGATAATTTTTCGTCTTTCTTAAATCTTTTCTCTATTTGATAAAATTGTGCTAAAGCCTTTCGTTTCGAATGTCCTAGCTTTCTGTCTATGTCCGGGTGCAATGGAAGGCGCATCACGTATCTACCTTCAATATTATGAGTAGTTGTCGATTCAAATAACTTTAAACATTTGTTATCTTCTTCGGACATATCGTTGCTGTCATTGATGTCTTCGATTGTCCAAAAATTGCGTATATCATCTATATTTAGCATAACAACATTGCATTGATAGGATTTAACATTGCCGCATAATATCCATCCCAGGTGTGTTTGCTGTGCTACTGGCATCGAAGGATTACTGTTGATAATACCACTCATGATAATTGAGGGATAAACATCAGCGCCTAAAAGCAGGTCGACCGAGCGACTACGATGAAATTCTGGATCTGCTAACTGTATATTCTCAATATAAGACCAATTTGGCTTGTTGAAAGATTGGTTTGGTAAATTGTTTACCGCATGTTTCATGATAAAGACATCCGCATCTATTGAGAAAGCGTTGTACATTGATTTGATACAGATGTTCATTACACCTCTGCAATTATTTTCTTTCGCTCCTACACCTATAATGATGCCTTTACACTGTTTTCTAGTCAGTCCTAATATTTGGGCGGCGTTTTCTGTGATGAGAGAGGTCTGTGACCCCTGGTCGACCAGTGCACGCATAGTGTGGTCGGTTCCATCTGCTGCTCGGACTCTTATCAGAGCTGTTGCCAACAAGACCTCCTGTGTATCTTCTTGTAAAACGCTCATGCTGTTTTTTAGCGGTATTGATTCTGTATTTGATGAGGAAGGCGTCGCGTCATTCAATGTCACAGTGAATAACTCGTGTAATATTGTATTATGTTGACCCTTACAAACACGACAAGTCCGTGTAGAAAGGCATTCTTTACCTTCGTGTTTATACAGACAATTTTTGCATAATGATAATTTTAACAACGTTTGTCGTTTTACCTCGGGTTGAAATTCGAGAAACGTTTTGCAATTAAATATACCGTGGTCTTTTCCACAAACGAGGCATTTTTGTATGGTAGAACGGAAAGTTTTATGATTTGAATTGAAGGTTTTATTAGGTATATTTTGATAATTATTACAGGGCTTAAAATATTGAGATTTTTTAGAATTTAAAAATTGCTGCGTATAACGAGTATTCTGTTGTTGGCGTTGCTGAGGATGAACTAAACTAACGTTGTCTGATTTCCGTTTTGATGACTCAAGAGCAGTAAATTTCATTTCTAAAAAGTCCAAAAACTCTTGAAGTGATGGTAAATCTCTTGGTTTTTGCAAAGATTCGATGTATTCTTTATGCGTGTCGGAATCCAATTTTTGTGCAATTAGGTACACAACTAAAGGATCCCAATTCGATATGTTAACCCCAAGGTTTTTCACCGCGTGTAAACACTCGTTAGTTGTATCGTGGATTCTTCTAATCCCTGCTGCTGACTGTACTTGCATATTTGACAAATTCATTAAAACGTTCATATGCGAATTAAAAATTAATTTCATGTTATTGTAACGTTGATTTAAAATATCCCAGGCAACTTGATAGTTTTCAGAGGTAACATGTAAATGTTGTATTAATTTTTCAGGCTCATTGCGAAGCTTACTTTTTAAATACTGCATTTTTTGTGAATTAGATAAGGACCTATTTTTGTGAATGGTTTCAGTGAATAAATCCTTAAAGGATACCCAACTGTGAAAATTGCCAGTAAAAGTTGGAACATCAATTTGTGGTGTAGCTTTCTCCCTATGACACTCAGACCACATCTTACCATTTATCTCCTTCTTGAGGCTGTAAAACATCGCCTCATATTGGTTAAATTTGTTTTCATACAAAATCTCCTCTCCATCTGTTACACTTTCGATCTCCCAATGTAATGAATCAATCACCGACCATCTGCTTAGTAAAGATCTTAAAGCATCATCGAACTCCCATTTTTCGGATAGACTGTTGACGTCTATGTTGCTGACTGTCCTATCAAACGCTTTAAAATTGGCAGACTGCTTTCGTAGCATTTCGTCCATTTTGCTCAAAGAGCCTCGAGACCTGACAGGGGTCATCTTCGCCTCTAGAGGAGGCTGATCAGAAGCACTTGACTGGTTGTTGTTACCCAACTCCGGTTTTTCTTCAGAATGTTGGCCACTGCTACCTGGCTGTTGACTATCTCCAATCTCAGTCGTTTTAGCCTGTTTCAATGCTTTGAGATGTTGGCTAAAATGACCCTTCACTGAGTTGTACAGTTGAAGTGTCTGTTCATACTCAGAATTTACAAAATACGCATGAGTTCTGCTTCCTACCGAAATGATGCGATCATGATTATACTGGTACTCCGACCAGTAAGAGTCAAGCTGTTGTATTCGACGTTGAAAGTAGTCTGGGGTCTTACGACCCTCACCATCTTTTTTATAATTACGATGTAAAGTTTTAATTGCTTCAACAATTTCGACTTGTGAAATATAAAGATCCTCCATAGTATACAAATAAAGGTAAGAAAAAATGGAAAGATCTTACTTTGATTGCTGCCTACGGCTCTGATTGCTGCTGCTGCTGCTGCGTTGCTGCTATTCCCAATAGCTTCGTGATGTGTTGTGCTGATTGATGTGCTGCTTGTGGGCTGCAAGATCACTGCTGCCGATGTAAGTGACCACTGAACTCCACACTATGCACTGATTCACCACGTGGTCCACTGCCCGTTAGGTTATACGAAGCACGAGGTCCCGCAGGTTATAGTTCGAAGGACCAAATTGATGTACGGTTTATACATCAAGTTAATAAAAGATTTGTTTCAAAGTTTGAATTAACTGATTTATTAATTAAACTGATAATGATTAAACTGACTGAATGATTATGAGCACACGTTGTACGCGGTCGCGGTAATGACGTGAACTGAATAAGGCGGCGATGACGGAAACGAACAATGCTGACTTAACATTTGTACGAGACCGTACAATTATTATTATTAATCAATCGCTAGAACTGCTTCATACTCGACATAAATGTAGGTGTAGGCGAGGGAAGTCGTTCCTGTAGTTCCGGGAGTAGGATGGCGGTATGCGTGATCGCATATCGTCATAAAGACCAGATGAGCGGTGAGCCTAGCCGCTTACCTTAGAGGAGCCCGACGGGGCAACGCGCTCAGAGGACTCCGGTTGCATTCCTTTGTCCCGAGATCCCGGAGTCCTCTTTGTAGCGTCGAAGACGGCCACCGGGGGGGTTTTAGTGCGATAAAAATCCCACATAATCTTGCGTCACTCCCATGGCGTCGGGTACTTTTTGAAGGTTTCTCCCTCGTAAACAAAAAAGGCGAGGGAAGTAGGAAATAGGGAGCAAACATTGTCCCATAAGTTTAAGTGTTTGCTTGACCAAGTTGATTTCAAATCTAAATAACAATAAAATTTTGCTGTCCCATGACTTTAAGCGTTTGTATGACAAAGTAGATTTCGTATATTTTTATGCTTTCGTACTAATTCTTAGTATATTTACAGGTTGTCAAGCGAGTGCCAACCCCAACAACCTCACTTATAAATGGTTTGTGAACAACGAAGAGATAGTTAATGTCAACCACAATGAATTGGTAAGTATTTTATTTTTTATTTGCAATAATAATAGAAATATTGTCTTTTTTATCTGATTGAAGTGGCAAACGAGCATGCAGTCCACCTGATGGTAAGTGGTCACTGCCGCCCATGAATATTCATAGTAGGTCTCATTCGGAGGCTCTGGGTCGCTCAACGTGCCATAGAGACGGTTATGCTTGGAATTTCTCTACGAGACATGATTATGATTCGTAACGATGAAATCCGTAGACGAACAAAGCTTACCGACATAGCTCACAAAATGAGCAAGCTGAAGTGGCAATGGGCCGGCCAGATCGCTCGTAGGACCGATAACTGATGGGGAAGGAAGGTCCTCGAGTGGCGACCACATTCAGACAAAAGGAGCATAGGTCGCCACCCCATCGGACAGCAGGAAACCGTTGGATACAGATGCAATACATAACATACAATAAATATACCACATAACGTAATTTAGAACAAAGTTAACTCGAAAACAGCGAACGATTTTCAGACAACGTTTTAATATTGAAGAAAACTTTAAAAATAAGTAGCATGGTTTAAATTAAATAAAGGTATAGGTTTCCGTCTTAATATAAATTCTACTGAAGACTATTACGTCTCCACACCGCTCATTAAAGAAACAAGGAGTCTTATTAATATTTATTCTGTTACGGAATTAATTTCCGGAATATTTGCATCTCCCGTCTAAAAATTCCCAGCGGAGGGAATTTTCAAATTTCGTCTTGGCGCACGTAACACCTGCAATATGCATTTTGCATTAGTCCAATGATATGGCGGCGGAATTTTTGCTATGTTATGTCTCAATTTTGTACCCTGTTGGTAAAAATTAAAAAAGGTAAAAGTAGGGTAATAACTTTTTTGTATATCTATATATTTATCATTAATACGTGAAGCAAAAACTGGTGGTGCATTTTTAAGTAATATGCCGCGGACGAATTAGTATGAAATTTTGCATGGTTATAGTGGACGTAGAGAAGGAGTGCAGAATGATATTTTTTTTCAAATAATGCATATGACATACATAAAATCAACTAAAAACACATTACACACACTACCATACATTTGTCACATACACATAAATAATAAACGAAATAAAACATTCAATGTCTTACTATGAAAACACATCAGAAATGTCAGTGTCTTTGCCAAAATACCCCCTATGGCTTTTAAATGTGGCTTAGCTAATTAAACCTCTTTTTAAATTTAACAAAATTGTGTGTTTTCAAAATTACTTGAAAATTATTACATTTTATTTTAATTTGAGAAATATTCGCACAACTTTTAATTTATATTACGGTAGAATTTCGACCGATGCGACGGGTCACTAGTAAGAATCAAGTAGCAAACGAGTATGCAAGTAGTGGTTACTGCTGCCCAAGTCTGTCACAGATGCGTTACTATTGTTTATAGGAGTTTGATGGTCCCCTCATAAGATTTTTCTTTTACCCTTGTATGTTGCATGATATGCGAGATCGTAACTCAAATTATATCGAATCGCCGGAAATATTGCAGGGTTAGTACCATGTAAAAGTCCCGAGAGTTCTTTAAAAAAAAGTTCTCGGGGGTGTGTGAAATCCACCAATTCGCATTTGGCCAGCGCGGTGGACTATGGCCTCAAACTTTCTCATTCCGAGAGAAGACCCGTGCCCAGCAGTGGGACAATAATGGGTTGACAACGACTGTGTAAAAACATGGCGGATCTAAACAATTCGTTGTTAAAATAGCTACCTTAATAGAGAAAAAATAAACAATATCTCAACATTATTTGCAATTAAATTGATACAAAAACGAGCTGAAATTATAGAGAGTACTACATACACCACATAAAAGGCAACGTACATTTCAAACAAGACATTATGTAATGTTTTATATCTGAATATCTTTCAATCGTTTAGACTGTAGGGGGTTTCTCAAAAATATACACATACATACGTACATACGCTCATAAAACATTATCCTCCTTCTTACGGATAATAACAGAGTGTACGACATATATAACATAAAGGAAATACACATATGTGTAGTTCCTTTATGTTATGTATGTCGTTTGTTTGATATCAAATTATACTAAACATTTCTACGTTCGACATTGGTTCTAATAATTTCCCGTTCCATAGGTCCTATCAAACGTGTCTCGGCGGCACAATGAAGCGACAGTGAAATGCGAAGTTCACAACGCGGTCGGGAAGAGCGCCGATACCAAGACACTGGAAGTTGCTTGTAAGTTTGTATGCATTGGCGGTTACTACTTTCCATCAGGTAGCCCGCCTTCTTTATTGTTAATAACGACTATAAAAAAAGCAACGTAGAACGATGGTTCAATAGGAGAGATACCAACGCAGTACCTTTCCACCGAGAAGCAGTACCTGCGTTTCGGTGAATGTGGTTGCTGGTTTACTTTCATATGAGTTGACCTTGCGAGTTGTAGCGCATCTGTTATTGTTTCGAAATTCTCAGAAGTTTTTTCACGATATTTTCTTTCATCCTAAAGCAATGTTAAATTACTATTTTTAATACGTACATCGTTTTAAAAAAGTCAGAGGTGCTTGCCTGGCAAACCTAAGATTCATGATTGAGAGGTCTAGTTTTAACAATTAGGTTAGCACTGCTCTGAATGAGATACATTAGATGGTTTATTTACCTTTTTTTTATCTGACTAAAGTAGCAAACGAGCATGCAGTCTAACTGATGGTAAGTGGCCAATGCCGCCCATGGACATCTGTAATCAACTTCATACAGAACATGGGTTCCATCTGAAGCTAATCACAGATGCGTTGCTACTCCCGAGGACTATGATGGTCACCTCATGTGAAAGTGTGCCGGCAACCACTCCCTTCCAACGAAACGCAAAAACTGCTTCACGCTAGAAATAGGTGTGGCGGTGGTACTTCCCCAGTCGAACTACACTGGTTCTACCACCTGACAATAACGTAATGGTACGAATGCAGTGTTAGGCTTATGGTTAAAGCTCATCATGTTGATTTTGGAATCCAAATTTCGAATCACGGTGGAATGAAGACATTTGTAACAGTAATTTTATCTAATGTACACGCCGTAACAGATTGCCGGATACTACATACACACTTGTTAATAGAACCATCACAATGCATAAAGGCAAATTCCGTACGAAGCGTATCATCTTAACTTCCATAACAAAAGCCGTCTTATCAAACCAGTACACATCGTAGCAATAGTGAAATGCGGAGTTCACAATGCGGTTGCGAAGCGCCGACACCAAGACACTGTGAGGTTGTAAGTCACGGTCTTTACGAGCGCCCCACGACAGCTTGTTAGCTGAGTAGAAATACGCCTTTAGGTTAGACAATTTTCATAAAGGCAGATTGTGTTAAAGTTAGGTCGCAAATTCTGCGCTGGAATCGATATGCCCTATAAAGATGTTTAAAGCATTATGTAAAGGTTCGCATGGTTGGCAATATGATATTTTCTTCTTATCCTTGATTTAATGGTTCAGTTATGCATATAATCTTTAATGATATTAATACGTAAAGCAAAAACTTGGGATTCCTTTTTAAGGCAGATTAAGACGAAGGAGTATGACATTTGGCATGGTTATAAATAAAGAGGAGGACTACGGGATGCTAATAATATTACATATTTAAAACTAATACATAATGTATGTGTGTGTTTATACAAACAACTGAAACATATTAAACACACAACCATGCACTTGACACAAACACATAATTATAATAAACGAAACACATTTTCAATCAACACATAATGTCAGAAACGCCATGTTTCTTTGTCATTGCCCGTCATTGCCTTTAAATTCTACTTATTCAATTAAATTTCTTTTTCCGTTTAATAGGTCTTTTTAAAATAGCGTGAAATTTAAAAGAAATAATTGAGAACTATTCGTGCTACTATATCAAGTTTACTTTTTGAGTTGAATTACGGTCGAATTTTGCTGCGATGGGTGACTAGTAATTAATTAAGTTAAGATGTAATTAAAATGTTAACACATTTTTTTTATCTGACTGAAGTAGCAAACGAGCATGCAGTCCACCTGTTAGTAAGTGGTCACTGCGGCATGGACATCTGTAATCATCTACATACAGAACATGGATTCCATCTGAAGTCAATCACAGATACGTTGCTACTCCATAGGACTATGATGGTCAAGAAATGCTTCACGCGAGAAATAGGTGTGACGGTAGTACTTTCCCGGTCGAACTACACTGGTTCTACTACCTTGAAAATACTGTATACTGTATACAAATACTGAATATAAAAAAATGTATACTTTTCTACATAAATAATGAAAACAAAATATCCTTCTTTACACAACATAGGCGTTCGCAATAGGCGTTGGACCAATACACATTGGAGCACCGTGAAGTGGTCTCTGAGGAAGCTCCAAACCTTCTTATTGAAATGCGTTACTTTGAATGATACTTTATTTTGAATAGGCCTACGAAGACACTTACTAATTGTAAGTTAATATATTTTCACTTACACTACCACTTTAATGAAATACAACCTCAACTGAGAATTAAAAAAAAATCGCTTTCTACACTCATAGCCCCACAGTAGGATTTTCTGCTGTGTCGTGGGTGCCATGGACACACACAAAGACGAATACACAAATACCCAGACCCAGAACAGAACAGAATGAAAACTCATCATTCAAATACCTGTCTGGCCGGGAATCGAACCTGGGACCCAATGCGTGTCAGACCGGTATGGTAAACGCTGCGCCAGCGGGTCGTCAGATTATCTCTCAAGAAGTCAATGAACGTCGGTACCCATACATTTATGTTGATGTGTTTTTTATGCTAAACTAGCCCTTACCCCGCGGCTTCACCCGCATGGTTAAAAGGAATTTACAATGAGTTGTTTAATATATATGAAACATTACTGGTGGATAAATAATTGACAGTTCCGCAACTTATCCAACCAAACTCAAAATTCAGTTATATTTACTAGTTGCCTTCGACTTAAGTAAATTACCTAAATGTGGCATTTGATGGCGTTATTCAGAACTTACAAATTAATTTTACTAACGCCATCTATTATCAACACCTGGAACTACTAAATATCTAGCAACTAACAAAACAACGATATTCTCATGGGAATGAAGAGCGCGGTAAAAAGTAGCCTACGTCACTCTTCGCCCTCCTAACTATCTCCCAACACTTAAACCATATCGTATAATGGCTATGTTGCGACGTGAAAGAGAAACAAACACACTTTCACATTTACAATATTAGTATGGATTGTTTATTTAAGTGAAGAAATAAATTTAATTAAAAGAAAAGTAAGAGTGGCAACCTAAATTTACTCTGTTCATCACGCTTTACGTCATTCGAATGATTGCAATAAAATTCTCAAAAACGCCATTGTTAAGGCATGAGGGGTCAAGAGGAAAATGAGGTAAGAATTACGAAATTTTTATTTAAGATTTTTGTCTTAAATAAGAATTTGAGAGCTTTTTGTCTTAAGTAAGAACGTAATTGTAATGGCCCTGATACGAGAACAATGAACAGAAATCTAAGAGTTTTTACGTTCACTGGAATTCTTTGTTCCGACAAATAGTAAATAAAAGAGCGAAAATAAAATTAAAAATAATTACGACAATGTTTCGCTAAATTTTCATTTAGATAAAGGACAGGGGGTTATTTAATGTACTTAAGAGCTAGGTTCTTGCTAGTAAAAATCTGAATACGGCACAGGAGCTCCTTAGTTGAAATTATTTAGAATCTATTTATTAATACGTGAAGCAAAAACTTCATAGAAGACGAAAGACGAATAGATAACCTCTTTCCTTTGGGAAGTCGGTTAAAAATTTAGACTGATAGTATTTTTACATAAGATTGAAGTAGCAAACGAACAATCCATTTGACGGTAAGTGGTCACTGCCGTCCATAGACATCTAACAACAGTAAGCAACTTCATACTGAACAAGGGTTCATTCTGAAGTCAGTCACAGATGCGTTGCTGCTCCTGAGGATTAAGATGATCGTCGCATATGTGTGCAGATAACCACAACCTTCCACCAAGACGCAAGAACTGCTTCACACTAGAAATGGGTGTGACGGTGGTACCTCCCGGTCCAACCATTGTTCCTCCACCTGGATAAGTATACTCTGCTGGTCAGTACTAATCGATAGAATATAAACGTTCCAAAACAACACTACTATGACAATGAACTAAGACCCTCTAAGAATTTCTTCTACAATTGTTTCCTGAAAAACATTTCCTTCGAGTATAATTCTTTACTCCACAAAGAAGTGGATTGTCAAGGATCTGGGAATTAACCTTTTGCTCCTGTTTCTTTAGTTATTCAGTTCTTTTCAATTAGGATTATTGCTCAAAGAGCATTAAGGTTTTACCGGAAGCTAATTTAATACTTATCCGGTAAGTCTCGTGCCGGTATTAATAGTTATCCAGAAATCATTTTGGCTTTTATCGAAAACACCTTTTAAAACACTTATGAATGGTCTTTTTATAAATATTTGGAAATGAAACATTTTAACGGATTTCAATAAAATTGATAAATGGACATTTAATTTTTTTGATGCGTTTAAATCGGAAAATATACATAAGTGACTATCTTTATATGTGAACTGATAATGAATTATATCAATTGGAAATAATATAATAACTTTGTCATAAGTTACTAAACTATGAACCAGATCCATAATACTACAGTTAACCACATCGGGAGCAGTAATAGCATAATGGTTGAATCTCCCTCGTTGGCAATAAAATGTGCGTATCCTAATATGTGTAGCTAAAATATATGCGTATTAGAAATTAAGTGTCACTGCTTTAAGGTGACGAAAAACATCGTGAGGAAACCTTCACAACTGAGAATTCTTAAAAAATGTTCACGAAGATGTGTGAAGTCACTAATTCGCACATGGGCAGCGTGCTAGACTATAGCCCAAAAACTCTCATTCTACGAAAAGACACATGCCCAGTAGTTGGACAATAATGGGTTAATAACCTAATCATAATAATCCTGTTAACAATATTGCTTCATCAGTTAATTTTCTTTTATTACGTTGACAAAACATTGCGTTTTATCCCATATCTTATATGATGTTATTATATATGTCGGAATTACGTTGGGTCTAATTTTGCGAGCATTAAACTATCATTTATGACTCGTCCTTTGTTTTATTATCTCGTAAAAGTTGTAGGCCAAATTAGCTTTGTATTAAATCATAAAGATTAACATTTCTAAAGGAAATGTAAGTGTATTACATAAAAGTGTATATAACTATAATAATTGTAAAGGTAAAAATACGGGTAATGCTAATTTTTGAGATAACAGTGAAATGATTGTTTGCAAAGTAAAAATGATCATGTACTTAGGTATAAATTGTGGTTTTAATTTCAATGATAAACGATCGTGTTGAATAAATATTGAATAACTAAGTGATAATATTAAAACCACATCAATGGTTTACAATTTTAATACAGATAAAGCGTATAAATATTTTCCAAAAAATTACATTTATATTTAAAATTTAAATTTGTACCAATATGAGTGTTTAGTCTTAAAACTATTTTTAAAATATAGGTTTTGAACATGTAAATCGATATCATCGATTAGGTATACTTGAAATAATTGTGTATGGTCATTTAATAAACGAAAATGTAAGAATTAACAGGAAAGATAATTTACTAAAACGTCTACTATATATAGCAAGATAGTTGAGAAGAAACTAAGAAGTGGTAAAAGATAGGTAGAAGGATATTCGACCTAGCCACGACTTACTTGATCTGAAAGTTCGGAACTATAATGCAGACAGAAACTCCACAACACCTGATCGAACTGGATCAAGATTCTGGACTAAACAAAGCTCATTCGCACATAGTAATAATACACTTACACGTTTTCTACACATGCTTTCTACACTCATAGCCCCACAGTAGAAATATCTCCTGTTTCGTGGGTACCATGAACACACACAAGACGAATACGCAAACACCCAGACCCAGAACAGGTAAACTCATCATTCAGATACCTGTCTGGCCGGGAATCGAACCCGAGCCCCATTGCGCGTCAAACCGGTATGGTAACCGCTCCGCCATGTGGGTCGTCATTTACTGATTTACTGATTGTATTGTAACTTACGCTATGACAACGATTTCTAACGACATAGAGTTTTGAATAATGACTAATAACTGACTAATAAGACGTCGACTCTTCGAGAAAAACTTCGGGCTTATTTATCATGTAAAATAATTAATTAGACCAATTAGTAAAGTGACTTATCTTTTCCGGAATAAAAAGTCCTACATCGACTAATTTAATTAAGAAATTGACTCAATTGAAACACGGAACCGATTAGCAAGTTAAGCGGAATTTTCAATTTAATTCTAAGGATGGAAGAAATTTTTCTCATAATCCTTTTAATTATGGTAATGGCTATCCGGAGGTTTTATTTCAAACGTTTCAATTTCCTTTAGTTTATTTTATGATAACATTAACTTAATGGAGTTCAAATATTTTGATATTTATTGCTGTAATGCAAAATCTTGAAAATGTACTTTTGCATTAATCAATACCCAATACTAATAAATATGCAAAGATACAATCTTCGTCAAAAAAGTTACACGTATCCATTTGCCTGAACTTCATTCATCCATCAGCATTTTTAAGTCTACTGCTTTACATAAGCTTTCCCTGATGGAGGTTTTTGCCAATAGTCGTTGTGCCTAGGATGCGTATTGGTGACCGCAGGGGGTGTTCATAATCCCCAGAAAGATGCTGCTGCCCATCTTCCGGATTTTGTTGCTTAGAGCCTCATACTACATCCAAAGGAAGAAAAGATTTTTTTTATTCATAGCAGATCCCACACGGCTCTTGACACCAAACTGCACAGTATTGTTCAGAGCCTGTACTTCATGTTCTTAAATATACTATCTAAGATTAATAGACTATCAACTCTACTTAAGATAATTATGATAGTGAATATCACGAAAAACACCTATTTTTGATGTCATTTATGTTATGCATGAATAGAATAATGTTTGTTAGATGAGATCTTAATCTTCATGTAAAGCAACATCATAATACACATTCAACGCAGTAGAAGCAAGCATATTTAGTGTCTCATTTCTCGTATGAAATCCCTTTTAGCTTCATAGAAGGCAAGCTTATCCGTAAAGCGCATTGCTATCAGATTCTTGTGTATCCTTGCATACTAGAACTATGCGACTGTAACTGTATATAATGTGTATTTTATCTTGATGCTGAATTATTATAATTTAGACAGAAAATTGTTGAAAATAAAAGGCAAGTAACAAGTTTTTAGAGAAGTAATAACCTAATGCTTGAAACTTGGCCTCTCGATCTGGAGATTCGGGATTCAAATTCAAGGCCATCTTTCTGATATTTATTACTGCTTTACGGTGAAGAAACAGTGTAAGGAAACAGGAAACCTACACAACCGAGAGATCCTAAAAAAAAGAAAAAGTTTCCAGACATGTGTCAACTTTACCAATTCGCATTTGGTCAGTTCGGTTGATTATGGCCTAAAACTCTCTTAGTCTGACAGAAGACCCGTGCGCAGCAGTGGGACAATAATGGGTTGACGACGGACAAGTTTTTGATAATCTATGTATAAGACAGGTGATGGAAGGATTTAAATAGTTTTTAAATGAGTTAGTTAATAAACAGACATCACATTTTATTAAATCCACCAACATAACACAAGTATCTGTTATCAAATATACCAAAGATCTATGTGGATTAGTAGCAATAATTGAATAAAATGATTTAATAAATGGAAACAAAAAAGTTGGCCGTACTACAGCACTTTTTCGACAGACAAGTTTTTAGATAAATTTGGTAATTAGTGTTTTAATAAAAAGAGTCTAGACAAAGAAATTGGTCCAATTTTATTGTCAAGGTAAAATAAAAGGTACTTTTTATTAACTGTAAATATAAAACTTATTACAATGGTCCTTTGAGATTCTAATTAATGCTATTGGTTTCAGATCCTCCCACTTTTAAAACTCGGCCACAGAATATGGAAGGTGATCAGGGTACTTCGGTCACTCTGAGCTGTCTTGTTGAAGGTCATCCACCACCGAAGGTTGTGTGGCTGCGGTATGAAAACGAAAGGATTATTGTAAGCTATTTTACAACTAAATTAATTAAGAAGACGTGAACTACTGTATAAATTATTTTTTTGTATAAGGAAGAAAGGTCCTCGAGAGGCGACCACGTTTAGGCAAAAGGAGTACAGGTCGCCCCCCTACCAGGTGGACCAATGACCTGAAGAAGACAGCAGGAAACCGTTGGATTCAGAGGGCACAGGACTGGTTGGAGTGGTGCCATTTAGGAGAAATCTATGTCCAGCAGTGGACATCAAAGAGGTGATAGATGGATGGATGGTATAAGATTTAATTATCTAATGAGTATTATCCATCTGATGGCAGGTGGTCACTGCCACCGTGGACATCTGTAAGTAACTTCATACAGTACAAGGGTTCTATTTAAAGTCTATATTGAATAAGATTTTTGGAATTTTCGTTATCACGCGTTGCGAAGGACGGAAAAAAATTCAGCGAAAAGTTATCACGATACTTTTTGTTTCTCTCTCTCTCTCTCTCACTCATAGAAAATAAGCAAATTATTTTCGTTTCGTCTTTCTATTTTGCTTTGAACAGTATAGTGTCGTTACGATTATTTTCGTTTTGTTAAGTTTTCTTGTAATATGAATATAAATAGTAAAATAGTAGAAAGTAATAACAATAACACTTAAAAAAATATTTTAAAACTTAAAGGAAAAAAAGTTACAATTCCTTCACTAATTAATCGAAAGGAATTTCGTTCCATCCGGGTGTCCCTTGCCACCTCTCAACAATTTTATATGCGTTTTTATAACATGGTTAAGTAGCAAATGGTATTGCAATTAACCTGATGGTAAGTGGTCACTGCCACTCATGAACGTTTGTAACTTGATATAGAAAAAGTATTCTGTTTGAAGTTTTAACTTGAAATAGTTAATTAAGGGAGAAAGAATTAGTTTTCCACCGAAAGGCAAGAAATGCTTCCCGTCGAACCAATCACGATTTATTACTATGCAAAATTGTTATTACCTACTGTTAAAAGTATTAAAGGTCAGAAAATAGATACTTACCACATAGTATAACACAAAGTCAGTTCGCGCTGTCTGTCCCTATGTATAATAATATGTGTAGATTTTTAAATCTACGCTACGGATTTTAATGCATTTTTTGAATAGATGATTCAAGAGGAAGGTTTTTATGTATAATACATGCTTAATATAGTGGAGGAACACTGATAACTTTAGATTTTTGACTTTTAGGCGGAACGAGGTTCGCCGGGTCAGCTAGTTTTTTATACTTTGCAACGATCTATGGACAAATATGGGCAAATATTTTTCATTTATTACAAAGCGAAAGCCCCATCAAAATATATTTCGCAGTATCGAAGATGAGAAGAAAAATTTGATTTAAGATGTTACTTATTCCACGATTCATCTTCCAAAGCATGCAAATTTCGTTACCCGAAAAATTCGACAATATACAAAGTAAACTACTTAGACCTTTATTAACATAAAATACTTGGAAGCTAGCAAAGTACGGTAAATCGAATGTTAATAGGGCGTTCAATCTCGAACCTTGCTTTATAACACTTGATGGGCGCGATAGAAACTAATGGAGGGTAACGCGGGGCAGCCTCCCGTGTAGCTCACGTAATGAGGTTTGCCCACAACACCATGTTCCTGAGTTACGTTGCTTGCTTGGAATTGTGTTTCAATTATAATGAAAATGGGTGATCCATTAATGTGTAGTTCTTGATTTATAACTAGGACTTTCTATTGTATTGAGTTCAGCTACACATGTATACAGAAATGTTTTACTATGTTTTTAATTGGTTTTACTCAAATATCGGCTCAGAAGGCGAACGATTTCGCCGCGACCACGATTAGTAAAAATGGGTTAAACTATTGGTATGACAACTGTGACTACTGTGTAAAGTATCAAAGGTCATAAAATACCCACAAATTTCATATATTTTTTAATAATTTTCCAAGTATGCAAGGACGGCTATTTGCTCGTATATTTTATTTATTACAAAGCGAATATCCTATCAAAATCTACTTAGAAGTGTCTAAGATGAAAACAAAAAACACATTTATGCTGTTTACTTCGTCCATGACTCATTTTCTAAAGCGTGCAAGTTTGCTTTACTACAAAAAAATATACAAAAAACTGAAAAGCTACTTAGACCTTTATTAACATAAAATACTTCGAACCTAGCAAAGTACGGTAAATCGAATGTTAATAGGGCGTTCAATCTCGAACCTTGCTTTATAACACTTGATGGGCGCGATAGAAACTAATGGAGGGTAACGCGGGGCAGCCTCCCGTGTAGCTCACGTAATGAGGTTTGCCCACAACAGCATGTTCCTGAGTTATGTTGCTTGCTAGGAATTGTGTTTCAATTAAAATGAAAGTGGGCGTTAAAGTAATGTTCTGAGAATTAGGTTTTTTAAATGTATCAAGTTCAGCTTTACAAAAATGAAATTATTAACTTATTACTTACTTACTCCATAAATTCTCTATTTTTATATGTAAAGTTTATCTACAATATACGGTTTTTTAATTGCCGATATTTTGACTCAGACGGCGAAACGTTACGCTGTGACCACAATTAATGAATCTGGGTCAAAATATTGGCAAAAAATATTAAAAGTTGACATGTGCAGCGTATTCGTTACGTATTGAAATGTATCAATTCCACGGTTATATTGGTCTAAAATCATATATTGATAAAATATATGGTATCTAATTTTATTTACTTTTTTTTGTTGTATCTATATAAATAAGTGCTTAGATATATCTCCTATTTCATCAAAGCCCATCCACTTAGTTAAAAATTATTGCATTTTTAGTAATGTTACATTTATGTAAACACGTGAGAAATATAGTATCAATGAATATGTATTTTAATTGATAAAATTATATAGAAATTGTACATAACATTTAGTGTAATATTTTAATACGGGAAATTCCAATCCATATCTCAGCAACATAAAATAAACATCTTGTGACTTTTGGTTCTTGCAATGACGCATTTTGGCAAAATAGAACTTTTAAATCCCTATATTTTGTTCTAATAATGATTATGGTAGTTAATGTTATATTTGAGTAAGACAATGGTCTGGGTAGCAATAAATAATATTGACGACTTACGCTAAGTACTCACGGACCGATTTTCACCCGTGGCCGCCGCGGTTGCGGGCCCACGGTTTCTATAGGATGCAGATATATATGTAAAAAATTAAAGCAATACTCACGACGCGTTTTTCGCCCGCGATGCGCGCGGTTGTTTGTGGCTCCCGCTGCACCGGCGGGCAACCTGTAGAACCGCGCGGGCCGCGGTCAGCCGCAACCGCGGCGGTTTGCGCCCGCGCGCTCTGCGATCAGTTGGCGGGCGAGTGCAGTAGTCAAGACCTCAACTGATGGTAAACCGCCCGTCTTGCGGTTTTCGCCCGCCACGTTTGCAGTCGATAATCACAACCGCGACGGCAGCGTAACCGCGTAAATAACCGGTCTCGTGAATTTCGCACAGAAGCTGCGGGCCCGCAACCGCGGCGGCCGCGGGTGAAAACCGCTCCGTGAGTACGTAGCCTTAAAGTTAAAATTACCATTGACGCAAATCACTATTCAAATTGACACGATTCGCAGTTTTATCAAAGTGGATACGCTAGAGAATTATATAATCAAATATAAACAGCTGACGATCGGTGTCAATCTTCCGGACGGGTTGCGTGATTGATTGAGATCGTGTTTATCGAGTTAAGTCATGCGATTGAAGGTATTATTAAGTGTATTTGTCCACAGAGAGTCGGCAAGTCGAGTAACTTGACAGTGACAGTGAGCAAGCAGACAGCTGGACAGTACTGGTGCCGGGCGAGTGTTGATGGTTTTAAGGACATCGAAGCGTTGGCTATGGTTTATGTTAAGGGTAAGTTTAGATTTGACGCTTTAGATAATTATTTTTGATTTTGTCTTAACGCTTGGTCATGAAACTTTCGCTTGGCTGCAAGTGTCATTGTTGAGTAACTTCTGTCAAATGTATTACGATTAGTAGTTAAACTTTGTGGCGTTATAAGATTAGTTATACAAATTTGTTTGTAACGCTCAATACTGAAATTTGCAATTAAGAGCGATTGATGAATTGAAGCAAATACTTCGTAGCCGTTGAAATGAGAGTTCTATATTATGTGCTTAAGGATGGAAACACAAAAAATCTGCAAAATTAGGTAAAACATAAAAAAAAAACTTTTTTGCCCATTTTTTGACTTTCCAATTAAACGTATGTTTTCTTTTGAGTTAATTTTGTACGTATACTTATTGAAATAATTTATTTTACTCTGGTGAGGCAACTGGTCAAGCGAAGAATTTAGTGTAATTGTAGAAATTTAGTTACACGAACACCATAAATAATCCCAGCTGTGACAACGCTTTTACAAAATTCCTGAAAGTTGGGTCATTAACACCTTGAACGAAGCAAACTCCATTCTTCCAAAACAGTGGAAATTCTCTCCGACGGAAACATTCTTATATTTTCACAAATTTGCAAGAAACCTTGGAGAATTCGACGTTAGTACAAAATTTTAGAATTTCCACGCTGGCAAAACTAGTTTGCAAGTGGTGACGTTTGCAAGACCATTCCGGATCCAACATTTTGCGAACACGACTTATGGTGAACTTTAGAACGATGCTTGCGTCCTTCGCGTCTGCGGCTTTGGATTTACATGTTCGGGAATTTTAGTGGCAATATTTAGTAGTAACCAAGTACTGACAATTTACGTGTTGGTGTTAGTTGATGGTCACTGGTAAATTTATAAAATTAGAAAAAAATGCCCATAAAAATATAACCGGAGTTCTGCAGACGCGCGGCTGACGCGCTGCTGCCGCACTACTTGTGACCTAATGTGAAGGTGCTCTTAGATAAAACAAAACGCAGGATTTTATTTTTATCTGACTGAAGTACCAAACGAGCATGCAGTCCACCTAATGGTAAGTGGCCACTACCGCCCATGGATATCTGAATACGAATACCCTAGTCTTCAATATTAAATCCTAAGAGTAAGTCGCATAAGCCGCGAGTCGGTAACGCATCGCGTCTCCAGACCCCATTACAAGTTCCGAACTTGAGAGGTCCATTATGCTGCCACATAAATTTGACACGGTTACCAGAACGACGGAACTTAGGACTTTGTTCCAGTCACAACGTATTGATGTGATTGTTTTAATTTAATTTATTTCTTTTGCCTCCTTTGTATGCGTGATACAGGAATTGTACAAATATTGCCAATTTAGATCATTTACTCCTGTTTTCCTTTCGATTTGTTGTCGTCCGGGACGAAGACGAAGACGGAACTAATATACACGTAATAATCTCATTAATATTATAAATGCGAGGGGGAAAATGTCTGTTTGTTTGTTACTTACACGCATCAATTACTAGTCGAATTTCGTTAAAATTTAGCACAAACATAGTTACAACATAGAATGCTCATTACCGCTGCAGATGCGGTCAAAGCTGGCTTAGTCGAAAACAATTTAGAATTTAAATAAATTTGAAAGAATATTTTGCAAAGAGAATGTGTATGTAGTGATAGATAACATTTCGATTTTCTTGACGCAACAAAAAGTAAAAAAATATTGTGTAATAATCTTGTAGTACAGGATAAAGTATATTCACTTTTTTATTGTTGTTATTCCTTTGTACCTAACCTACAATGCGCCTTTAGACTACATGATCTTATTTTGCTTTTCTAATATATTTTCTTTATCAATATCTTTAGCCACTGTATATTTAAAATATAAATGGAGTTCATCATTCTCACGTTGTTCTTAGCACTACTAAGGATAATGAAAGAATTATGAATTATCCACCAGCCCTTTTAAGTCTACTGGTCACCGCACTTGGCATGTGGTCTTGAAATATTTAATAACTTAAGCATTTTATTCTAGGGCCGCCCAAAATAGTGTCGAATCAAACACAGTACGGCATTGAAGGGGACACTGTCACAGTTGAATGTATATCTTTCTCTGTCCCGAAACCTGAGTATGTAGCATGGACATTTGGAGGGCAAGAAATCAATACTTATCATGATCAGGTAAGAACAGTAATTGACCTTATCAAAACAATGTATATTTAGAAACAACGAGTATTTTGACAAGGCCAGTCATTGTAGAACATAATAAACAATACAGAAATTCGTTCTAAAAGTTAATAAAAGAATTTAAGTTTAAACCTTAAAAACTTTAAAAACCCGTAGTATGAAAAAAGAGGGGAGTAACATATTGTGAAACAGTAACGCTAAGAGTGACGTTTACCGCACAACGTCTCTTTTTACTTTACGTCTCTTTATGCGTAAACTTTTACTTTGGAATCACGTCATGTACCATGTATACTGTAAACTCAGACGCGTGTCTTACCTGATGCAAAACATTTTTGGAAATAGACAGTTATTTCACAAATTAGAACGTAGGTCCAATAATACGGGATTACTTTAAATTTCTTCTGGATTATTATTTAAGGATTACGCCTTTATGGAAGAGACCTTAGCTGATAAAATGACAAAATCTACATTGATCATACGCGAAAGTCAAGCTCAGCACTTCGGAACTTACAACTGCACTGTGACTAATGCTTACGGGAGTGATAGTGTTGAAATAAAACTACTGCCGGATAGTAAGTATAACTTTAATTTTAACATTATCTTATCTTACTAATGTTGCAAAGGTGCAAGATTGTGTGGGAGCTAAAAGGGTCTCTGTTATATGTAATTTTACGCAAATCTTGTTGCTTGGATTTGTATGAAATTTTCCTTACAGGTAGTTTATACCCTGTATTAATACATGAAATACTAAATACTTATAATCTTTGTAAACATGACCCAAACGGGCTGAGCTAGAGAAATATGACTTTGTAACTTTTTGTGAAAGAGGACGCCATATTTATATATCATGAAGGTGTTTAACTTATTATTATTTTTTAATATGAAATTAGTTGGCATTAAGCTTTGTACAAGCAACTAACGTGCCATTGCATAGTTTTGTGGTGAATCATTATTAAACTATTGAAAAAATATTTCAATTACATTTTAAATCTTTTGATATAATTATGCAGCAGAATTGTTATATTTATGCCATCTATCCTATAGAATCCTTCCCATTGGTGATCATCGTAGCAGCAAGTGCTTCTACTGCCATCTTCTTCGTCATTCTCCTGTTCATCATTATGCTCTGTCAACGGAAGTCTGACAAGTCTGATGTGAAGAAACCAGATATAACTGATGTGGGTAAAACCTGCGTCGATCAGTTTAAAGACAGTGACCGAAGTTCGAATATCAGCGATTTGAAACTAGAATTGCGGCAGGTGGAGGGTAGTTGTGATGTGGTAAGTGATATAGTTTGCAGGGTATATACGTTATTAGTTTTTTAACATGTTTTTAAATTCTATCAATTGTATCATTCAACTCATTCAAAATATTAAATTTAAATAATTACAAATAAACAAATATTAAACTTACTAAGAACGCCAAAAAAATAAAACACAGTGTTAGTTAAGTTAATTTTTTATGCAACATCCTTTCAAAGTTATAATTATAGAGTCCAAATACCGATGTGAGTCGAAATATGTGAGCAAACGTAGATTTGAAAATTGGTACGTACTCTCATAGATTTGCTAAATACAGTGATCAAAATTCAATATAACCTCTCTGTAGTCGTACACTCTTGGCAAAGTGGTCGTGGCATAATGATGACGACTGGTCAGTCGTCACAGCTGTCTTTGCCAACAGCTCTTGCAATTCTTCGCCACCGGCTTCTATTAAGGGCATTGCGGCTACTCTGGACAATCGAGCACTGCGTGGTAGTTTTTAGCAGGTCTGTCCAGCGTGTTGGAGATCTACCGCGTGGCCTCTTTCCCTCCACATGACCCTGAACTACCAGCCGTACCAACGAGTTTTCGTTTCGAGTTAAGTGACCAAAATATTTTAAAATGCGCACCTGGATCGTCGTAGATAGTCTTTCTTTGATGTTTAGTTCTTTTAGTATTGAATTGTTGGTACGGTGAGCAGTCCAGGGTATTCGGAGCAGCCGTCTCCAGCACCACATTTCTAATGCATCAATTTTACGGCGATCTTGCATCCGAATCGTCCAATATAACATATAAGTTGAAAAAATCTTGTACTCAAAGAGAGAAATTATTTAATCTTATTTTATCACATAGTTTAGAATAATTTATGTCCAAAATAGAAGGCATCGCCTTATAATTTGAATTGAAACTAAATAACAACGAAAATAAAACAAAATGTACGGGAGAAATGGATTTCATTACCGGAGAAGTCCATTAATGTCTTATTTACCAACAGAAGTGGTTTCCTTATTAAATTCGTTAAAACACACACAAATTAACTAAATGGAGCCAAACGCAAACACTGGCAGGATGAGAACGATTAATTTTGATGATGGATGTCTAGACTGCCAGTCAGCGATCTAGTGACGAGCGAACAGATTTAAATGGAGATAGCAATGATACTCAACATTATAAATGATATTATAAACTAGAATCTGTTGCTATAGCACTACTTGGATTGAATAATAACGCAACTTGAAGCGAAAGGTGGTAGAACTAGCGTAGTTCGGCCGGGAAAGTACACCGCCACACCTATTTCTAGCGTGAAGCATTTCTTGCGTTTCGATGGAAGGGTGTGGTGCTGGCACATTTTTATGTGAGGCGACCATCCTAATCCTCAAGATGTCGATACAGATTTCCATGGGCGGCAGTGACCACTTACCATCAGATGGACTGCATACTCGTTTGCTACTTCATTATTATAACCAAAAAACCTAATAACACATTTTTTATCCGACTGTAATAAGCAAACGAGCATGAAATCCACTTGATGGTAAGTGGACAATGCAACCCATGGACATTTGTAAGCAACTTCATATAGAAAATTTCTAATAATTTAGGATTCTACATGAAGTCAATCACAGATGCGTTGCTACTCCCGAGAAATTGCAAAATCTGCTTCTCGCTAAAAATAAGTGAGGCGATGGCACTTCCCCGGTCGAACTACACTAGTTCTACCACCTGGAAAATATTACTGGCGGTAAAAATTAAACAAAGTTTTTGTTTTTACCCTTGTTATTGATGAATTATAAAATGATAAAATGTAATAAAAGGCTTTATCCATGAAATAAGAGCATTAAGAATTCAATTCTATAACTTTTCGGTTAGAACTGTATCTTAAACATAAAATTGATGAATTTTGAATTGTATGATTATTCATGCAAAGAAGCAATATTATACTATTATATCAAAAAACGCTAAAGATATAAATTTATGAAGTCTACGATACGACCTTCTGTGTTAACAGTTCATTCAACGTAGGTTTTCGTTGAATAAATATGATATTTGAATATTTTATTCGGTAGGGTTAAAATTACTAGGCAATTGAAAATGTTTACATACAATAAAAAACCTTATGTTATAATAAAGAACATATAACTATTGAAGAAATAATTTCAATGGATAACTCTTTTGAACACTCGTACATAGAAGTACACAGTAACGAAACTCAATTTACGTACTTCATAAATATTTTAAGTGCTTGAGATATAGCCAAATTCATATAAAGCGATTAATATTGAAAATGCTTAGATTGACAAATCTGTAGACGACGAGCCAGCAGATTTAAGTTGTGGTTCTAAGCATTTTGGTAAATATTAATAGGGTTGATTACAAAATCAAGATGAGAATAGATTCGAGATTGTAATACTTCATTTTGTAAATAGGCTTTATAATTAAGGAGCTAGATTGAAATCGGTTCTTGATGGTTTAAAATCTTGGTCCTTTAAGTAATAAACATTTTGTGTTATATATTTCATTATATTAGTGTCTTTAGTATCGTATATTCTGTAACATTTTGGTATATAATTATAATATACATACAATAAATACAGAACTTACTCAGGTACATTTCATAATAATATGTAACTCAACTATGGATATTAAAACTTTGGAGCCTTAATTAAGGATGTACATGTATTTGAGTATATACAAGGATACAGCATAAAAAGATAATTAAATTTGATATAAACATCATCTGGTCAAATGGTCAATAGCAGGACAATGATTATGATCATTTTACCTTAAGGCATAGTGCATAAACAAACTTGAAAAAGATCCTCCCACAAAAAATGTTACTAATCAAATTTAAACTACCTCTCCTAACATTGTCTGAGTCACAAATCTTGTTTTCATTATCAGGATCTATCAAACCCTGGATCAGAATCAGAGCTCCGTTCAACTCTCCACCTCACTACCAACTTGGGTCTACCGCTCGCAGGCCCAGTGCCTCTACCTGAGTCGGGATATGATAATGAGCTTATGAAGCAATACCAAAGATATAGCGGAGATTTTAACCAGCCTATCAATAATTTGCATTTGAAAGTAAGTGACTAAAATTCAAATACCTACTTAAGTTTTTTTTTTTATCTGACTGAAGTAGCAAACGAACATGCAGTCCACCTGATGGTAAGTGGCCACTATCGCCCATGGACATCTGTAATCAACCTCATACAGAACATGGGTTCCATCTGAAGTCAATCACAGATGTGTTGCTACTTCCGAGGAATCTGATGGTCGCCTCATGTGAAAGTGTGCCGGCAACTATCGGCGTTCTATCGAAACGCAAGAAATGCTTCACGCTAGAAATAGGTGTGGCGGTGGTTCCCCGGTTTAACTACACTGATTCTACCACCTTGAGTGAATGAGGTTAATCAAAAAAAACAAAGCGTTTATTTCTAAAGCGTAGCAACACGTCTATGGTCAAATGAAGGACGGCTTTCAATCCCATTTAGGATTGATTACAGATTGAACTGAATTGGTGATATGCCAATATGACATTGTGTTTATTATTTTGAAGATATGTTTTAATTATAAAATCCCAAATAAACGGTTGTTTACAATTCCCTTGAACTTAATTCGATACATCTAATTAACTGTGTTCTGATTTATTTACGTCAATATTTGATCTCTTTCTAATTTAATGTTTATCTAGATCGAATTTTGTTTCGCGTTTTCATTACACAACTTTAAATTAAAGGGGCCCAGTGAAATAAGGTAACTTGGCCTCTGAGAATAATTTGAAACGTGACTTGAAATTAAGGTGATAGACTTTAACTCGATTTCGGAAAGTGGGTGCAAATTAATAATTAATTTTAATATTACTTTCTTTACTTTTTTCTACCTTTGCGCTTTCTTTAGTTATCCGTTTTTGTATCGCCTTTAATTTATTAACAAAAGGCATAGCTAAAAATGCTAAAGAAATATTAAGCATTAAGTACACTTTTATTGACGAACAGATATTTTTTATCACCTCATTTTTTTATTAACATAGCTAAATCTATTGGATATTTTTACATATCATTATTAATTGGATTCGCATTTAAATTGACGCTTCCTCATTTTTTATTATATATTTCTTTGCTCTCTATTCCGCTTGGTTTCCTGTCAATAAATACATAGGATTGGAATAACTGAAAATCAGTGGTTCGCCGCGATGATGCGTAGTGTGGAGCTTTTGTTAAATTTTACTGCAGCATTGTTCTAATTTAAAAGTCGTGTAGGCTATTATTTAGTGTTTTTAAATAGTTCTTTATTTATTTCTTCCTTTTCTTTCTTATTAACAGAACCAAGGTCAAACAAACGGTTACGTGCCCTACGTGGACTATTCAAGGGACTACGCACCACCCCAGTCTAACGACTCGCTAACAGGGTCCCTATCAAGGAGTACAGACATGTCTAGCTATCCAAGCCACTACGGGTCGCTGCATCGGCAAACGAGCTGTGGACGATTGGGCGGCATGATTGGACCAGATGGTAAGTGTCATTTGTCATTTTGGGATATATTTTTGTACGTGTTTGTTAGGAGACTTAATTGGAAAATGTATCTTATTATCTATTTTTTAATATTACTAATGAAAAGTTTGCGAGTTTGTGATTATGTGTGTGTCTTGTTACTCTTTTATGCAAAAAATATTGGTCGGATTTTGCAGAAATTTTGCACACACGTAGTTTGTAGTAACGGTTAATGATGAGTATATCCGTGGAATAAACCTACTTTTATTATAATTGTTGTTCGACTTACATAATGAAAAACATTCAGTAAAGTTTAACGGAAAGCGTTTATGTATACGCAATCATCATATTTATTATGAAATATTTTACTAGTATTACCTTTAAACAAGATATTTTTATTATGGCTGCAGTGTCATAATATCATAGAGTATTAAATATTGTTTTTGGATAGCCTGTAATATAATGTGAAACTACAAAATTTGTAATAACGTGCCAGATTACCATCATATTTTCAATGTGGAACGTTATTTCGTAGTGATTCCTATGGCTAATCCTGGAGTGATGTTCACTGGTGGTGTCGACGTGAGGTACGCTGCTACGTATGGAAATCCTTATTTACGAGGAAGTGGACCTTTGCGTAAGCATATATTATCTTTGTTTTATGTTTCTTACTTATATTTTTAGTTATCATTATCATCCGTTTGTCCTATAATCATCGTTATTGTATTACACTATATTATTAACATTTTCTTCAATTGTTCCGAAGGGTTTGGTTTCTTTGACATCGCTATCAATTCGTTTCTCATTGTCTCACCATTCAATTGAGTGATTCTGGTTTACGTCAAATATAATACATTTATTCGAATTAAAAAAACATATTTATAATGTTAGTCGATTTAATTGCAGTTTATTGAAATCGCCTGTAATTTGTGCGTTTAATTATTTTATCATTTGATTTTAATTGACTTTATCATCATTTATTTTATATTCGTCTATAATTTTTAGACAATAGTTTTCTTTTGTAGTATTTTTTATCAAAGAAGAGATTTTATTTAGATAATGTATTAAAATAGAACATATATTTTTTTAATTATGAAGAATTAAAGTACCCACGTTCTACCCTATTTTAGCTAGTTTCTCAAGAAAATTGTTTATTTATCTAGGATTTTATTTCAGCTTATGGACCACAAATAAATATCGGAAATCCACCATCAAAACCAGCTCCACCACCTTATTATTCCGTTAGGAATAGTAACATTTCACCATGTAAGTTTATAATAGTTCCGATATTGGCTTATTTATTTTTGTAACTTTTAGCGTCATTGTTGTGAATTCAAACTTTAAGGAGACGATTAGTTTTGCTTTCTTAACAACATAATGTCATAGGGGTAATAAACCAGCATGCATTCAACCTGATAGTCAGTGGTCACTAGTGCCGATCGATAAACATCTAAAAAACGTATAAGGTTTTGTGGGCAACATGGGCTCAATCTGTCATTAATGACAGAAGCGTTGAAACTCCCGAGGACTAGTCCTCGGGAGGACTGGTCTTTGGAAGTGTCACCGAAACCACCCTTACAGCGAAACCCAAGAACTGCTTCACGCTAGAAATATGTGTGCCGCTGATACACCCTCGATCAAATCATACTCATCTTATCGCCTTTAAACGCTCATTGCTTTAAATGTATTGATTATTATTGGGCTTACAAGGTAGGCAAAGCCTCTCAAATGCTGTATTGAATTACACCAATTCAGCTAATTTGTCTAGTGTAAACAAATCAAGCACACATTAGTACCTATTTCCAACGTGAAGAATTTCTTGCGTTTCGATAAAAGGGTGTGGTTGCCGGCACACTTTAATATGAGGCGACCATCATAGTCCTTATGAGTAGCAACGCATATGTCACTGACTTCAGATAAAACCCATGTTCTATTTAAAGTTGCTCACCGATGTCCATGGGCGGCAGTGACCACTTACATCAGATGGACTGCATGCTTGTTTGCTACTTAAATCATATAAAAAAATAGTATCAAGATATTCAAGGTTTGTTAATTCAATCATATACTTAAATCTATTTTAATCAGTTCCTTCATTAATCTTAACCTTTTCTTCAGTGGCTACATCAATGACCTCTCCATCATCATCGTCTTCCTCGAGACCAGTAATTAGTCCACTAGGGTCATCTTCGACAAATAGCGGTGCACAACCTCAAGTAAGTAATTATTTTGCTAAAGCAATCCTCGTTGTGGTGAATGTTTGTGTAATGGGTATAGGCTTCTTGATTTGATTTTCTCTGCAAACTGCAACTGCTTGAAACTACTGAATTATTTTCTTGTAAGGTTATGACTTCTTCAAATTCTTGCAACACACGCTTTCCACACTCATAGCCCCACAGTAGGATATCCTCCTGTGTCGTGGGTACCATGGACACACACAAGACGAATACACAAACACCCAGACCCAGAGCAGGAATCTAAACTCATCATTCAGATACCTGTCTGGCCGGGAATCGAACCCGGGACCCATTGCGCGTCAGACCGGTATGGTAACCGCTGCACCTCGCGGGTCGTCAAATAACAATTAAATACAAGTTGAATACACTGGCCCATTTAATAAAATTAACATAGAGGTGGTGGTGGATAAATTTGGTTGTTAACATCTTCTGAATTATGTAAACACTTTTTACAGCAAATATAATATCCTATCATGACCTAAACTGGTGTCTGATCCTTTCATGATGTATGGTTTGAATAAAAATAATAAAATTCACGAAGTAATATCCTGGAATAACGGAAATGACTTAAAGGGGTAGGTCTAGTTAGAATTTTCAAAAAAAAAAATAGTTTCTTTTCAATATTTTTTTAAGTAGAGACAACTATATAGACGAGTGATAAAAATTTCAACCCGATCGGTAAAGCCGTTTTCGAGTTACAGTGATCACCGACTTCGAAAACATGGTTTCGAGAAAAACGAGATTAAAGTGGCCATGACTTGCTTTCCTTAGAATAGCTCTAACACGGCTTGCTTCAAAGTAACCTATTCAGCAAATAATGGTAAATACGCGCAAGACAATATACTTTTAGAAGATAAAATCAAAAAATCTTTTTTTTTTTAATTCTAACTAGGCCTATCCCCTTAACATTAGATACTGCATTTCTTCCACACCTTTCTACCTTCGCACTACCTTTCTACCAATTCGCACTTGGCCAGCGCGGTGGTCTATGGCCTAAAACTCAATAATTCTGAGAGAAGACCCGTGCCCAGTTGGGACAATGATGGCTTGTACCCTCGGCAATTTTCATTGATACACGTTAAAATTATGGTGTTTTCTATACAGGTCCCTAATCCCCCGCAGAATTCTGGAAGTCTGTACATGCTGCAACCGTCCAATCAAGGAAATAGTTTAGCGACACAAATAACTGCCAAAGGTAATTGCTTATTTGATGTTTTTAACATTTTCCAGGTGGTAGAACCAGTGTAGTTCGACCGGGGAAGTACCACCGCCACACTTATTTCAAGGGTGTGGTTGCCAACACACTTTTATATAAGGCGACCATCATAGTCCTCGGGAGTTGCAACGCATCTGTGATTAACTTTAGATAGAACCTATGTTCTATATGAAGTTGCTTACAGATTTCCATAGGCGGCAGTGACCACTTACCACCAGGAGGACTGCATGCTCGTTTGCTGCTACAATCCGATAAAAAAAGGCTTTCTGACTTAACGTGGTTAAGCTCAGTTAGGACTTTATTCCTGTTTGATGGATGGATTAACGTCCTATGCGGCGGCGACGAAGTCGCCGCGTTGCGCAGGGTCTGCGGGCCTCGAGGATCCCCTCCTTGCCCGGGCAATTCCTTCAGTGGGTGCACTGCCCACTGGTATTGTTGACTGCCGTTAGGCAGCTGTGCAGACTTCGGTCTTCAGACCTATGCTAGGTTGCTCCCGCAGGTTTACTTCTCCTGGTCGTCTGAGGATTCCTGTCCCCCGATCTCACGGGGGAGCGGGCGTCCGTCGGGCGGTCGAGTGTGTAGGGGCGCGAAACCCTGTAGATGGGAGTGTGGGCCGCAGTCAGCACGCTCGTACATACGGCGCGCCAACCGGCCCACAAACCTGTCCAAGGCCGGAACCTTGAGGTCGCGCTCCAGCACGTCGTTCCAAACATAACGACCCGCCCCCACGATCGTCCGAAGGGCCAGGCTCTGCTGTGCACGGAGACGTTGCTTGTTGGATTCTGATACCAACGCGTACCATGCCGGCGCCGCGTAGGTTAGACGGGATCGGACGTACATCTTGTACACCTTCAGTTTGGTTCGGGTCGGCAGCTAAGATGCCAACACTGGTCGGAGCATCGCTCGTGCAGCACGGGCCTGTCGGATCGCGTGGTCCACCTGAGGCACCATGTGCAACGAGCGATCAATGTGACATCCCAGATACCTAACTTTGGGCTGCCAAGCTACATCCCGATCACGGAAACGTAGCGGCGGCGGCATGTTGCGTCTGCGGCTGAAAAGTGTCGCAACCGTCTTCCCGACGTTGACGGACATGTGCCACTTATCCAGCCACTCCGGTAGCAGGTCCAACAAGCGTTGCATCCTTCGAGCAGCTAGCACAGGGTCACGCGAAGACGCGAAGTACGCGCTGTCGTCCGCGAACAACGCGAGCTCCACGTCACGTTCCCACTCTTCGAGGTGACCTTCGAGTGTGGGAATGTCGTTGGTGTAGTAGGCGTAGAGCAGTGGCGAAAGGCAGCTCCCTTGAGGCACTCCAGCACGTATTGGGCGGGGATCTGAGGTTGCGTTCTCTACCGAAACAACGAACTTCCGCCCATCTAAAAATGACGCCACCAACCGCACCAGTAGCGCCGACACGGGCGACTCCAACAGCTTGAAAACGAGCCCAGGGTGCCATACGCGGTCGAACGCCTTCTCGATATCGAGGAAGACGCCGACCGCGTGTCTACCATGATTGGTCTCGCTTGCAAGATGGTGGAGCACTCGCGTCAGCTGCAGCGTAGTCGAGTGGCCGGCGCGGAAGCCGAACTGCTCGTCCCTTAACTTAAGTGACGGACGCAGTCGCTTCAGCGCCAGCTTCTCGAAGAGCTTGGCTACGGTGGGCAGGAGCGTGATGGGACGGTAGCTGGCCGGGAGACGGCGGTCTTTCCCCGGCTTCGGGAGAAACCTGTTTGAGGTTGCCTACAGATGTCTAGGGGTGACAGTGGTATCTCACTATAAAGAGAACCACACCAGATTTCTACACACTATTTTTGAGATTTAATTTACAAATTATATTTTGACATTTTATACTTCAATTTATGATTCAGAAATGTATGAATTGTTTTGCTTATGTTTTTTTTTTTATTTTCTTCATAAACTTAAAACTTTGAGAAGCGCTAGTACGTTACTGAGGATAAAAAAGAATACATCAAATTTACTTTAAGTAATATATTTTCATGTTTCGAATTTAATATCAAAAATAATATTTGTTACATTGTTACAGGTAATGGATCCCAACTAAAAGGTGGTACACACGTATAATTAGTTGAATAGATAGAAAAATAATTGTAACCCTTACTTTACAATTTTCATCTACTATTTCTGAGTCCGCCCGTTTGAACGAATGTGAAAAAGGGGTTTTATAAGAATCACTTTGTAATGCTAATAAATAATATATCATAGATTTTATTGTTACAAATGTATGAAGCCGGCGAAGAATTTCGGAATTCCTTTATAATGGTTTTAAGAGTTTTTTATCCGACTTTGATGTACGATGCCTGTTTCTGCGTTAAATAAGAGCTGCTCTATAAATAGTATCATAATTTAAAAAAGGTTATGAATGAAAAGTTTGCTTTTTCTATGATATTTTTAACACAACTGCATATATAAAAAAAGTTTTTTTTGTGAATTAGGTATGCGTTTATTGATCTCAAGTCGGTTTGAACGTGGCATAGTCGCCTACTATGTAATATGCCTTATTCTGTCCTTATATAGAACTAAATGCAGTGTTTATTATGAACGGTAAACTTCAAATTTATGTCTTTATCTTATTTCACATAATATGGTATTTTTCGATCTCAATAGTGAACTAAAATAAAAAATAAAGTAAGGGCATCTTCAGATTTTTAGCGTGAAGGAGTTCTTGAGCTTTAGTCAAGAATAGTTTTTAACTCACTTTCAAATTAGGTGACAATCTTAGTCCTCAGGAATGGCACCTCATCTATATAGCAACTCCATAGTTGTCCATAGGCGGCAGTTACCACTGACCTTTGGATGGACTGCATGTTTGTTTACTATTTCGATGGAAAAAAAAACTTAAGGCGCAATCAACGATATTCATCTGAAGATGCTCTTATACTAAACAGAAGACTTCATCTCTCATTTGCTACTTTAAGATTACACATGTGAACGATATACGTAATTTCAACTGATATGAAAAGAGGCTTTACAGAATTTTATATACTAGCGCTTTTACAACTGTCCACTTTGTAAAACACCTACGTTGATAAATTGTGATTTACTGACATGTTCCTCTTGAAAATTTAACTCTGTAAGTTTCATACTATTCTGCCTTCAATAGCATATTTACAGTGAGTACGGTCTCGACGGTTTGGAAAAAAACGCGTTAAAAGTTTTGCTACGAAAATTCCATAAATTCTTTGTTTGTAATCAGATCATTGTAACTTTAAATGAAAGAGGACATATATGACAACATTTTAACAGTTTGATGCCATATTGTAGTTTGGCCGAGAGGCTTTAAAATACTTTTGGAGTAAGTGTAGCCACTCATGCTTGGTCAAGTTACAAAAACGCTCGACGTACTGCAAAATGTTAATTGCTAAATTTAGATTTAAAAACCATATAAAACGAATTTTTTAGATGAAAATTGTAGATCTCGTTATCGGGATCACGGTTCTGCCTATATCTAACTCAGTTTAGCCAAAAATCCGACTAACTGCAACTATTCTATTGAGGACAGCATTAGACAGTTAACCAGCCGAAATAAAAACGCAAGGCTAGAAAACGAATTTTCCGAAAGCCTAAAATTTTAAAGCTTTAATAATTGATGTCAAAGAAAATTTAACTTAGTTGATAATAGATTAAGATTTTTTGATAAATAAATACTTATAGTTCGTATGTAGTGTTTAATTAGTTATTGTAATTACTGTAGATGTTTTGAGAATGTTTTGTTAATTTGTAAATGTTCATTTATTTTCATATATTGAAGTTAAGTTGATGTTAAACAGTTTGGAAAACTACTTTCAAAATGGAAGTTTGTGAATTTTAAAATTTAAATTTGATTTTAAAGTTTAAAAAATGAAAACTCTATGGGAAGTTTGAAAATATTTTAGTACTCCATTAATGATTTTTTTAAGCAGTTGCAGGTGAAAAAATATGGAAACAAGATTTAAAAATATTGTTTAAAAAACAAATGAACATTTATGATAAAACATTTAGCTTGGACAGAGACTGATGATTTGTAAACTAATTCTATTAGTGTAGGTCAATAAAATAGTCAATTTTGAGGTTCAATTCTTTATTGTATTTCCAAAAACTAAATTAAGTTGGCGTAATAAAATTCGATATTAAGTGAAAATCTCATTATAATTCGAGTATATTAAATCTTGTGCCCAAAAATATTTATCTAATATTCATTTTAGCTTTGATACTCGCATTATTACACCAATTCGCACTGGCCAACGTGGTGGACTATGGTCTATAACTCTCTCGTTCTGAGAGAAGACCCGTGCCCAGCTGTGTGACAATAATGGGTTGACGACACACTCGCATTGTTCGTAATTTAATGATTATACATTTAGTTTGATCCCAAAATCAAAGCTATTTAACCATTTTTATTTGGTTGTACTCAATGATGTGAATTGCGAGAGCAGTATTGCTTCAAGGGTAACTTTATGCAGTTGGAATCTACCTAGAATGGAGTTAAAACCTTTAAGATTTAACTCTAATAGCACTGCTCCCAGAGCAGTGATAGCCTCGATCGAGAGGTCCGAGGTTCAAACCCAGGTACCACTGATTTTTCTAAAATTACGTGTGTTTTAGAAATTAATTATCACTGATTTTCGGTGAAGGAAAACATCAGGAGAAACCCTACACACCCGAGAGATCTTAAAAAAAGAAAAGTTCTCGGGGATGTGGGAAGTCCACCAAACTATGTCCTAATACTCTTTCATTCTGAGAGAAGACTCATGCCCAGCAGTGGGACAATAATGAGTTGACGAGAGCGACTGCTACGTCTTTGTCACGAAGTGTTAAGCGCTGCTTGGTTCTTGCAAGTATGCGATAAGGTTAAGATACGTGGCTCGTGGATTACAATGTCTGTGACGAGGATTACAACTTCATATCTACGGAACACACTTGCTTTGGTATATGAAATTATTCGTAGAAAAATATGTCTGCAAGAAGTGAATCAATTTATGTTAATTAGACGCCATGGATTAACTTAATGTTAATCAGTTTAACTTAATGTTAATCAGGTTCCTAGAAACCGGCCGTATACAGTTTGGACATTGCAACAATGAAATAATGTTTTGTAACAATGTGGCCAATGCTTTACTATGAAAATGTAAGTTTTGTAGAATTTGTAAGAATGTATATTTGTATGTCTGTAAAGTCAGGCTAATAAGACAAGATAAAATAAAAGAAAAACAAATATTACGTTAATTAATGTTTACGTACATGTTTTTTTTTATATCAAGAATCATAAAAAATATTAAGAGTTTATTTAAGAGAGTGTTTTTTTTTTAATTTTATGCGCCCAATTAAAAATAAAGATACTCTAGAAAAGTTTCTCAAAAATTTTTTTAGTTGTTACACTATCAAAAATATCAACTGTCAGAATATTTTCAAAATTATTATTTACAATTTAAAATATTTTAACTTCTTAGTGCTGGTCGCTTGGATTTTGTCTTCTTGGCCTGAGTTTATACTTTTTTGTATTGACATTATGGGTGATTTTTAAATTTTACTTAAATATTATGTGTAAAGAGCATCTTAGTTATCGTTTGAAATATGTTCAATATGGTATGAAAATAAAAGATTTTGAAATGATTTTTCAACTTTTTATTTATCGACCCACTTTCACATGAGGCGACCATCTTTTTATCGGGAGTAGCGACGCTTTGATCGACTTCAGATACAATCTCTGGTGTAATATTCATTGGTTGCCGCAACATTTTCAAGGTGGTAGGACCAGTGTAGTTCGACCGGGGAAGTACCACCGCCACACCTATTTCTAGCGTGAACATTGCTTGCGTTTCGATAGAAGGGTGTGGTTGCCGGCACACTTTCACATGAGGCGACCATCATAGTCCTCGGGAGTGGCAACGCATCTGTGATTGACTTCAGATGGAACCCATGTTCTATATGAAGTTGATTACAGATGTTCATGGGCGGCAGTGACCACTTACCATCAGGTGGACTGCATGCTCGTTTGCCACTTCAGTCGAATAAAAATAAAAAATCATTTTCACATGAGGCAACCATCCTAGTCTTCGGGAGTAGCAACGCGTCTGTGATTGACTTCAGATAGAATCCATGTTCTATATGAAGTTGGTTACAGGTGTCGCGGGGCGGCAGTGACCACTTACCATCAGGTGTACTGCATGCCCGTTTGCTACTTCAATCCTAAAAAAAAGTCAAGTAAGACTAATCTTATTGCAAACTGATTACAGATGTATGGAGTGTATAGGAGTGGGCACTCACCTCAAGTTGACTGCATGCCCATTTATCTCCTTATATAAAAAACACATCAGAAATATTTGCAACAGTAGAACCGCATCGAAAAAACTCGACTTTTAGGTAACTTCCCATCTTGAAAACTGGCTTTTAAGCCAGAGGACACTCAAAACCATTTTACCTTTTGCGCTTTTGTTTCAAAATTTAACAAAGTCAAAGGCTCGGAGCGAGCTAACAAATCTAAGGCCATCTCGAGATATCTAAGCGGGTGCCACTTCACTCGGTCTGGCGCGCGTACCCTCTTTTAAGCGCTCTTTGTGTTTATTTTTCTCTTTGGAGCGTACGAAAGATATGACTATTAATGCTATAATCCGTTGTGAGGTCGTATGCAGATCCGATGGTAATATAAAAAAAGTAATTGCCAATTTTTAGTTTTGACAATTATCAGAAGCTTATTATAGATGCCCATGTGTGGCCACCAGGTAGTTTTCAGTTATAACATAAAAAACAAAACAAATATTTGCAACAATAAAACTGCAGCCAGAAAAAAGACTTTCAGATAACTTTTGTCTTGAAACTGGCTTTTAAGTCAGAGGGTACTCAAAACCATTTTACCTTTTGCGCTTTTGTTTCAAAATTTAACAAAGTCAAAGGCTCGGAGCGAGCTAACAAATCTAAGGCCATCTCGAGATATCTAAGCGGGTGCCACTTCACTCGGGCTCGCTCTCGTACACTTACACTTTTGAGATCTCTTTGTGTTTATTTCACGTCTTGTAGCGTACGAAAGATATTTTTATTAATATTTTTGCTTTTTGTGCTGTCATACTCCGATCCCGTGGTAATTTAAAAAAAAAGTGATAATTTGTAAATACATTCTTAGGCTTTTTATAAAATAAAGACATTTAATGACAATTAATGAAAAGCCAGTTAATGTAATACCATTTCATTTAAGACGGATTTACTATAGAGTATATTTCAATTTCTTGGCTGCTTTAGAAGGAATGCATTTTTTGTATGTATGTTATGTCTATGTATGTCATATTACAGCGGGAAACCTTTGGATTTAGAGGACACAGGACTGGTTGGAGTGGCGTCATTTAGGGGAGGCCTATGTCCAGAAGTGGACGTCAAAGAGCTAATAAAAAAAATGTAATATTAAGTCAATTTTGTTACTATTTTCACCGAGACCAAAAATCATTCAATTATATAATTATTAAAACACGCTAGTGCTTAAAATAGCTTTTTATGAGATTGACGTAGCAAAAGAGCATTTAACCCGATGATAAATGATTACTTCTCATGGGAATTCGCAAGGAACTTCGTAAGGGCTTAATCTGAAGTCAATCGCAGATGTGTTACTCTCTAGGATTAAGATGGTCGCATCTTATAAAAGTGATTCGGTAACTACCCTTCCATTGGTACGCAGAAATTGATCATGCTAAAATAGGCAATGACGATGATCATAATGATTTGACAACCCGCGTGGCGAAGCGTTTACCATACCGGTCTGACGCGCAATGGGTCCCGGGTTCGAATCCAAGCCAGACAGGTATGTGAATGATGAGTTTAGATTCCTGTTCTGGGTCTGGGTGTTTGTGTATTCGTCTTGTGTGTCCATGATACCGAGAACAAAATCCTACTGTGGGGTCATGAGTGTAGAAAGCGTGTTCAGGACGCGTGATGGCAGTACCTCCCCGGCAGTGCCGGAAAAAGCCAGAGGCCCATAGTTTGCCTTAAGTAAGGGTATTATGACTGGCACAAATTGGAGGAGGCCTTTACCTGCAGAAGGGTTCTTACAGAAAAATAAAACAAAAATTATTACAACTACTAACTACAACTACTAACTATAAATACTAACCATTACATGGTAAACATGTAATTACTAACTCTTGTCACTAACAAAACTAACAAATTAACTACCATTTTCTGTAAGAAATATAGGCTTTTTTATTTTTTTATTTTATTTATTTAAGGGTATTAAATAAAACAAAACTTTTACTAGCAAACTTTTCTGAATTTAATCTGGGAAAATTTAGAGATGATACTTTCTATCTTCTTTCAGCTTAAGATTTTTAGGATAGAAAATATAGCAAACTATATATAGCAGGTAGGTGGTGAGCCGCGGGGCCCCTCTAGTCGCGGCGTCCGTAGCATTTGCAAATCTTGCTATACCTATGGCTAATCTGGCACTGGTCCCCGGTCGACCTACATTGGAATGTAACCTTGAAAAACTATTACAATAATGTAGTATAACCTAGAAAAGTTAACAAGTAGTACAATTGTACACTATATCATCATTATGATATATAATAATAATAATAATCTTTATTTGCAAGAACACAGTAATTACATTGATATTATATAAATTGTATAGCTCAGTGTGTCCTACCTATAGAAGGCATGCAAAATATAAAATTCGTTATTGATAATTTCTATTAAAATTACAATCATGCATTTTAGTTATTATTACTGTCACATTTTCTTTCAATGTTACATTCGACTAAAAGTTAATTATGTATTACATAAATCATTGATTAATACATTACAATATAATTTTTCGTCAAGTACTACATTAACGTCACAATTTAAAATGTCAAATAATCCTGCAAGCTATAAAAGTTACATTCCAAAAGCCAGTCTTTCAGTTTCCGCCTAAAGAAATAATACGGTAAATCTTTGAGAAACGTCGGTAATTTATTATATATTTTTATTGTGGAGTGCTGGGCGTTCTTTTTTAGCGTTACTAGTCGACATTTTGGTATAAACAATTAGTGTCTGTCCCTGTTTGCCTGTAACCTTTGTAATTATTTCATGTTTCTAGTTCCCACCGAAAACGCTGGAAGCCAATGACTTGTGGCCCTCTGCTAAGTAATTGGATAGATAGCTACTAATATTCTTAGCTTGTCACAACTGTCGTACGTAAGAATTACACCATTTGCTAGTTTATACGGCTTCTTACAATTAGACACGATAAGTCCACGTTAATTGAGCGCTTACATTCTGTGATCATCAACTACTCAACGACTGTAGAATAGTTTCAACCGAAGGTCGATTTTTGGCCGTAGTCGAAGCCAAAGGTTAAAATGAAAAATTAGAGGTAGAACATTGTAGTTCGACCGGGGAGGTACCACCGCCACATCTTTGTAACGTGAAGCATTCCTTGCGTTTCACTTTTATATGAGGCGACCATCCTAGCCCTCGAGAGTAGCAACGTGTCTGTGATTGACTACAGATAGAACCCCTGTTCTATTTGAAGTGGCTTACAGGTGTCCATGGGCGGCAGTGACCACTTACCATCAGGTGGACTGCATGCTCGTTTGCTGTTGCATTATTATAAAAAAGTGTATTTTTGTACTCTCACTTAAAGGTTCTTTTGATTTCATGCAATTTCAAACAAACCGATAGTCCGACAGCCAAAACAGGTACGCATGCTCGTTTGTTACTCCTTATCAGATAAAAAAACTATAAATAAATAAAAATGTGGATTTTTAAACGAAATCGAAGCTTCTGTAGGTCACTCCTGTGGGATTAGATTTTCTTTACTCGACTGCATTCGAAAGAGAGTGCTTTTCGTGTCCTGAATACACACACATAGACAAAGACACACAAAGACGAACACGCAGATACTCGAACCCAGAAAATAAATCCAATTTAATCACTTAGATATCTGACTGTCGGATCGTTACTTATCAATAGATGGACTACATATACTTTGGACTACATATTCTTTAACATATCCTCACTAAAAAGAGACCCATTCCGTTACACTTCAAAAAGATAAAAATCACATACCCTTAGACCTATGGCATAAGTCTAGCTCAATCCGAAACGATAATCTTAGACGCTGTTCCCATCCAACCAATACTGCCTCCATCCTGATAATACTAGTCGATTGGATGGGTAGCAACTGACTTGCTGCCTTGTAAGCGAGAAGCGAGTAACTATTGCAAGAGATAACTTCACCTGACGCAAAGGTCAAAACCATTTTATAAAACTTAAATAACGTGTGAAATGTCAATTAAATGTAAAGTCATAGGATTATAATTGAACAAAGAATAAAAGTGAAGACGAGGTAACGCAACATTACCATATTTTCAATTCTTTCAATTAAAATCACTTGGTTTATTTTAACAATATTAGAACTGACTGTTTGAAATCAATTCACACAAAAACAAACCAAAAAAAAAACAAACGAACACAAGATACACTAGACATAGAAGATTGAAAAGGCAAGGAAATATATTTTTGCCCAGTCCCAAGGTGTTTTGTTCTGTAAAATTATTTTTATATGCGTTAGGCCTTATTTTATCTTGTAAACTCGTTACACAACGAACATGAAGCAATAACTTTAGGTACACGGTCGATAATAACAATAGTTTGTATGCGATAGGCTTTATTCTATCCCATATCACACAACTTGTTACACGCTCAGTTTTATATTGACACTTTTAACCGACAATTTTTGGGTAACGCAGTTTGTTATAGCGTTGCATATTATCCTTAACATGGTCAATATGAAGCAGTACCCTTAAACAACAATTGTTTGTATGCGTCCGGCTTTATTATATGGCTTAACATATTACTCGCTACACGCTTAATATGAAGCTACTCCCTTAATCCCCTCCGCTGGTTATACCGCGCCAGGTCCGAGATTGAAGGTAAACATTTGGCACCGTGTCAAAGCTGTTACTGCGCTACGGAGTATTAACTATTTTGATGCACTTACCTGAACATGCTTTTGTTTCCTGGAAATAAAATGAACTTCAAATTTAGAAATAGTATATGGATAAGGCTAAAAGCTCCTTATCCGTATGCTATTTCTAAATTTAAATGTAATCAATGTGATTTAGACAACAGTTTTTGATATGACAACGTCTTATAATTCGATGGAGCCGTACGAAAAGACATGACTCATGCGGCGTTACCTCGCTCTGAGGCGTTCCATCTAAGGCTTGTAATGCAAGCGAGAGCGCGGAATGAGTGACACAAGAGGTACAATCGGCCAATAAATGTAACTTGATCAATTCCATTGTGATATCCATTTGCCTCCTTCTCTATATCCACACAAAATATCTATCAAACAAAACTAAAATTTTCTGTTGAAAATTCAACCCTTCCATCAGTATTTTCTTATAACGTTGTTACGTTCAACTATCACCAGTAAAGTGACTTAACAGACAACCGATATTTTTATAAGATTGAAGAAGCAATCGAGGTTGCTGTTCACCTGATGGTAAGTGGTGTCTACCAGCCATAGACATCTAATAGGACACCTAATAGATAGCACCTGCATGCAACAAAACAAGGATGGTCTTAAGTCAAGCAAAGATGCGTTGCTGCTCCTGGGATGGTCGCCTCATATAAAAGTGTGCCGGCGACCATACCCTCTATCGAAACGCAAGAAATGCTTCACACTAGAAAGAGGTGCGGCGGTGGTACTTCCCCGGTAAAACTACACTAGTCTACCTGTGAAACGGTACAGATTTAATTAAGAAAAATCCATGGAATGCCTTGGATTTAGTCCCAAAGCTAAATTGTTTGCGTATCGTTCATAATACACCACAGAACTACGAACCGCTTTGAACGCCTAAATTGCTATTTGCATTTTAATAACACCACAAGATCTTAAGCTTGGTCGATATGAAGATGATGCAAATAAATCCTGTACCGGCCATTGAAACTGGCGCCGTCCAAATTGAACGTCAACATTATGTTAACGCTAATAAAGTAGCACTAAGAAGCTGATTTTCAGTCTAGTTTTAAAGTTTACCGAATAAATTTGTGTTTTTTAGGGTTCCGTAGAAATCCGAATAAAAAATCGGATCTCTTATAGATTCGTCCTGTTTATCCGTCCGCCTGGCCGTATGTCACAGCCACTTTTTTTGGAAACTATTAAGACTATAGGGTCAAACTAGGTAGGTAAGTGTATTCTATAAACTGCTTTTCGGGTTATGTATAAAAATAATAAAAAAAATGTTAAAATAAGTCGTAGTTACTCGGCCGATTATTTATAATATAGGTATAAAAATGAGCATACAGTCAGTGCAGTGTTGTATAAATAATCATGTATAAATAATCATGACCTATGTATGAACCAAATGTCAGCATATTCTGTCTGGTTTTTCCGTAAAAAAGTAAAAGTAAACGAAAATATACACATAATTATACCGTTACAAACTCGGTTCTATAATATTAATAAGAATAATAAAAATACGATTTGTATCATACCATACTCAACCCTTCTTAGTGTGAAGGTGGGTAGAACGAAAATCTCGATTAATATTTCTTTTTGCGGTCAGTCAGTTATAGTCTTGTACTGGGCAAGTGTATACGGACGTTTTGTACGCTAATATGCCCCTAATATGTTTTTTGAAATGAAATGAAATGAAATGTCTTTATTTTGTATAGGCCTACGGGGGCACTTACAAATTGTCAGTTACATTTTTTTCTTACACTACCACCGGATCGGAATACGACCTCAACTGAGAAGATCCAGCAAGAAACTCAGCGGGTTTGTCTTTTTTTCTTATTTATATTCATTTTTTTTTAATATTATTACAATCATGTTTTTTTTTTACATGGTAATGAAAGTTAGCTCCAGTATCTTGCCTTACAGTTCAGTAAAAGAGAGTCCTGTTTGGCAAGATACGTTACACTTTGACATTTATTAAATATACTATAGTAATGCATATTATATTTTACGTGGACTGCGTGTGTTTTGTGAACTGCAGAGACTATTAAACTAAAAACGCTTTCAAAACCCCTAGTCCCATAGTAGGATTTTCTACTTTATCGTTGTCAGTCAGTAGTCAGTGCCATGGACACACACACAGACAAATATAACAACACCGAGATCCAGAACAAGAATCTAAACTCATCATTCAACCTATCAGGCCGGGAATGTAACCCCCCCTCCTCCCAATGCGTGTCAGACCGGTATGGTAACCGCATCGCCACGCAGGTCGACAATTAATATAGGAAATATAAAGTGTGCCTGTAAATAATGTGTCTTGTGATCAATGTGTGTGTCTGACCAATCGACCTCAAGCACCAGCAACCTGACACAATCCGCAGATCGAGTTCGGAGACAAGGTTAGTGGAATTATGTTTTGTTTTATGATTTATGTTCTTTGTTTGCTGTGACGAAGAAATCCTATTGCTCTAATGCCAAATTTTTGTTTTGAGCTACGTCGCTAATATAGAACATAGTTTTGTTGCCATATAAAATACGGTGAGCGCCGATTTGAGACTATACTATGAGTATGTTGTAAACCAACATATATTTAAATTATTTTTTTACTTTTCTGTGGCACGAAAGTCGGTGGATATTTTTTTGTTAAAAGTTTTTTTTATATACACATAGATAATGAAAATAACAATCTACATTAATATTAGTGTCATACTTTAACTTCAACACGTATTTAATTCAATAAATTATCCATCTGTTGAGAAACTTACACTAATGAGCGTTATCATTAACACATTAAGTTAGTTCCGACTAATTAACTCTAGTGTAGTAACGACCGTTATAGCGTCACCGTAAATAGCTCGCCCGGTAACGGAATGTCGTTAACAGCCTTTCCGTTTTCAGTTCTGTATAACTGAAATATTTAACTTTTTTAATACTTTTTATATGTCGGCGGGACACCGCGTATTTATTAAAAACATGTCGCCGAAAATAAAAAAATATATATTTTAGTTTAAAGATCGAAAATTGATTGTTTATTAAATTAGCAATATTTAGTGATTTTTAGAATTGTAATTTAGTTTTTCCTCCATAAATTTGTTATTGTCACCTCACCAAACATTGTTATAAAAAGGCGAGCGCCTGCCGGTAGAAAAAGATTCTTGTTTAGTAATCAGTAATCAGTAATTATTTATTGCACTTAAACAGGTACAGTGTAGATCTTCTAATTTTATAGTTTTTCTCTGTTTATGCCCTGTGAGCGTACAATATTGGCGCATTAAAAATTATAGCTTCATATTAATTTACATATTAATAAAGAATTCATGTCAAAATTTAAAAAAAAAAGTCAATTAACAATTAATTATTGGAAACAAAAAATAAAATATAATTAAACAACATTCTACGCATACATTCAATTACCGATATCTCACATTTGTCACAACATATCAAAAATTTATCATTTTAACCGTCGAAGCGATCGGATCTCCTCAAGTGTGAATAAATCGAAGAATCTTACTCCTGTGTTTTACTTGAAATCTTCAAGAATGGACAGTTATTAAGACTCTTGGCCTTCCTGATATCACGCAATCACTTTGTTATATATTTGTTTTGAATTTTAACAAGAAATCCAAATTGATTTCACGGTAAACGTACAATATTATTATTTATAAAAAGATTGAATTGATTTGCGACTTTATCACTTAGCTCGTTCGCTTTATGGTATAAACTCGCGAAACGTCAATTTTGAGATATTTAGTGCGATATAACACGTAACTAACGTGTTACAAACATCATTATGTAAGCAGACATTTGAAAAAGACTACTATCAATGAAACTCCGATGAATTAACTCTTAGTGTAAAGTAAAGGCCCCTATAGATTTGCCGTAAATGGCTTATCGGTAATGAAATGTAACTAGCATGTCCGTTTCCAGTTGGGTAGAACTGGTAGAACTGAAATACGATATAGACTTACTTTTTTTTAATAATTTTATTATAATGCTATTACCTTAATAAAATATCACCGTATCATCTGCATATGTATATGGCATATCCCTTGTAATACTTCCGTGTTATTAAAAGACCTTGCTATCTACAATGTCCTTTGCTATCAGTCTTTTATTCACAAATTTGATTCCGTATCAAATACTACGTCAATTCTTAAATTACTTAAGTTTATTTATTAACTCATCGTCAACCCAATATTGTCCCACTGCTGGGCACGGGTCTTCTCTAGGAATGAGAGAAATTTGGGTTTGGGTTTAAAGAGTCCATAGGAAATTTAGGCCATAGTCCACCGTGCTGGCCAAGCGCGAATTGGTGGACTATTTATTAACTACTTACATTTATTTAAAAATACGTTTAATGGGAAGTACTAGTACAAAGTTCGGACTAATTAACTCTATTTGTACCGTAACGGTCATTGCAGCGTCGCCGCAAACAGCGCGTCCGGTTGCGGGACGCCGCTAACAGCGTTTCCGTTTCCGGTTCAGTACAAATGAAATACGATATACATTTTACGTTTTGAGTACTTTATTTGTTTGTGTAGTATTTTTAAGAAATTGTGATTCAAAATATTTCACATAAATAACATTAAAAATATTTTGGCGCCATTTTAGGGAAGACCTATGTCCAGCAGTGATCTCAAAAGGCTAATGGATGGATGGTTGGATGGATATATTGGCTTAGTTATGTAATATTTTAATAGCTTTTACCTAAATGAATGACTACTATTTCAGCCTCATATATTTTGTATAGTATTTATAATACTTCCAGGTTATTAAAACTTCTTGCTATGTTCGATGTACTCTGTCATCAATATTTATTTTCAAATAAATTTATTAAGTATCAAAGACTACGTCAATCTGTCTTCATCGTTTACGTGTTACAAAAATGTTTATTTAAAAGACATTTAATAGAAATTACAATAATAAAGTTCGGACTAATTAACTCTATTTGTACCGTAACGGTCATTGCAGCGTCGCCGCAAACAGCGCGTCCGGTTGCGGGACGCCGCTAACAGCGTTTCCGTTTCCGGTTCAGTACAAATGAAATAGTGTATTTATTTAATTTTTATTTGCACTATTTCTTTGTTTGGTCCTTTAATGTTGTTGGTAAAGATTTACAGTTGCACATTGGTTGTCATTTTTTACATTATGAACTAACTTGCAATAATTATACTTGATGGTAAGTGGCTACTGTCACCCATGAACAATAGTTAGTAGCCCTTAATAACATAAGCCTAATAACATATGCCTTACCTGTTGGTCTCAGATGCAAGTAGGAACGCCTTGGATGAGGTATATCTTCTTTACAACATTCACATTTTTTTTGAAACACGCTTTCTACTCATAGCCCCACGCTAGGATTTGCTCCTGTGTCGTGGTACCATAATCACATACAAAGACGAATACACAAACACCCAGACCCAGAACAGGAATCTAAACTCATCATTCAGATACCTGTCTAGCCGGGGATCGAACCCGGAACCCATTGCGCGTCAGACTGGTATGGTAACCGCTCGGCCACGCGGGTCGTTTAACTAACGGCCACATTCTACACTACATCATCTATATCCACTCATTAACCGCGTATATAAATTAAAATTGACTGATTTCTCCCAAAATCTAACTTATGATGAGACTGAAATACTTGAGTATTCAGTTTACATCCATGAATCCATCTATCAGCCTTTTGATGTCCACTGCTGAACATAAGCCTCCCCTAAATTTTGTTTTTTGTGTTTTTTATTTTATTTCTTTGTGAGTCTTTTAACGTTACATTTTATTTCTTTTTTATTGTTTTAGGTTTAGCGGATTTTTGTTTTTTTAACTTCTTTTTTTCTCGAATATTGTTACTTTTAAACATAATAATTTCTAATTTAAATGTATGTGTTTATTCTGTCTTTGTGTCGATGGACCGAAATAAATGTCTTTCTTTCTTTCTTTCTTTCTTTCTCTTTCTTTCTTTCTTTCTTTCTTCTTTCTTTCTTTCTTTCTTCTTTCTTTCTTTCTTCTTTCTTTCTTTCTTTCTTTCTTTCTTTCTTTCTTTCTTCTTTCTTTCTTTCTTTCTTTCTTTCTTTCTTTCTTTCTTTCTTTCTTTCTTTCTTTCTTTCTTTCTTTCTCTCTCTCTCTCTTCTCTCTCTCTCTCTCTCTCTCTCTCTCTCTCTCTCTCTCTCTCTCTTCTTCTTCTTTCTTTCTTTCTTTCTTTCTTTCTTTCTTTCTTTCTTTCTTTCTAAATGGCGCCACTCCAACCGATCCTGTGCCCTTTGAATTCAGCGGTTTTCCGATGTCTTCTCCTTTTGCCTAAACGTAGTCGGCACTCGAGGACCTTTCTTCCACATCGATTATTATCGGTCCTACGAGCAATGTGGCGAAGTATTCAGATTATATAATGTATATTCATACACTGTAACACACTCTCGCAAACATGCAACACACAAACGCATACACACATGCACACAAACTCTGTCACACTTATGCTCAGCACATGCAAATGCAAACACGCATACATTTAATCTACTATACACAATATGTAATATAATACAACAAACCTCTCTCTCGTCGACCCATTATTGTACCACTGCTGGGCACGGGTCTCCTCTCAGAACGAGAGAGTTTAGGCCATAGTCCATCGCGCTGGCCAAGTGCGAATTGGTGGACTTCACACACCTCCGAGAACTTTTTATTAAAGAACTCTCAGGTGTGTAGGTTTTCTCAAGATGTTTTCCTTCACCAAAAATCAGTGATAATTAAATTCTAATACGCACATAATTTTAGAAAAATCAGTCTTGCGTGCCTGAAATTTTAACCTTGGACCTCCTGATCAAGAGGGCAAGTTTCAACCATTAGACTGCCATCATTGCTTTTACTTACTACTACTACTTACATTATTCTTAACATGTCTTTTATTGTAAGTAATATAGTACAAACGAAAATGGGAGAAGACGCTGGACTCTGAAACACAGTTTCGACTACCTCAGGGACCAGAAGCTTCAAATGACTGAAATGTACTTACTTTTTGTGTCAATAAAGTTATTATTATTATTTTAACTGCACTTGATAACTTACCTAAAATGTATACTTAATATATTATTTTACAGTGAATACATCATTTTTCTAGCATTACTGTTAATCAAAATATTAACAGTAATAATGTTATACGTAACAATTATTATCATAACACTTAAATAAATAACCAGTTAAGCTTAACAGTTAAACAGCGCTAGAAACTAATTACGGACTATTTCTGAACTAATTATAACTTCAGTTATTTTAGAGAGGCTATTGTCAGAATCGTCCGCCGGATGTTGTCTCAAACAACACTTCCGGTTGCACCATTGCACAAGCACTTCCGTTTCCGGTACTTAACTGTTATAATTTCAGTATTTCAGTCAAATTATTCTTTGTTTATTGCTTAGTGTGTTATTAAGATAGTTGGCGCAAGCGGCGGAGTATGATATTACGCACGGTTATAGTTGATGTAGAGAAGGATTGCGCAATGCTAATGTTTTTTTCAAGTAATGTACAAACATACATAAAATTCAACTAAAAACACATTACACTTACTACCTTGCATTTGACACACACACGTACATAACCGAAATAGAACATTCAATGTCTTACTATGAAAACACATAACATCAAAAATGAATGGTTTATTTGTCAAAATACTCGCTATTGCTTTTGAATATTATGCAGCTTAGTTAATAAACATCTTTTTTTTATTTGACTGGAGAGGCAAACGAGCATGCAGTCCACCTGATGGTAAGTGGTCACTGCCGCCCATGGACATCTGTAATCAACTTCATACGGACCATGGGTCCCATCTGTACTTTAAGTAACCTGAAAATTATTACAATTTATTTAAATTAGAGAAATATTGGTGCTACTTTGGACAATATGAAGTTTAGTTTTTTAATTTAACGTGATGAATAACGAAATAACTAGTTACTTATTATTAGTCCTTCAAAGTGTTTTTTTTTTGACATACACGGAGGTTTTCCATTTTTATTATATGTAATGGGTTTTAACGAAATATGGTTTGATATTTTTATGGCAAAAAAAAATAATAAAACTACATATCACGCATACTAAAAAGGTACCAATTCCGCGATAATATTAATATATTTGTTTGCAATAAAACAGCACAGTAGTAAACTAATCAGTAGTAATTACTCGTCAGGTTTAACCATTGTCCGCATTGGCCGGAAGTGGTCCAATAGCGCTTCCGGTTGCGGAATCGCTCTGTTAGCACATCCGTTTCCTGTTGCCGTTCCGTACCAAATACCGTAAATTTATGCAATCATTAGCTTTTGGTTGGAAATGATGCGAATAACGATGCGAATACTGTTTATTTTTTTGGATTACCTATACATAAATTATGTGGAGTCCGTGTTTCATATTAAATTGCTTCCATACGTCCAAGGGGGGAGGGGGTTATCACTTTCTATGAAGTGAACATGCAGTTCACTTGATGGAAAGTGTTCGATTGTAATTTCAATTTTATAAAAAAATACGTGAGGTTTTTATTGTAGACTAGCTGTACTCTGCGCGCGTGGCTACGCCGTCACAAAAATAAAAACACCAGAAACTTTGCTAAAGGTAATCAAATGATCAAATGAAAAGTTTACCATTCTATAGAGGACATACAGACAAACATTCATTTTTATAATGAAGAAGATTAAATGTAACCTTTATATAATTTGTTGTGTTAAGAAAAAATATGTTTTATAGCATTTTTATGACCCGAATGCCGTCAATCCATAACTTTACTCCTACCGAAATCGCTCAACGTGTCCCAAATCTGTCTTTTTTTATCTGACTGAAGTAACAAACGAGCATTCAGTCCACCTGATGGTAAGTGGTCACTGCCGCCCATGGACATCAGGACATGGGTTCCATCTGAAGTCAATCACAGATGCGTTGCTACTTCCGAGGACTATGATGATCGCCTCATGTGAAAGTCTCTGTTTGGGTTTAAAACTGTGAAGCTGGGAACCTATCCATTCGGTAAACAACAGGTATCGACAACCCGCGTGGCGGAGTAGTTACCATACCGGTCTGACGCGCAATGCGTCCCGGGTTCGATTCTCGGCCAGATAGTTATCTGAATGAGTTTAGATTCCTGTTCTGGGTCTGGGTGTTTGTGTATTTGTCTTGTGTGTGTCCATAGTACCCACGACACAGGAGAAAATCCTAGTGTGGGGCTATGAGTGTAGAAAAGCGAGCATGAGTTACGACATTGATCAGCGAAGCTATAACTGTTCATATTTTTCCGTAGAACAACTTTTTGACATAAAAGTTGACTTATAAATCCGATTTCCCAAACATCATTGTTTCTATCCAACTTCAAAATGAAATTCCTATCGCCATAAATTATTTTTCCGAACCGCATTCCCGCGGGACGCCAGCGATCTACTTTGTAACACAATAGGGGAATATTGGGGAATATTCCTCACTCCCAGTTTGACACTCGCGATATTTATGTATCGTAGTAAATACGCCAAAATTGGCGAAAAATGCATGAGGATTTTTGTTGGGAATTTAATTTTAAGTTGAAATATATGAATGTAAAATTATCTCTATTGAGATATTTTGGGAATATTTACAATTCTCGGAATTTATTTTCAGGTGTATTCTTTGAAGTATGTAATTATATCTTTTGTGGAATTCATTATACTAAGTAATATGTAATATGCTTATTATTTAAATATACCTACAGCAAAAGAAATAAATCAACTTACACTATAGGTGCATTTGTTGCCTATACTAGACTTTATATGTTTTTTATTCTTTAGATTGAGGTAAAAAAAAACATGTTCTTTTAATATTTGAGAGCGTTAATAATGAATCAAAATAATATTTTACAAAGCTCGCACGGATCGAGCTGCTCTTTAATCGGAAGAATATATTATGAGCAACTATTTGTGAAAAATTATGTACTATCAAAGAAAAAAACTTGAATTAATATAAAAAAAAAAACTGCATAAATAAATAATTGTAATTGGATAAGTTGATAAAAAATGCTATGAAATAGCTTTACCGCAGCAGTCCCCTAGTGCCGCATGTTTTTATAACACACTTACGCTATTAAACAACATAATTATTTCCTATGAACCAAATGATGTCATAGTTACATCACCTGATATTGAAACCTCGGCAATCAATGTAACTTGGGTGTCACCGATAGTCTGTTGTTCAGCATATCAATGGTTGCGTCAGCGTGATAACCATTGTTACTGGTTGACAGTATTTTCAAGCGAGTGTCTGTTGGATCAAGAGGTCGACATATTGAATATCGATACGTGAACTATTAGATATTGTTTTCGGGTTTAAGCTTCTGGGAAACCGAAATATTATAGACATGTGCATATAAACATTTCATATATTAACAAAAAATATAAATAATATAAATAACATAAAATTTCGGAACATAGATAATTCAATATTCTAGAATTATTGTTTGTCTGTCCATGTGTTCTAACACAATAACTATCTCCTTAAACTAAAGAATTAAGACATTACAATGCTGTACGTTGAGACTTTATCTTTGCAAAATTGAAGCCAGCTTTTTGGTAACTTAAAGCATTAACGAATCCGATAAAAATATATCTCATAAATTTTAATAATAATACACTTACGTATTTTAATCGTCAACAAAACAACGCAATTATTTTCCATAAACCAATGATCACAATTACAGCACCTGGGAGTTGAACCTCAAGAATCATTGTCATTTGGCTGTCACCGATAGTCTGTTGTTCAGCATATCAATGGTTGTGTCAGCGTGATAACCATTGTTACTGGTTGACAGTATTTTCATGCGAGTGTCTGATATCGAGAGATCAACATGAACTATTGAATATCGTTTTTAGATATATGCTTCTGGTTAACCAAATTGTTATAGATTTGTGCATATGGACTTCTTATATGTTACCAGATATGAAATTGGGGAGTATAATAAATTAAATTAGACGATACTATATTTTTTAATGATAATATTTGATTTTTTTATGTGGTCGAATACATGTTACGTAAACTGAATGTACTGAATACAACTTACGGAATTAAGACATTGTCTTTGTTTTATGGCGAGAATAAATCATTTGAAAAAGTAGCCCTTATTTCACCAAAAGCTTAGAAAAAATCTAATAAACATATCTGACTTAATGTTTTATAATAACATAGGTACTAATTATTTACTTTTTCGTCAAAAAAATAATTATTTCCCATAAACCAAATGTCGTCACAGTTACATCACCTGATATTGAAACCTCAGCAATCATTGTAACTTGGCTGTCACCGATAGTCTGTTGTTCAGCATATCAATGGTTGAGTCAGCGTGATAACCATTGTTACGGGTTGACAGTAATTTCAAGCGAGTGTCTGTTGGATCAAGAGGTCGACATATTGGATATCGATACGTGAACTGTTAGATATTGTTTTCGGGTTTACGCTTCTGGGAAACCGAAATATTATAGACATGTGCATATAAACATTTCATATATTAACAAAAAATATAAACTAGTTCCGAACAATGGTTGTGTCAGCGTGACAACCATTGTTACTGGTTGACAGTATTTTCATGCGAGTGTCTGTTATCGAGAGATCAACCTGAACTAATATCGTTTTGGCGTTTAAGCTTCTGGGAAATCAAAATATTATACATATGTGCGTATAGACGTTTCATATCTTAAAAAAAGATGATTTTAGGACTAAGAATAAGTCATGTATGTATTATGCTATAAGTAAATCAATTTAATTTTTTATTCATTGTTTGTGGGACCGCACTGTCGCATTGGGCAAAACTGTAATGGTGTTGGTATGAAATAAATAAATGTAGAGGAGGCCTACGTCCAGCAGTGGACATCAAAGGACTGATGGATGGATGGAGACAATTCTATACTTTTTAGAATTATCCTCTGTTTCTGGGTCCATGTATTTGAAGTCTCTTTAAGCAAAATGTACTGGATATAGTCAAATAAATTATTTTATTATTAAACCTTAAAAGCCAACGGACTATCTGATGAAAAGTGGTCACTATCGATTATGGACATTCGCAACATCAGAGGAGTTGCCAATGCATCCTCCATTATTGTAATACTATGTCATCTATACTAATGTTATAAAGCTGAAGAATTTGTTTGTTTGTTTGAACGCACTAATCCCAGGAACTACTGGTTCGAATTGAAAAGTTCTATTCATGTTGAATAGACCATTTATCGAGGAAGGCTTTAGGCTACATATACATATATTTTTAAACGCGAGTGAAACCGCGGGAACTGCTAGTTTAATAGATACAATAGACAGTATAAACGGGAAATCGAAAGTGAAGTGAGCCATACATTGTGTTTGGGTGGTTGAAGCTACGATCAAAACACATTAATTAGAAGGCACGGAAATCGGTCTGAAACTCATGTTACAGTGGCAGTTATGTATCGAAAACGATATGTCAGTAAGCAATAGCAGGCTTAGAACTGACCGGCCACGAAACAGTTGGTGTTAAAAACAAATGTAGACTGTAACACTCAACTGTACTTTAACACTGACGACCCGCGTGGCGCAGCGGCTACCATACCGGTATGATGCGCAATGGGTCCCGGGTTCGATTCCCGGCCAGACAGGTATCCGAATAATGAGTTTAGATTCCTGTTCTGGGTCTGGGTGTTTGTTTATTCGTCTTATTTGTGTCCATGGTACCCACGACACAGGAGAAAGTCCTATTGTGGGGCTATGAGTGTAGAAAGCGTTTTTAAACTGTTTACTGTTTTGCTTCAAGTTTCTGTGAAATTTCCTGATATTTGCAACAATTACTCGATTTTGAACAATTACTCATAACATACTTGTCTCTTGACCGTACACATCATTTACCCACTTTTTTAATATTAGTAAATAGAAATATTAAAAATATGGGATTTTAGTTATCTGGAATTAACATAGTTTTTGAATAAAAAGAAATACTCAATAATTGAACATTTGTTAGATCATTACATAATATAAAACAAAGTCGCTTCCCGCTGTCTGTACAAAAGTATGCTTAGATCTTTAAAACTATGCTACGGATTTAATGCACAATTTTTTAATAGATAGAGTGTTTAAAAATGAAGGTTTGTATGTATAATACGTGTATAATATAGTGGAGGAACACTCTTAATGTTAGATTTTTGAAATTTAGGCGAAACGAAGTTCGCCGGGTCAGCTAGTATGGTATAAGTTTACATTTTACCAAATAAATTGTAAACTATCAACACGATTACAATGTCACAGCGTGATGTATGTTTAGAACGCTTACATACGTAACGTAAATTGTAAATCGCAATCTAAGTAATCCCGCAAATTAGTTTGCGAGTCGCAATGGGATTGCAAATTGCGAATCAATTCGACACAACGACGTTATTTACGCTTCCGACGCCGCTTTATTTACGACGCCGCTCACTTTATTCCGATTTACAAGCGATTAAATCGATTTAGTGAATCGGGCTTGTATGCTCTAAATAAACTGAAGGGCTGTTTAGCGCTTAGTTGCTAGTTTTGTTACAATTTCTTTATTTTACAATTATACTACAATTAAAGTAACAAAAACAAAAAGACAATACTCATATAACCAGGAACAAACTGTGGCACTATTTAGCGCTGATAACGTAATTTATTTTAGGTATTTAATTTAAAAATTTGTCTTTACTATGGCATTTATATACTTACTTACCTTTTTTCTTAATTATTCACTTAACACTTATCCTTAATCTGGGGGCACGGCAGTGCCCCCGCCACGTCGAGCAAAAAAGCGGCACGGCCGTACCATACATTTCTCGAAGCAATTCGGGCTATTTTCAACCCCCTATAACTTCGTTCTGGATAAAAGTAGAAGATCAAATTTTTAATAGCCAAGAAGGCATTGTATGAACACGGTATAGTTCAAATTTCATTTAATTTTAACCAGTAGTTTAAGAATTATAACGAGTCAACCTGTTTATTAAAAACGTTAAAGATTTTTAATATTGATATGGTCACTATAAGATGTTGTTAGGTTAGAATATTACGTAACAAGTTAAGACAGAAAGTCCTTTAAGCAGGGACTGAATAAATTAATAATCGATTTGGTATTGACAAGGATCTCACAACTTTTTTCGGTAGAACAACTGCATTGCGAGACTTGGATTTTTTTTAGTAATGATTTTTATTGTATGTATTATTTTCGTGTATACTAACTTTTACTGCGCTCCCTAAGGTTGTCTGGAGGAAGTCACTCACTCACAGCTCACTTTATTCCGATTTACAAGCGATTAAATCGATTTAGTGAATCTGGCTTGTATGCTCTAAATAAACTAGCTGTTTAGCGCTGAAGTGTTCGTTTTGTTACATTTATGTTACTTTATAATTATATTCATTTAAAATTTATAAATACCGGAAACTTATTTAATTGAAATATTTTATACAAATATTTGATCCTATTTGTCATAAAGTCCACCAATTCGCACTTGACCAGCGCGGTGGACTATGCCCTAGAACTCTCTCATTCTGAGAGAAGACCCGTGCCCAGCAGTGGGACAATACTGGGTTAACGAGAGAGATTAGTCACAAAAAATACTATGTTTCGGGTTGAGTTTTAATATTAGATGACATAATTTTTCGTGGAGGCACCAACGTCACGCTTATTAGCAGCAGTCTTAAGTGCTATTTTTCTAAGTTATACTTCAGAACCATTGATTATTCATTTCCATTGTTAAACCCATACATGACGACATCGTCAACCCATTACTGTCCCACTGCTGGGCACGGGTCTTCTCTCAGAATGAGAGAGTTTTTAGGCCATAGTCCACCGCGCTGGCCAAGTGCGAATTGGTGGACGACATGACGACATAAAGGCGACATATTCAGATGGTGGGAGCTTAGGCCGACCCCCCACCATGACCGGTTACCCTCGTAGCATAGGGCTCCCCAATACTTATCCTAAGTTCTTAGAATTGGAAACGCTATAGTTGCGTTTAATGCGATGCCGGTAAAGTAATATTGTCTGGAGTTGATTACTCATGTATGGCAGTGGTCACTTAATTCGAAGGGAAGACAGCTTCATAGACCAAGTATGTGCTCGTATATTACAGCTACATGCTTGTTTTTATCTAAGTGACGATATTTTCAGTAATCTGACTGTTGAATGGACGATCTAAGAAACAACTAACTTTAAGCATTGCGGTAAACATATGTATGTACATGTAGATATATCTCATTGATGCATTTCCGGACAAAGCCGGTGTTAGTCATTGAGAGATGCTATTTAAAGATCCCCTTGCTAAGGGAAGCAATGAGTTGGGGTTAAATTTGGGGTCTATGAGGGGTGTTTTCGAAAATAAAACGTAGAGGGTGTTTCAGAAATAGCTATGGACAAACGTTGATTGTACAAAAATATCTGCGTTTTACATTATACTTATATTTTGGTTTTACAAAACGTTGATGTATTATGAAGTGAGCTTTGATACTCGCGTTTTGAGAAATTGAAGTTTAAAATTTTAAATATTGTTTTGGAATAATTAAATGAAATGACATTGATAAATCATTGTAAAAGTCAGTGATTCTGATATATTTTTTGCTATTGTTTAAATTTTGGTATTATTTTTCATTTGTCTATATATCCCTATAGTTGTTTTAACTATATTTTTATCAAATGGTGATTGTGTTGATATGAAAGTTATTCATAACGACTACTGGATGAGGTTTTAATATAACTTTTAGGTATAAAAAAAATTAAAAAAAATAATATTTATTTCAGGCAACTAAAGACCCATATATGGGTATAGATAAATAATTTTATTTGAAGTCTTTGTGGTGCAACTCGGGAAACACCGTTGCACCTATTGCTGCACAAATTAAAGCATTGTAAACCGCTGCTATTTTCTACATCGTCAACCCATTATTGTCCCTGCTGGGCACAAGTCTTTTCTCAGAATAAGAGAGTTTAGGCTATAGTCTACCGTGCTGGCCAAGTGCAAATTGATGCTATTTTCTTATTTGTGTTTAATAACAAAGTCCATTAGCCGGACTGATTGCTATATTGCTTTTTTATTATCGGATTGAATCTGTCCACCTATTGGTACGTGGTTATTGCCGCCCATGGACATCTGTAAGCAACTTCATATTATGCAGAACATAGGTTTTATCTGCAGTCAATCACAGATGCTTTGCTACTCCCGAGGACTAGGATGGTCGCTTCATAAAAGCGTGCCGGCAACCACACCCTTCCATCGATACGCAAGAAATGCTCTACGGTATAAGTAAGTGTGAACTATAGCACTTTAAATTACATAACCATCTTTATGAGTAGTGATATCCTGCCCTCTCGATCGAGAGGTCCGAGGTTCAAACCCAGGCGCGCACCACTGATTTTTAAAACTATGTGCGTATTAGAAATTTATCACTGCTTTTCGATGATGGAAAACATCGTGAGGAAACCTACACACCCGAGAGTTCCTAAAAAAAATAAAGTTCTCTGAGGTGTGTGAAGTCCACCAATTCGCACTTGGCCAGCGCGGTGGACTATGCCCTTGAAGTATCTCATTGTGAGAGAAGACCCGTGCTAGCAGTGGCACAATAATGGGTTGACGACGAACTTTCATTATAATAAACAAGAACCATAATTATATTTATTTTTAACAAGCAAACTCTCAGTGAAAACTTAGTATCACTTTGTCACAAGACAACTACAGTCCATTCGCGGCACTACGTATAATAAAACTAGAATGTGTTTCCGTGTGTACATATATCGTTGTTATTATACTTGTTTCCGTTGCAACGTTCGTTTATGGTGGTACGGGACCGATTTAATAATATTTAGTGGCTTTATTCCGGTTGGATATATTCAAATTTCTTAACAAATTTCTCGTGGAAATTGTGTTGAAGATACATGATAATTGCTTAATTGGATTTCTTTTTACCACCCACTAATGGGAATATGGCATATTTATATATAAATGCTAAGTGTTTGATTTCCTCATGGGAATGAGAGAGTGCGGTAAAAAGTAGCCTACGTCACCCTCCTATCTCTCAGCATATAAACCATATAATATAATAGCTATGTGGCGACGTGAAAGACGAACAACCAAACACACTTTCATATTTATAATATTAGTATGGATTGGTTATATATAATTGCATTGTTATCAAAATTATACGTGTATTCCAAATTTTAGCACATCGAGACTGAGAAGTAGGTTAAATTTAGGTTTCAATATTTGACCTTAACACACATACATACATACTTACCCACAAACATTACTAGTTAAAAAAAGACAAACACACAAACATTTAAACCTACAACAAATTCTTAAGTACATCATTTTAAGATAATATATTTAATTATCAAATGAACCTGTTACAATACCCTACAAACCACTGAGCTATTAAAAGAATAAACGCAAAATGCAAAACACAAAACAAAAAATAAAAATCAACGCGAAGTTATGAAGTCTATTAGTTACAGATCGTAAAATTCAATATGTGTTCAGCTCGTAACGAATTTATTAAACGTATTATACTATTTTATTGTTGGAAACTGAAATAAAACCAGTTAAGTGCGAGTCGGACTCGCGCACAAAGGGTTCCTTACCATTATTTGTGAAAAACGAAAAAAAAATCACGTTTGTGGTATGAAAACCCCTCTTAAATGTTTATTTTGTTATGTTTTTAGTATTTGTTGTAGCGGCAACATCCTTTTTTAGTTATCTTTATCCTTTTTCACGCACACAGGATTTTCTCCAGTGTCGTGGGTATCATGGACACACACAAGACGAATACACAAACAAACCCAGAACATGAATCTAAACTCATCATTCAGATACCTGTCTGGCCGGGAATCGAAACCGGGACCCATTGCGCGTCAGACCGGTATCCGCTCCGCCACGCGGGTCGTCAACATTAATAAATCATCTGTAAAAATTTCAACTGCCTAGCTATCACGGTTCGTGACCTACAGCCTGGTGACAGACAGACGGATAGACGGACATTGGTTTTAGTAAGAGGGTTCCATTTTCACCCTATGGAACCTTAAAAAGCTGTAGAGACTGGCTCTAATAAACGCAAACAAATTTGATTACAGTGCTCGCACTACAAGCCGTTGGATGGTGTTATGCAATATGAGGCCAGTTTGTATGAAAATATTTAAATTAACTAGGATTAGGATTTGCGTCCGACTAATAAAGGCATTGTTGTGCGATGTCGTGTTTTGTGGCCTTAGGATGAGTTTATTATGTTTCCTTAAAATTAGCATTGTGCTTGTTTTCGTTCGTACATTGTAATGAATTTTAATTGCATGCACACTTTTTCAATCAGAAATGGTTGAGTCTGTCCAATTTAGTCCTCAGGGGTCGCTATGTAACTATGGCCAATCGCAGATAAGTCTCTGATGTTAATTAGGGTTGATTACGTATAATCATAGGCAGCTGTGACCTCATACTATCAGGTGGAAGTAGCGAACGAGCATGTAGTCTACATGCGTGTTTGCTACTTTCATAACATAAAAATTGTTTTATTATACAATTTCAAATCACATGTTTTACGCGTATTTCCAGCTTAAAAATTATCTAGTTTCTCACAAAGAGTAAATACTATAGATATTATTGTAAAATTCTGCAGAGTTGCACACAGTACTGTTCGTCGAGCTAATTTTAGTATTTTTTTCTACAATTTGCAGTAAAATTTGTTGGCCCTATAAGTTCAGATACATATAAGAATCCCCGTGACATCAGGCGTGACATATGACATCTAACACTCAACGGGTTCCAGATTCAATTCGGGCAGACAGATTTCTGAATTTAGAATTTTGTTCTGGGTTTAAGTGTTTGTTCATTTTTGTATGTCCATGGCACCAAAACATAGCAGAATATCCTAGTTTGTGGCTATGAGAGTAGAATGCGTTATTTATTTAATATTATTTACTTCTTATCAACTCTCAGAATATTTCGTAGCTATCGGCTTACATTGCAAATATGCAAATACTCCCAATACATAATTACTGTCATTTATAAATCAGCACTTTTACTACAGTCTTCCGATAAAACCGATCCATGTAGTTCCCACATCCATTTAACAATTACCCTACAAATTACTGCCATGTACATGGTATTTAAATTGCTCCCTCTTGCATAATACGATACTGTCCAAACAAGAGAGAGACATTGGCACAACAAATATTAATTGGATTATGCTGTACGCATGTACGTCCCTACTAACGGACTATTTCACTATACTACCATTGAATGTATAGAAAAATAGTTTTCCTATGTTTTTATCTGTAAAACTAAGAAAAAAATGGAAAAATGATAAAACGAGATTAATTTGCTCCCATTTTATTAGAACTTAAAAAACTTAGCCCCGCAGTAGGATTTTCTCCTGTATCGTGGATGCCATGGACAGACGAATACAGAAACACCCAGACCCAGCACAATAATCTAAACTCATCATTCAGATATCTGCCAGGCCAGGAATCAAAGAAAGGGGACGTCGGTATCTCCAACGGAACACAACCGGAGTCCTCCGAATGCCTCTTTTGGGCTCTTCCCCGGTGACCGACTATCATCTAACCTATGAGCCATATCATGAAACAATGGACAATTAAGTTTCCCCTTACCATACCCTCTATACCAACCAATTATTTTATTCGGCAACATTTAAGACTGTTATTATAAAACAAATACAGATGTGGTAGTAGTGCCACCGTAGTTGAACAACAATGACTTCAACCCCCAATAAATACATTATCTAATGATATAGTCTGATACTAAGATACTAAAACATTCATAAATACAATGCCAAATGTATATGTTTCCTGCATTGTATGCACACGACAGAGCTCAAACAAAAGAGAGGCATCGGCAGAACAAATATTAATCGCATCGTGCAACGTAAACATGAACGTTTGAACGTTTTGCTATGAAATTGCTGTGCTGTTTGATGGAAATGAAGGAGCCGATAAATGAATGAATGAACGTGTTTATTGTGTACAATTTCTATGTTTGTTTATACATAAGTGCATATACGGTGCGTGTTGAATTTAGATCCAAATTTTGCTATAAATGGGGATTTGAATGAAAATTATGTTACATATACACACTTTCACATGAAGCGACTATCATAGTCCTCGGTTGTAGCAACATATCTGTGATTGACTTCAGAAAAAAAACATTTTTTGCATGAAGTTGATTACAGATGTGCATGGGCGGCAGTGACCACTTACCAACAGGTGGACATGCTCGTTTGCTACTTCAGTCAGATAAAAAAATATATAGAGATCCATATCAAAGGTGGTTGCAGATTTATTAAAGGAGGAGGATATTTACTTTTGCGTTGTACTCGCTAAAGTACAACGCAACGCATCTTGGGTCGTTCACTTATTGCTGAGTATCATGACGCCCTTTCTCAGTCTTCTTCCTTATGAGCTCCTGCCATTTCTGGACGTCACTGGCGCAATGTAAAGCTCGGGTGATACTGATATTTAGTTGTTCGGATATCTGATCAGACCATCTTTTATTTTCAAAAGTAAATATAGATGCAAAGAAAAACATGTATTTTGAAAATACGGATCAAGATGTAGATCCATGTGTAAATGAGGACGCAAAAGCAGAAAAAAATACAATCAATACATCAAAATACAATACAGACGCAGAGTTACAAATTCATATTCAACTTCGAATAAAGAAAAAATGATTTTCTTAATATAAGATTATAATAGGCGGGTTTAGATTGGAATAATATATTTACAATTTTACGGGTTGGAGCCGGTAACTGTACTTAAGCAAACTGTGTTACAAGACATTACATTCTAACCTCGCTTAAACTTTGCATGGAAAATTAAGTATCCAAATATATACATACGAACCAGTTTACTTTTGTGGTCTTTTAGGTCCTAATTGTTGAAACATAACTAAGTTCATTGTTTACGATTCTATGAGTCCATCCATTAACATTTGGATGTACACTAATACTTATATGCTTCTTAAACTGCGAACCAATAAGACTTTGTGCTTTGGATCCAGTTGCTTAAAGTCTTCTTCAAGCCATTTTATATTTTAGGTTCTAACTGTTGAAACAACTAAGTCCATTATTTACGGATTTTTTTCAAAAGGTACCCGAGGCGAGGCAACGCAGGGTTATGTGGGATTTTTACCGCACTAACCCCCAGGTGGCCATCCTCGGTGCTTTAAAGAAGAGTTCGGGATCTCCAAAGGAACGCAGCCGGAATCCTCTGAGCGCGTTGTCCCATCGGGCTCCTTGCAGATGGATGTCCTTCCCGGGATCACCTGACCGAATGGTTCAAGCTTGCATTCTAGCCGCTCGCAACCCTGGAAGCCCCTTTTAGTCGCCTCTTACGACAGGCAGAGGATGCCGTATCCCTATTCTGTTCCCAGAACTACAGGGCCTGTTTACGATTCTATGAGACCATCCATCAGCATTTGAATGTCCATTTCAACTTATAAGCTTCTTCAATTGCGAACCAATACGACTTTGTACTTTGGATACAGTTGCCTAAAGCCTTCTTCTTCTTCTTCTTCTTCTTCATCTTTTAGGTCCTGATTGTTGAAACATAACTAAATCATTGTTTACGATTCTATGACTTCATTCATCTACTTATATGCTTCTTCAACTGCGAACCAAAAAGATTTTGTGCTTTGGATACAGTTGCCTAAAGTCTTCTTCAAGCCATTTCATCTGGTCAAAAACCTCGTAAGTCCTGAAGCTCTACGTAATCCGCAGTAACAATTCGTTACCCATTGATAAATAAACCGAAACGTTGTTTCCTGTAAGCGTATTATAACATACTCGCATAAGCTTATATTAAACACGGCACTGTTTAAACAAGAGGCATCGGCTTAACGAATATTAATAGCATCGCGCTACGGAAATATCGGATGTTTTGAAACTGAACCTTTGTTTACGTTATAGATTTGCAAATAGGTATTCTGTTATTCTGATATTAAGCAGATTTTGTTTTTTGTAAGATGTAAGTAGCAAACGACATACAGTCTGAATAAATGAATAGTAAAGCAGTTCTTGTATTTTGGTGGAACGGCATGGTTGCTGGTTTTTTTTTTCATTTAAGAGGCCATCTTATTTCTCGGGAACACAACGCATCTGTGACTGACTCCAGATAGAATCCTTGTTCTATTTGAAGTTAATATGTAAATGGACGGTAAGGACTTACCATGAGTGTTCCGTAAAACTTTTTGACCTGGTGCCTTTGTCACTTTTTGTCCACCGTACCACACGAATGAAGACGTTCCATCCGCACCAACTGGACCCGTAGCGGTACTCCGCGTTTTAATTTGCAGGCTCGTTTTTACGACGGACGTGAAAGATGTGGAATGAGCTTTAACCCGAAGCGTTATGACATAAGACTCTCCGAAAGAGGTGCAAAAAGAGATCTCCTTTAAAATTGGCGAGGCATTGGCGACTCCTATGGTGTTGGAAATGTCCAAAGGCGACTGTGGCCACTTAGCATCAGGTATCCCGTCTATCTTACCATTAGGTTAGTATAAAAAAACACCACCAGTCTTCCCGATCTAACATTACTGGTTCTACCAAAGATGGTAGAACTTTCCTTTGTTTTGTAAAACTTAACATTTAAATAGATTAAAGAAGCGTTGTTACTGTTACTCGTACATCCTTGAGAGTTCTCCATAATGTTCAGAACATCTTGAAAGAAATGAAATGTATTTATTTTGTCAAGGACTACGAAGGCACTTACAAATTGTCAGTTATAATATTTTTCTTGTTCCTTACTTACTTTTCTTTATACTTTGTTTTTTCATTTCTTTCTTGTTATCATTATCAATATATGTTAAGAGATTTTTATAACAATGGTACGGCAATAAAAATAATCTTCAGAATGTCGCTTGCATTATATATTTGCTCACGATATTTTTCTTCGTAGGTGAACTCAGAGAAAGCAGTGATATTGCTAAATTGAAAACCCTCTAGACGATTTATTGAAATGGAATGAAATATTTTTATTTCGTGTAGGCCTACGGGGGCACTTATAAATTATCAGTTACAATATATTTTCTTACACTACCACTGGCTCGGAACATGATTTCAAGTGAGAAAAATGACAAAATACCCAGCGAGATTTTTTTCGTTTGAGTTCAACTGTATATATATTTGAGGCATTTGTATTTCTTTGTATACTATATTATGTTTAACAGAATAAATTGACCTTATATGTGATAATGAGGATGTATTTGGGTAGATACCAATCCAAAAACAAAAAAATACAAATATTTTTTTTTTAAATATTAAAATCTTCTTATTAAAAGTCTTATAACTAAATAGCGACATCTTCCAGACAACCTTAGAGTGCGCAGTAACAGTTAGTATAAACGAAAATATAAGGTGGGGTGCAAATATCAATTTAAGGATAGTGGTAGTAAGGTTAAGTGAATAATTAAGAAATAAGGTAAGGAAGTAGATAATTGTTATAATAAAGACAAATGTTTACAACACTAAACACGTTTTCAGCGCTAAATAGTGCCACAGTTTGTTCTTGGTTATATGACTACTTTCTTTCTTGGTTATATGTCTTTTTGTTTGTGTTAATTTAATTATAGTATAATTGTAAAATTAATAAATTGTAACAAAACTAGCAACTAAGCGCTAAACAGCCCTTCAGTTTATTTAGAGCATACAAGCCCGAATCACTAAATCGATTTAATCGCTAGTAAATCGAAATAAAGTGAGCGGCGTCGTAAATAAAGCGGTGTCGGAAGCGTAAATAACGTCGTTGTGTCGAATTGATTCGCAATTTGCAATCCCATTGCGACTCGCAAACTAATTTGCGGGATTACTTAGATTGCGATTTACAATTTACGTTACGTATGGGCGTTCTAAACATGTGTCAAGCTGTAACATTCGTATCCAATTATTTGTAGTTACAACGTTTATATAGTGATGTCGCTTGGTGGCTTAGAAGAAGCTATTTTCTAAATTTATTCCTGCCTGCGAAAATATGCCTCGTTTTTGTTTTTATCCGAATAAAAACTCATACTCAACATTGTACGTCAAGCTGGAACATTGCAATTGTGAGTTTCATACCAATCCAATATCCATTCTATAACAATAATTCTTCAACAACTTATAACAATAAGTCAATGATCCCTTTAACTAAGGCAAGCCTACAGTCTTCATCACGCTCCTACCATTAATAGAACTGAGTTTAAGGACTGGTGTCCGTCGACCACATCATCGCACAACAACCGGAGCTAACAACTCAACGTGTCCTTCGAGGGACAAAGTACGCCTGAAGTTTCACCAGCGGTAACCCATCCAACTTGCCAACGCGTCCTACTTTACAGACATTAAGCAACATTAACGTCTGTAAAGTAGGCCTGATGTTTAACCACCAGCGGTCATCCATCCAACTTTCGATCGCGCTCTACGTTAAAAAACTCGCATCGTACACATAATTGATATTGCTATTATCCTTGTAGTTTGTTCTATTTAATCCAAAATACATATGCTTAGCCCTGTTATTACAGAAGATATGGTAGTGATGGCAGTTCTTATACATATTTATTTTTTATTATGATTGCTTTTTTCATCGACGACGATCCATGTGGCGGAGCGGTTACCATACTGGACTGACGCGCAATGAGTCCCGAGTTCGATTCCCAGCCAGACATGTATCTGAATTATGAGTTTAAATACATTTTCTGGGTCTGGGTGTTTGTGTATTCGTCTTGTGTATGTCCATGGTACCCACGACACAGGAGAAAATCCTAGTAAGGGACTATGAGTGTAGAAAGCGTGTGTGTGTTTTTATTCTATATTTTATATCAATACCTATAGACGGGCTATCTGATAGAAAGTAGTTGCCGTCGCTTATGGCATCTGCGTTGCCCATGCATCGTCGTCTCCACAAAGACTTCAACTTTCAAACTTTGTGAGCTACACTAACGTCACAACACATTACGCTCGGCATCTAGCGTTTCGCGTCATAGCACGTAAGTTTAGCTTAAGCTTAACTGAGCTTAGTTTAGTTATGTTAGTGTTTAAGCTAGATGGGTTATTGTTAGCTATCTATATTTAGGATTTAGATATAATACTGTGTTCTAAGTCGTTGACAGAAATAATGGAGATGTTAATAGTTGAGGAACAGTCCAGATTTTGGCTTAAAAAATGTTAGTCCCTGATTTTCTTACTCTGCTGATTGTGAATGGTTAGTGTAATAATAAGCGAAGCCGTAAAAATAACCTTGTGATATATAAAAAACAGAGGTATCAAAATATATACGAGTATTGAAGAACTGCATTCCATAATTTTGGTATACAACCCTGGTCTGCAGCTTCAGTCGATATTTTTTTCCCAAAATACTTCTACACGCTGCAAGTGTAATCCTTGGTAACCTTCGACGTCACAGCTCAACGCTCGTTAAGCTGAATGGCTCAGCGCGGATTATTCCCCTACAAAATTTGCGCCGAGTCAGCAACTAGTGCTTGGTTAGAAACAGATACTCTGTCTTATTCAAGCACGGTATATGCGATATTTTGATTGTAGGCAGGGCAAAATGTTTCCGAAAGTAGTTTTCCAAGGTTTAAATATATTTTTTCATAATGCAAGTGTAATCGTTGGTAACGTTCGACGTCACAGCTCAACGCTCGTTAAGCTGAATGGCTCAGCGCGGATTATTCCCCTACGAAATTTGCGCCGAGTCAGCAACTTGTGCTTGTTTAGGAACAGATACTTTATCTTATTCAAGCACAGTATGCGCGATATTTTGTTTGCAGGCAGGGCAAAGATTTTCAAAATATTTCCAAAAGTAGTTTTCGAAAGCTTAATGGTATTAAATCCTTTGTAACGCTACAGCTTATTTCTGCTTGATCGTTTGTTACTCCAATAGTATGTAAAAAGGTATATACTTCTGTGCGAATATTTAAGTAGGTTACATTTTATAGTCTGTAATACAGTCCTGATACTCAACATCTGTTAATCTTCTCTTTCCGAAATACTTCTACACGCTGCAAGTGTAATCCTTGGTAACGTTTCACGTCACAGCTCAACGCTCGTTAAGCTGAATGGCTCAGCGCGGATTATTCCCCTACAAAATTTTCGCCAAGTCAGCAGCTAGTGCTTGGTTAGGAACAGACACTCTATCTTATTCAAACACGGTATGTGCGATATTTTGTTTGTAGGCAGGGCAAAGATTTTCAAAATATTTCATATTTAATATGTTCTGATACACAGCATCTATTAATCTTCTCTTTCCGAAATGCTTGTACACAGTGCAAATGTAATCGTTGGTAACTTTCGACGTCACAGCTCAACGCTCGTTAAGCTGAATGGCTCAGCGTGGATTATTCCCCTGAAAAATTTGCGCCGAGCCAGCAACTAGTGTTTGGTTAGGAACAGATACTTTATCTTATTCAAGCACAGTATGTGCGATATTTTGTTTGCAGGCAGGGCAATGTTTTTAAAATATTTCAGAAAGTAGTTTTTGAAAGCTTAAAGTTATTATACATTTTGTAATGCTACTGCATATTTCTGCTTGAATGTTTGTTACTACAATGTAAGAAGGTGTATACTTCTGTACGAATATTTAATTAAGTTACATTTTATATTCTATCATACAGTCCTGATAAACAGCATCAGATCACATTCTCTTTCCAAAATACTTCTACACAGTACAAGTGTAATTGTAGGTAACGTCCGACGTCACAGCTCGACGCTCGTTAAGCTGAATGGCTTAGCGCGGATTATTCTCTTACAAAATTTGCACTGTGTCAGCAACTAGTGCGTGGTTACGTAACAGATACTTATTCAAACTTATTCAAACACGATATGTGCGTTGCTAGGAAAAGATTTTCGTCATAGTTTCAAAAGTATTAGAGTTTTTGAGTGTTATAAGGTATTATAATTCTTTGTAGTAGTGTGGAAGTGCTACTGCACCTATTTTTGTTTCTATGTTGCTTCAATAGTATATGAAAATAGTATCCATTCCTATACGAATAATTAGGTCGATACTTAAAACACTTTATAGACTGCATTATAGCCCTGGTTCACAGCATCAGTTGATGTTCTCTTTCCAAAATGCTTCTATACAGTGTAAGCGGTGCAAGTTTAATCCTCGTTAACGTTCGACGTCACAGCTCAACGCTCGTTAAGCTGAATGGCTCAGCGCGGATTACTCTCCTTCAAAATTTATGCCGTAACAACAATTGGTGCTTGGTTAGGTACAGATATTTAATCTAATTATTTTATTTTATTTTATAAGGCAAATATACAGTGCTTTAAATCTAAATTTTATTACATTTTAAAGTTACAAAACACTATTTATTTGTTTTTGCATATCGTGTTTATAGGACGGTATGTGCGATATTTTCATTGTATGAGGGAATTTTAAAAATATTTGATAGAAAAATAGTTCAACATAATTTCAAATAGTTAAGAAGGTTTAAATGTATTCAAATGCTTTGTAGTTCATATGTGGGGATGCTACTGCCACATCTACTTTAGCTTGTTTATTTGTAACTCCAATGTTCATTTCAACATCTTAATAAACATAGTACTCGTATGTTTGGTGTGGAGCTAAAATTTTCAGAATATTTTCAAACCCTATTTTATGAAGTTTAAATCTATTAAATATTTTTTGTGGTTCAACTGCGGTAGTACCATTGACACTTCTATTATAGTATCCAATTCTTACTTCTATAATATGTTAAAAGGAATCTTTTTCTATACAAATATTTTGATACTTAATACACGTCATAGCCTACCTTACAGACCTAATTCACAGCATGAGTTGATGTTCTATTTCCAAAATGCTTCTACACTATGTAGGCGGTGCAAGTGTAATCCTCGTTAACATTCGACGTCACAGCTCAACGCTCGTTAAGCTGAATGGCTCAGCGCGGATTACTCTCCTTCAAAATTTGCGCCGTGTCAGCAACTAGTGCTTGGTTTGGAATAGGCACCTCGATTTATTTAGACAGTGAGTATATAATTTTATTACTTCAAAGTTAAGAACTAGCATGTAGTCTACCTATAGATCTTTTTGGTTCAACTTCGGACGCATCACCATCCCACATGTTTATGGATGCGTGTAGTAACACCAGGAAGATATAAATATTAGAAGCTTTGCAGCATATTCTGTAGGAATCTGATCTCGGAGAGTAAGACTCTGATCTTATCTGGGGTTGGTTCGTTCAGATCGCAAAGGGCCTCAGTGGCCACATACTATCAAATAAAGTTTATTTTATCCGATTGTAATAGCAAACGAGCATCCAATCCACTTGATGCGATTGGTTACTGCCTCCCGTGAACATCTGTAACTTCAAATAAAACATAAGTTCTATCTGAATTTAAGAAATGTGTTGCTGCTCCCGAGGACTATGATGGTCGCCTTATATAAAAGTGTGATACCCACACCCATCCATCAGAACGCAAGAAATGCTTTACGTTACAAATTAGTGTGGTACTTCCCCAGTTAAACTACTCTGATTTAGATAAATAAAAAATACACTAATGATGGCAACTGGTCACTGCCGTTCATGGGCACCTAAATGTCTTCCTATGAATAAGCGACTCTATTTTGCCAATCACACATGCATTTATACTCTCAAGAAATAAAATGGTAGCCTTAAATGGAAGGGTGGTGGTAGTTGCACCCTTCTATCGAAACACAACAACTGCCTCGCGCTAAAATAGATATAATATCCCCAGTTGATCCATCTTCCAACTATCTTGCAACATTTTTGTATCATAATATCGTCATATCAATGTTGTGATGTTTATTTATTTATTTAAACCTTTGAAACACCTTATACTAAGGGTTACAGGGGTGAACTTAATGCCTAATGGCATTCTCTGCCAGTCAACCCTGAGCGATGGCGATAATTTGTGGTAGGCATATATATATAATGCTATAAAAAGAAAGTTTGCTAAAATAATCATTCTTTTAAAATACAAAACAAATATATGTATATACTATATATGTATACATATACCTATATCTCTAAATAATATATACAAGATATCTATAAATACAATAATACTAATAAAACGTTATATATATATATATATATATTATATTATGGACTGATATGAAATGTTGGTACTCTCATCACAGTTGTAAATAATGCTCCCGTACAAGCCTCCTGAACGTGCTCCTACATGTGGCTTTTCTAATGTTTTCGGGTAGGGCGTTCCAGAGTAGTATCGCCTGTACACTGAAGGAATACCGGAAATAACTACTGTTATGCTGTGGAATATCGACTTTTAAAATTCTGGAAGAACGTAGCCCACTGTCGTGGGACGAGCAGTGGAATTGAAATTTTTCCTCTAAATACAATGGAGAAGCTGGATCGTGTAAAATAGAATACAGAACCAAGAGAATTCTAGAATTACGCCTTTGACGAATAGTTAGCCATTTAAGCTGACGTCTAAAATTAGAGAAATGATCATATTTACGAAGATTAAAAATAAATCTGATACAATTATTAAGGAGGTGTTCTAGCTTATCAAGAAGTTCATCCTTTAAGTCTGGATAGCATACATCCGCGTAATCTATGATGGGTAGAACGAGACTGTGTATTAGCATGATTTTAGTCTTATAAGGTAGAAAATTTTTAAGACGATAAAGAGATTGCAATGTGGCATTCACCTTACGAATAATCTCAGTTATTTGATGACGCCAAGACAAATTGCTATCTATGAAGAGACCAAGGTTCTTTACGACTTAAGGGAGAAAGACTATTGCCATACAAAGCTACAAAATATTGCTCAGGTATGTGTTCTGCAAAGACTAAGCTAATCATCTTTTTCCAACTCGAAGTTTTAGATTTTTTTCAAGAGCCTTTCATTTTTAAATGCTTTGACAAATTTACAGTTTACAGTAACTCCACATCCAGCACCATGCTATTTTCTATGTCCTCGGTGTCGTGGACATGCACAAACACACAGATACAGAGAGGAGGTTTTAATCTTATTGATATTATAAATGCAAAACTTTGTGATGATGTTTATTTTTTATTCATTCACGCAAAAACTACTAGTCTTATTTCACAAAAAAATGTCAAACACGTAGTTTATGACCTAGATTAATGCATGGGGTAATCATTGCTGTAATAGACTTGACAGGTGGTATCCCGAAAATAAATTAGTTTATTATATAGATCTGTGACTGAATGGGAGTAGATCCTGAAAGCCTCCATACCATATGGATTAGTAATTACAGATATAGTTTAACGAAGTAGACTGTACTGTCATGGTATGTTGCATGTAATGTTTAAGCACGTTTGCGTAGTAGTCTGCGCTAAGCCGTCAAGCTTAACGAGCGTTGAGCTGTGACGCCGAACGTTTCGGGGATTACACGTGCTTTTAGGGGTACGCTTGTTATGACGTCATTATATCCACATCGTCAAACTTTGACTGATATACTAAAAAAACAAATCACTTTAAGTAATGTACCAAATAGGTATATATTTTTTACTAATCTAGTAAGTATATTAAATTTTGTTCGTAAAATTGAATTAAGCAGTACAATCGCAAATAACGACATTCTTTACTAATAGACTATAATTTAAATTTTGAAACAATAAATGAATGAGAATATACGTTACATAAACTTACAAGAGTATAAGGATTAAAGATTTGTATGTCTACAATTATCATAATATAGACAGTGATTTAAACTAAAGGACAGCCCGGCCTGTGTATGCGATGGGATCACTGTGGAGAATATCCCACATATCTTAAATGACTGCCCTCGATTTGGTGCTAAAAGAATAGATTTAGAAGGAATCCTTGGTGAGCCCATTGCAACTGCAACATATTCAAAGTTTTTGGAAAACGACGTTCGCAGACCTTACTTTTTGGAATTTTGTAAAAAGCCCTAGAAGTGGTAAATCGAGGAAATAAAAGTACCTATAAATAAATTATATATATAATAAAAAAAAGGAATATTAAGAGTAATTCTTGTATAAAATAGTGAAAAAAAAAAAACACAAAACCATGATATATACTAATACTAAGGATTGCTAAGTAGGGAAAAGATTAAAAGATGCTGGACAGCAGGATTCGGTAGTTAAATGAAGAGAAAAAAAAATATAGACAGTGATAGTAACACAATGATAACACTATGGCGATAACTTTCTGTTTGTTTGAATTTTTTACCGTATACTACAATGTAACATGGGATTCAACATACAAAATTGTATCTTACGTTTCATTCTATCTTATACAGTACCCTGTCATTGTATGTTGTATCTAATGTTTAAGCACGGTTGCATAGTAGTCTGCGCTAAGCCGTCAAGCTTAACGAGCGTTGAGCTGTGACGCCGAACGTTTCGGGGATTACACGTGCTTTTAGAGGCACGCTTGTTATGACGTCATGATATTCACGTTGTTGACATTTTAATTATTATAAAGGATGAAGGATGAAGAAAGGATTTTGACTAATGTATTAGGTAGGTACCAGAATTGCAAAATGACATAAGAAAGTTACATATCGCTGTTTTCCATCTGTAACACAACTACACAAAGACATGGTTGACGGAATATATAGTAAGAAAACCTTTTAAGGTGGTAGAACATGTAAGGTTTGACCGTGACCGTTTAAAATTAGGTGAATTGCATGATCCTGCATTTTGCATAAAAAGAAACTCACACGCATAAAATCTTTAAAATGTGGCTAGCGCGTTGGGGCAAAAACTCTTTAACGCAAAGGGATGACGTGTCCAGCACTGGTACAATTATGGATCGACAACAACAAAAAATTAAATACTTAGACGCTATTATGTACACAGATTTTGAAAGTAAATATATTTCTCCGTTATTTCATTTTGTAAACATAATATGTTCATATTCTCTCTTTATATATCAACTAACCGAAACATTTCCATAAACATATTTTTTCTCTGTGATATATTAAATATTACTTTGTTTGATCACTTCTTCTCCTGAGAATCCAATGAAAGTATTTCATTTACCGATGCCCGTTTGTATTCGATATGAATATCTATTTCATAAGCGACTTCTACGAATAACGCTTTACACATTCATAGCCTTTACTGATATTTCTATATTCTGGTTACTATAGGAGTACTTAAAAAGTCGACTTCAGAGACTCTGTAAATCAATGTTTCACTAAGAGGACGATAGGGGGCGTCTCTGTAACCGTTTGATACTTACAAGGGACAGTGAAGCTTACAAAAATATTGGAGAGGGTTTCATCTCCATTATCGCACCATTGGCCTGTTTTTACTCCCTCTTTAACTTTGGTCCTTAATACATTTTTAAAATGACCTTGGACTCAATTGTCCTCTCACCAAAAACAATTGAAATCCTCGATCCACACGCCTATGGAACCCTTTGTTAAATCTAACAATAAGACAGACCAGCTACCTGATGGAAACTAGTAACCGTCGCTTATGGACATTTGCAGCACCGGAGGAGTCGCCAATATATCGCCAGTTTTAAAGGATACCTCTCGCCCTTTTTAAAGAGTCCCTTGTACTAGTCCCAAAGCCCATTTATGCTGCGATGTTTGGATTTTGAATATTGACTACAGAGACTTGTATAGAATTCTATACAGATAAATCAAGCATTTACTAAGAAGCCCGTTAGACCAATATTAATTCAAGAAACTAGTCTAACTTTAAGCCAATACTGTTTGTGTCCATTGACAACGACTATCATGTTCTCGTACGACAAATATTTGTCGTACAAGTTATCCAATATTGACTTTAGGGGACGTAACATGTAAATAGGGGCTTCTAGCGTTCTATAAATGTAGATCTTAATTGTCTACAATCAAAACCTCTATAATGTTATCCTAATGGTTGAAACTTGGGTCAAGTTTCCTTACGAAGTATTGATTAATTCCTTCACGGATACTAGCAATCATTATCATTATTTTTGATATGCAACTTTACGCTGCGGAGAATTATATAAAATTTGATCCAAATTAAACCAAGCAAGTACCAAAAAGCTCCTTAGACCAATATCTTTTCAATATTCAGTCTAACTTCAGGCCAATATAGTTTATAATCATTGACATACGACTATCATGTTCTCGTACGACAAATATTTGTCGTACAAGTTATCCAATATTGACTTTAGGGGACGTAGCATGTAAATAGGGGCTTCTAGCTTTCTGTAAATGTAGATCATAATTGTCTTTAATCAGAACTTGATGGTCGAATAGTTGAAACTTGACGAATCGAATTCATCAATTGTTCGGATCGGAAGGCTTTATCTAAAAGCTTTAAGGAGAAGTTAACTATCGTGGCGATTCTTACATACCTTTTTGTATTTTCGAGAGTAAAAAAATATTTAAATATATTTTTGTGTGTGCAATCCACCGATACGTATTTGGCTAACGGGTTATTTTTGGAATGCCTCTGATAAAACTTTATCCACTGTTTTGAGGTAGCATAAGTACAGACTGTAAAAAATGTAATCTATTTTGCAGATAAGCGTGTCGTCGGCAACCCATTATTGTCCCACTGCTGGGCATGGGTCTTCTCTCAGAATGAGAGAGTTTAGGCCATAGTCCACCGCGCTGGCCAAGTGCGAATTGGTCGACTCCGAGAACTTTTTTTTTTAAAGAACTCTCGGGTGTGTAGGTTTCCTGACGATATTTTCCTTCACCGAAAAGCAGTGATAATTAATGTATAATACGCACATAAATCAGTGGTGCGTGCCGGGGTTTGAACCTCGGACCTCCCGATTGAGAGGGCAAGTTTCAACCATTAGGCTATCACTGCTCCTGATAAGCGTGTACTTATCGTATATCTTTTTATAATTAAACAAGTAACGTAATAATATTATAAGTAGGTAAATGTTTGTTATAACATAATATTTTGTTTGAAGTAATAAAAGCCCAAACAATTTGAGAAAAATATTCTCTGTTATTAAAGCGTGCGCCATAATTTATAAATTATAACAGTTTTATGATCAAAATTTGCTATCATATAATGTTATGGAAGTACATGAAAAACATAGAACCCTGCTTTAATGTTATTGCAACCAAAAGGGTTGCGACTTTTTGATAAATAACTTAAATTTACTTTTTATCGCGGCGACTTCACGAGTTTCTCTTGAATTTAAGACAAACTTACAAAGGTTGATAATATTGCGAATGTGGTCAAAGTTAAAAGATTTTGGGTAAAGCGAGATATTCTTTCTAATAACCACTATGAACCTTCAAAGTGTTAGTATGACTATGATTCAACCGAAGAGGTACCCTGTACCGGTGCCAGACATCCCAATTTTGGCAATTTTTTGATCAAAATTAAATGTCCCGCGCGGGACAGACTCACTCCCGCTTTTCGGGAAGGACTGTATTTTTGCCAAATCTATAAACATACAATTTAAGTTGATCTGCAGTTTGTCGACCAGAAAAAAAGAAGTCGTCAAATCTAATCTTGACCAAAGAGGTCGCCAAATGTAGATCTTTCGTCCTCCGTCCGCACTGTCCTGCTTTTGATTATGAAGCCCGCTTTTTTCAGTCAAATATTTTATAATCCCGACTTGATAAGAAAATAATCTTGATAGGAAAAAAAGAAGCAACGCCTTACCACCCCCACACCTATTTCTAGCAAGAATTAGTTCTAGCGTTTCGGTGGAAGGATGTTGTTGCCGGTTCCCCTTCATATGACGCAACCATTCATAGTAGAAGTGCTTGTGTGATTGAATTAAAATAGAACCCGTGTTCTTTGTAGTAAATTTACCAGGTGGTAGAAGAACCAGTGTAGTTCAACCGGGGAGGTACCACTGTCACACGAATTTCTAGCGTGAATCAGTTCTTTTTTTTTTGTTACGGGGAGGAAACCTTCAAAAGGTACACCGAAGTCTTGGGAAAGACTCCGGGTTATGTGGGATTTTTACCCACTAAAACCTCATCGGTGGCCTTCCTCAGCGCTTGTAGTAGGGAACTCGGAAACCCCAACGGATCGAACCGGTGTCCCCTAGCGCAGCGCCCCTCACGGGCTCATCACTTGGGGGACGTGTACCTTCCCCCTTCACCATCCGGTGCTTACGGCGAGATGCAGCCACACATCCCGCCGTCCTTCTCGGGGAGCGTGAAGCAGTTCTACTGTTTTGATTGAAAATTGTGTTGCCGGTACACTTTTATATGTGGGGACCATCATAGCCCTCTGATCTGAATCAGTATTATTTCATGGTGACTCTGTCTATGAGTTTCAAGTGATTAAAATAACGTTATAGTGAGAAAGTATCGTGAGAAAGTGATAAAGAGAAAGAAGAAAAACTCGTGAGAAAGTCAAACTTACTTACCCGGGAAGGACGCCGGTATGTGTGGTCGCATACCGTCGTAAAGACTAGACGGAGCGGTGGGCCCAGCTTCCCATCTGGGAGGAGCCCGATGGGGCAGTGCGCTCGGAGGATTCCGGTTGAAGTCGTTTCGAGATCCCGGAGTCCTCCTCTTCAGCGCCGAGGACGGCCACCGGGGAGGTTTTAGTGCGGTAAAAATCCCACATAACCCTGCGTCGCTCCCACGGCTTCGTTTACCTTTTGAAGGTTTCCCCCTCGAAAACAAAAAAGAAAAAAGTTAGACATTCTCACGAGTAAATAAATCACCCTGAAGTATAAACCGCTGCATCTTGTGCCTCACGCCATACATTGTCGGAAATAGTACGACGCGAGAAAAGAAACACTTGGCTCGAACTGAAACTTTGTCGTTCCACTCACAACGTTCTGTTAGCCGTTTCTGTACCAATCGGATTTATTTTATTTATCGAAACATCTGTTATGTTACGTCTGTTGTGACCTAATTAGGTTTTGTTGAAATCTAGAAAATTGTAACTTTTGATAAAGTAAATGGGTTTAATGAAATAAAAAAAAAAAGTTACCATAAGATATCTTAGACTGGCTTTAAATTAAATTCAGTAGTTCTGATTCAACCAATCAAAAAAATAATAATTTCCTTTATCAGTCCTCCAAACATTCTGTAAATATGTATATGCAATGTCAGACACATGTTGATTATATGAGAAGGGATAAAATATTGATGCAGGTTGCGTCTCGTACCGTTCATCCGAGACTCCATGGAACTAAAATGACCCCGGTGGGTCTCTTATCATCGTTTATAAAAAGACCACGAGGTTCTAAAGTCGATGATATAAAGACTGCAAGAGCTAAACCAATCAAATTGTTAAGATTCCTGTGACGAAAAAATCATAATTTTTTTTTCTTATGATGGCGTGTGGACGACTACACTCATATGCGTGAAACTTTGTCACGCATAAATGGTTTTCAGTCGTCATTAAGGGGACTAATGGTCGGGAAGGAATTTCGTCGGAGTGAGTTTCCTTGTCGCTACAGCTAATTGTGTCTACGCGTACGCGTGACCTTTGGTGCTTTTTATTAACATGAAAAAGGTAATATTACTATTATCAACATGAAAAAGGTAATATGTTGCATTTTGTGATCATTTGTTGATGTTTAAGGAAAAATCAACTTAATACTCATAATTCCAAAGTTACGATTGGATAAACGGTGCGAATTCCAAAAAATGAAACTAATATAATGAGTGTAAATAGACTGTATAAATAATATAGATATTGCACGTCTCTAACGCGAAGCATTTGTAATAGTCCTCTACTCTCACGTCGCTATCCTTGAGGACTGAGGTTATCTCATATAAAAGAGAGCCAAGTAGTGTCCTCAATTTGTTATTACGTTTTTTAAAACCATCGTTTACGTTTTGCAAATTGCAAGTAACATTGCAAGGTATAGTCTGAAACGATAACGGAAACGTACAATGTAGTTCAAGGTGGTAGAACCAGTGTAGTTCAACCGGGTAAGTACCACCGCCACACCTATTTCTAGCGTGAAGCATTTCTTGCGTTTCGATAGAAGGGTGTGGTTGCCGGCACACTTTCACATGAGGCGACCATCATAGTACTCGGGAGTAGCAACGCATCTGTGATTGACTTTAGATAGAACCAATGTTCTGTATGAAGTTGATTATAGATTATGGGCGGCAGTGACCACTTACCATCAGGTGGACTGCATGATCGTTCGCTTGTTCAGTTTGATAAAAAAAAAACATAATAAACGTACTAAAGGCACAGACCTTAAATCCTCACGAAACTTCACACCAATAACTTTCCTCGGTAATCATTAACGGGTAATGGTCTTGAAGGCATTCGGCGGAGTGACTTTCCTTGTCGCTGGAATTAATTGGCCTTCCACGCATTGCCTTGCTTAAATTGTATGTAAGAATATTGTAAATGTGTGGCATTTTTAATATATATTACTAGCAAAACCCACGACTGCGTTCTGTTATATTCGATTTTCACTTAAGTATAAAACTGTTGATGCAAGCAACGCCAAGCGCGGCCTTATTTCTACAATACCATTTTACACGTGTTTTAAGACAGTCGATAATTGGAAGCCTTTATGTGATGTACTCTTTTGATCAATAAACTTTCTTAAGTGAAGTGATCTCCTTTTTTCTTTTAAAAGAACCTCACGGAACGCCATCCTCAGAGTTCGCATGGTCTACGCGAATATGAATTTATATATTGAACATAAACCATTTTTTTTTCATTTCCCAATTTCATTGAGCCTGCATCAAATTTGGCAGATTTCCAAAAAAAACCTTCAACTCCCATTTTACCTTTTTAAAGATTTATTTTCTAAGTTTCATCAAGTTTGCATCAAATTCGGCTGTCAAACATTAGGGAGACTTATCCCCTTAGGGGACGAATTTCCAAAAATCCTTTCTTATACAACATAGCGCAGAATTTTAAGTTTCTAATCGTAGTAGTTCACACCAACAGCTTTCCTCGGTAATCATTAACGGGTAATGGTCTTGAAGGCATTCGGCGGAGTGGCTTTCCTTGTCGCTGGAATTAATTAGCCTTTCACGCATTGCCTTGCTTAAATTGTATGTAAGAATATTGTAAATGTGTGGCATTTTTAATATATATAAGTAGCAAAACCCACGACTGCGTTCGCGTGGTCTACGCGAATATGAATTAATATATTGAACATAAACCATTTTTTTTTTCATTTCCCAGTTTCATTGAGCCTGCATCAAATTTGGCAGATTTCCAAAAAAACCTTTCAACTCCCATTTTACCTTTTTGGAGATTTATTTTCTAAGTTTCATTAAGTTTGCATCAAATTCGGTAGTCAAACATACTCCCTCCATATTAGGGAGACTTATCCCCTTAGGGGACGAATTTCCAAAAATCCTTTCTTATACAACATGGCGCAGAATTTTAAGTTTCTTATCACAGTAGTTCACGCCAATAGCTTTCCTCGGTAATCATTAACGGGTAATGGTCTTGAAGGTATTCGGCGGAGTGGCTTTCCTTGTCGCTGGAATTAATTGGCCTTTCACGCATTGCCTTGCTTAAATTGTATGTTGCAAATATGCGTCATTTTTAGACATACATATTGAACCATTATCTCGGAGTAAGGGAGTTTCAGACCATAGTCCACCGCATTGGCCCAGTGCGAATTAATGGACTTCACATATTTTTTTGCTGGTTGGTTACATGGTTTGCTCGTCATCTTTTTCCTCGCCGTAAAACAGTGACAATTGATTCCTTAACGCACTATAATCTGCATTACATATATATTCTATTAATTCATTCATTATAAAAAATCAGTGGTGTGTGTCTGGGATTTGAACCTCCGACCATAGATTGCGAAGCAACTATCACTGCTCGATGTTTCTCGAGTTGCTCAATTTGTATGACATTTACGATAAAAAATAAAACATTATTTTCACGTTTATTTAAAAGTATAAAACATTTCATAACTCGAGCTAATCAAAAGACGTTATTCAAGTTTTTTATCATACAAAGTTAGTTCTTGATGTAAGCGATACTGTCGCCGCGGGGAAAACGAGCTGCAATTATACAAGTTTACATGTTAGGGTGTTTACGCACTTTCGTCTATTCAAGCACCGATAGGACGATTAAAATACAAAATTTTCTATACAACATATTTACCGGCACGTATGTACATGCTTTGAAGAATAGACACGAATTGCCTTACGATAAAAACAAGAGTGATACCAGCCTTTTGAAATCGTCTTAGTTCTACGTTACAAAACTTATTTAAGTGCTGTTTCACGTTAGAAATAGCAGGTAGCTGTAATACCTCCCATTACAGCTACCTGCTATTTCTAACGTGAAACAGCTATTCCACCGAAACACAAGGTTTCCATTGAAGAATATGGATATCGGCTCATTTTCATATGCGGCCTTCTTAGTCCTTGACGATCGATGAATGCATCGATGATTGGCTTCAAATAGAACTGTTATCCCGCATAAATAGTTATTATTTGATTACTTAGAATATAAGTTGTATTTTGAGTTATGCTCATATCTAACACATTAGAATACCCTGTAATGTTAGATAGAAGTTTGGATACAATAAATAAATTAACAAAAAAAGTTGCTTACCATTGTTGTCCATGGGCGGCAGTTACCTTTCTAGAGCCTTATACGTTGAAAAAAGTTTCACTTGTATCGTCAAATCCAAATTCAAATTCATTTTACTGCAAGAACATAGTAATATACAATAGGTTTTAATTATTATTTTTTTCGTTGTTTAATATAAACTTATATAAAGTTTTAATACAATGGAAAATAAAAAAGCGGTTGGTCTCTAGTAATACTCCAATTTTAACTGAGGTGAATTACAGATGCATGGGGAATTCTGAATAAAAAGTAAAAAAAAATGGTCCCTAAGGGTACGACGCCTCAGATCAGTAATGGGGCAGCATATTAAACGCTTGTGTGCATTAACCCTAAGGAAAACAAAGTTCCAAAGGTAATTTATCGGCTTACTCTTGAGTTTTGAAATGTCTATGGGATTCTACAAATGAACGTTATACTGAAAATACTTCCTTCAGGAACTGATGTCAATTTATTTTACAATTTGCTTTAAAAGACCGATATGCAGAAAGTATTTTATTGGGTGGTAGGAAGTATTTCGAACAGGTACTACCGTCACACCTATTTTTAGCATGAGGCAGTTCTAGCGTTTTGGAGCAAAAGTGTTTCCAGCTCACTTTTATATGAGGCGACCATCTTAGATCTCGGGAGTAGCAATGCATCTGTGATTGACTTAAAATTAAGCCCTGTTCCATAAGAAGATGCTAACAGATATCCACGGGCAGTAGTTGCCACTTATCATTAAGTGGAGTGAATGCTAGTTTACCTTTAATCAGCAGTGATAGCCCAATGGTTGAAACTTGCCCTTTCGATCGGAAAGTCCAAGGTTCAAACCCGGGCACAACCACGACCACTGATTTTTCTAAATTACATGCGCATAAGAAATTAATATAACTGCTTTTCGGTGAAGAAAACCATCGTGAGGAAACCCACACACCCGAGAGTTCTTAAAAAAAAGTTTTCGGAGGTATGCGAAGTCCACCAATTCGCACTTGGCCTGCGCAGTGGACTATGGCTTAAACTCTCTCATGTCGAGAGAAGACCCGTGCCCAGCAGTGGGACAATAATGGATTGACGATATACGATACGATATACTCATATCTAAATCTTATTAAGTGCAATTTCATATTGATTTTACATAAAGTAACCGAAATTCAAAGAGTTAAAATTTCAAAAAGTGGAGATTTAGATATAACTATTATTAATAGTAGGTACTTATGAGACCCTGATAAAATAAATTTGGAATTAACCGACATGTTTATTGCCATGATAACTTTAACGGTAACTTTTAGTAATATTTTTGTAAGGAGTTGGACTCACTAAGCCCTCGTTACCGCTTTGAAAACAAAATTACTTACTTATAATTTATGTATGACAAAGTACACAATAAATTTGCGTTCTAAGTACAAAGTTCCTAGAAATTCCACAAATTTCCTTTGTAGGAAATCGGAACGAAACGAAAATCCAAAATTAACCGTAAAGTTTATTTTGTCCACATTAAATTTTAATGTGATGTGTTAGTGCTGTTCTTTTAGCAAGAATGGCTGTAGATTTGATTTTACGATATTGATTAATTACTCATTTTATGACTTTGTATCTTAAAAAATCCCTATGATTGTAAAAAATGACTTGAAATATATGATTTTAGACTAATATTATCGCGGAATTGACACATTTTAATACCTGACGGGTACTCACGATATGCGGTTTTTGAATCTTTTTCGAATTTTTGTGCCGATATTTCAACCCAGTTGCATGGATCGTGGTCACGGCGAAACTGTGGTGGCGGGGAGAAACCGTTGACAAGTACTAGTGATACTTAACCTATCTACCCTACGTCTAGTTCGTTTTTCTTTTTTAGGTTCCATATCACGACACACAACACTAAAGAAAAGGATAAAAAGAATTCCAGGACCGCATATCGTGAGTACCCGTCAAGTATTAAAATATGACTTGAAATGTTGAATAAATTAGAGGCGCTATCTTCACACCTTTTTCAACGTAAAAACATCAGTCAATACTGTTGTCTTTCGAGACTATAAACTTTACAGTTAATTTTGATTATGTTAATCATTAAGTAATTGTTGGTAGATGTTTTTGATTATACTGACCGCCTGTAAGATTTCTACTCAACCCCAGATAAGGTTAGAGTCTTACTTGAAGTCGATCTTTAATGCTGGACCAGCAAGGATCAAACTAAATGACCTTGTAAAATGGCCTTACTTTTATCACACCGTTCATTTTTATCTGACTGAAGTAGCAAACGAGCATGCAGTCCACCTGATGATAAGTGGTCACCGCCGCCCATGGACATCTGTAATCAACTTCATACAGAACATGGGTTCCATCTAAAATCAATCACAGATGCGTCGCTACTTCCGAGGATTATGATGGTCGCTACATGTGAAAGTGTGCCGGCAACCACACCCTTCCGTCTAAACGCAAGAAATGCTTCACGCTAGAAATAAGTGTGGCGGTGGTACTTCCCCGGTCGAACTGCACTGATTCTACCACCTTCTATCCACCACCACTACTTCTACCACCTTCTTCTTAAATCGAAGAACATTAATACTTAGAACTGAAATATTACCCAGATATAGGTATCGTGGAGGTACTCTGAAATTATACCACGAGTGCTTCTACTGTCTATCAAAGCCTCTTAGATTGATAGATTTGTTACAAAACACACTATTTGAATTCATGCACTAAAAAAAATTGGGTCACAGGTTATCTAAGCTTTCAAGTACGAAAACAAAGTTCTAAAAATAATTTATCACCTTTGCAATTTAATATACAAATTCCTGGGAGTTTAACAAATGAAATTCTTCGAGGCCAATCTGAAATTAATTCGGAACGCTTATTAAATACTATAAAAACTTTTTAACAAAAAATATCTACCGACTTCCATGTCACAAAAAAGTAAAAAATAATTTAAATATATTTTGGTCTAGAACATACTCAGTACTTAGTACATAGTCCTGAAGTCGGTGCTCGACATATTTCGCTGGACGACGGTAACTACGTCCTATATGAGCACCGACTTCAGAACTATGTACTAAGTACTGAGTATGTTCTAGACCAAAATATATTTAAATTATTTTTTACTTTTTTGTGACATGGAAGTCGGTAGATATTTTTTGTTAAAAAGTTTTTATTTTACACTTTTTAGTGACTATATTTTTATGTTTGTATTTAAATAAAGCCTCTAAGTTTGCTTTGTGCATCTACATATTCACAAAAATTAAACATAAAACACTTTTACAATTCATACAAACAGGGCGCCCCCTCTGGAAGTACCCCTCCATCATCAGGGTTGAGGAGTTGAAGGTCAAATTTTTGATTTTATATTTTTGCTTAGTATTTTCTTTACATAACCGTAAGCACCAAATTGCCAACTTCTATGGTTTAGGATTGAAGTACCCCTCCATCATCAGGGTTGAGGAGTTGAAGGTCAAATTTTTCATCTTATGTTTTTGCTCAGTAATCTTATAACATATACGTAAGCACCAAATGGCTTATTCCTATGGTTTTGGCTTTAAGTACCCCTGCATCATCAGGGTTGAGGAGTTGAAGGTCAAATTTTTGTCCCATGAATTTGATTAACAATTTCATTATATATTCGCAAACATCAAACGACCAACTTTTATAGTTCAGGCTAGCAGTACCCCTGCATCATCAGGATTGAAGAGTTGAAGGTCAAATTTTTCATAGTAAATACCTACATAGTAATTTTATTCTATATTTTACTCAATTGGACTTCTCCAGCTAAGGTTCGGCCGACTATCACTAATTTTATTATTTTGCTCCAAAAAGTTGAAGATCCTATGATTAGAACCTTATCAAACTCTTATCAGACTACCCCTGGAGTACATCCTTTCTAATAAAAAAAGAATCATCAAAATCGGTTGGCGGGATATTGAGTTATTCATACATTTATCGCGTACATTGAAAATGCAAATTTAAGACTTATGCGTTTTTCTTATGGATGCCCTAGTCAAAAAAATACTAAAAAAAAATGGGACCCTATGACACGCACTACCTTTCAAATAAAAAAAAAATCATCTAAATCGGTTCACCCAGTCCGGAGAAATGAGGTAACAAATATAAAAAAAAAAAAAAAAAAAATACAGACGAATTGATAACCTCCTCCTTTTTGGAAGTCGGTTAATTATGACATGATATATTTCAAGAGGTTTTCAAGAGTAAAAAATCATTAAAGTCAGTTGACGAGAAATAATTCCTTGTAATAATGTAATAATTATCTTTTTAATACTTAACGGGTACTCACGATATGCGGTCTTAAGAATTCTTTATAAAAAGAATTCGAAAATAATTCAAAAAACGCATATCGTGAGTACCCGTTAAATATTAAAATGTGTCAATTCCGCGATAATATTAGTCTAAAATCAATTATCTTTACCCTAAAATTGTTCAAAAAAAATATGTTATTTTCTCATTTTTTTATTTCCGACGGGTACAGCTAAGTTTTATTACCTAATCCAGAAATTTCCAAATGAAGGGTATAAAGAACTTTTGTAAAACAAAATTTTCCAGTTTCGATTCCTTCGACATTAAAATAAGTGTACTTCGTATTATTCGAAGGGATTCCCGTAAAAGAGGTATTGAAAGTTTTTTCTTAAGTTTTTGCGATAATTTATTCGTGGGCAAAGGTTACAATTATCCAAGTTTCCGGGGAAACAAAGTTCCAAAGGTAATTTATCGGGTCTCTTTCGAGTTATAAAAAGCCTCGGGAATTCAACAAATGAATTCCCGGGGACAGGCTGAAGTTAATTTTGATTGCTTAATAAGATGTAGGATTGAGTTTGTGTATTTCAAGGGTTTCAAAGGTAAAGAATAACTTTATGAATAAACCGGGAATTAACTGTTTTTTTACGTAATTGCTTACCTATTTTATTGCAAGTACGCGGAAATAAAATCAAGCTCAACCTTCCTCCACTAGGTCCGTTCTTATGCTAAAATTCAAACTAGAAAAATAGCTTATATTACGTTATATCTATATAGCGACTTCCCGCAATTCATCAAGAGATGGCGTTACTAGTATCCTGAAACACGCTATCGAAGTATTCTCAATACCCCGCATATATACAAGTTCCGAACAACGACTGTTGGTGCTCGGCCGCTCCCCAGGCAAGATCACCTAGTCTGACGGGAGATCTCCTTTGGCAAATCTACGTTTACCGTTTATATAGTGTTTTATTTTATCATTGTCAAAGTTGAACTTTGACGTAAAATTTATTTTTATTGTTTCACTGTATGAAGTCTAAACCCTAAATAATCTCTGATTGTATGTAATTTTGTTTTGCGTGGCTTAAGGATATATCAGAGACCAAACCAAAGTAAAGAACTTCCAGTCTAAAACATATCTTCAAAATGTAATGGAGGTAAATAGGACAAAATTCGGTGAAAACCAAAAAAATAACAAAAAATCTTTAAATAAACTAGAGGATCAGACATATTTCTCGGACTATCAAACCTCCTGTATAAATAAATTCATATAAAAATGAAATATTTAAAAACAAGCTTTAATTTCAACGTACTGAAAAGAAAAATATAAAATTGGTTTGTTAACCCCGTCACTTGCGGTATTGTACAGTTTTGTTTAATACCTAATCCAATTTGGATCGACCACAATAAAAATAATTTATATATTGCCTTTTCATTAGAATGAAAGCAATCTAGAGATTGAAATTTAGAAATTTAGAAGTTTCAATCTCTAAATCTCAATCGGACACTGGGAAGTGAAGTTGGTAAAATTCTACTTGCAAAACTGATCTAAACATACTTACTTGCAAATATTGCAAGGTAATTGATATCTTGTTAACACATCCAGTTGATCAATCGAAATAAGTATCATCGATGAAAACGTGAAGTTTTTGTAAAAATCCAATTTCCGCATGTAAACAAGAATCATAACATCATCCCCTATACAGGTAACAAATCTTGACAACGCGTTATACGAACAGTGAACCGCAAAATACGGTCTAGTTTTCAAAAAACTGCACAGCGTAATCGCCCCTATTCTTAAAATTGTAAAGAGAAAAATCGCGTGAACTTTTTCCTATCCAGTTACATAGTTTCAGTCAGATTGTACGTACACGCCTTCGTTTTTAATTTCGCAAAACAAACATTAATTTCCTTCGAAGGAGCGCACTAAGCGCAGTTTCTTTCTCAGAAAAAAAGAAACTTGCAAATTGAGAGTTTCCTTGCATTTTCATAGAATTAAGCGGCTTACACTCGATCCGTTTCATTATCGGAACTGACTTCTTAATCTCAATTAGGAGAAAATACTACAACATGATATTTCCGAGAAAAATAATTCCTTGTCCAATCCTTTTATTACAGCTATCAAATGCTTAGTTTATGACTTTAATGGAGTTCTAACAGGGTTATTTTATTTATTTCTCCTTTATAACGTAGAAAATATAACCTTGAAGAATTCTAATTACATATTTAACGGCAACGGACTTATTTTGTGATCGCGAATTATATATAATGTTTGCTTCAAAATGAATTACTTCAAGGAAAAAAATAAGGATGAACAGCTAGAATTTAAAAAAAACTAGTCACATCGGTCGTAATTCGACCGTTATTTAAATTAAAAAACTAAACTTCAGATTGTCCAAAGTAGTACGAATATTTCTCAAATTCAAATAAAATGTACCTAATTATTTTCAAATAATTTTGAAAGTACCCGTTAAATATAAAAAGAGCAATAGGGGGTATTTTGATAAAGACACTGACATTTCTGACGTTGTGTTTTCATAGTAAGACATTAAATGTTATATTTCGTTTATTATTTATGTGTTTGTGACAAATGCACCTTAGTGTGTGTTATGTGTTTTAGTTGATTTTATGTATTTTTTAAGCATTATTTGAAAAAAATATTAACATTCTGCACTCCTTCTCTACGTCCACTATAACCTTGCAAACTTTCATACTAATCCGTCCGCGGTATATTACTTAAAAATGCTTCACAAATTTTTGCTTCACATATTAATATATAGATATCCACCGATGCTAAATTGCACTATGTGAAGACTAAGTATGTCGTGAGGGATCTATTTAATAATATCCTTAAGAAAATACCAATATCACAGAATATAAGGCAGGGCTAGGTATTTTCGTAACAACCAACTAGTGGGCTTCCGAGGAGCCATCATTAAAAGTGGGAGCTCGAACCATCCATACATCCGGGGAGAAACGGCTAGATACTGGCGTAAGCACTAAAAGGTGTGGTGGGCTTAAACTCTCACCTATATGGAACCCGATGGGACAACGCACTTAAAAGATTCCGGTTGCAATCCTTAGGGTATCTCGGACTTTTCTTTACAACGTCGAGGACGCTCATCTGAGGTGTTTTAGTGATTAAAATCTCACATACATGTCTCTGTATTGCTCGCAAGCAGACGGGAAGCATTTAAATAAAACTTAAAAGGAATAAAAGGTAGCAAGCATAATTACAAAGTCTCGGTGATGGAATTCTGAATTGATTTTTAATCCACCTTAACTTATCCTTAAATATTATTGTCTGAAAATTCTAAAATAAACGTTAGGGCCATGCAATCAATAAATCTTAGTTTACTTTGTTTTCGAGGGGGAAACCTTCAAAGGTACCCGACGTCGTGGGAGCGACGCAGCGTTATATGGGATTCTTACCGCACAAAACCCATCCGGCGGCCGTCTTCGGCGCTACAAGAAGGACTCCGGGATTTCCAGAGGAACGCAACCGGAGTCCCCTGAGTGCGTTGCCCCATCAGTCTACAACCAGGTGAGCGGCTGGGCCTACCGCGTCGTTTGGTCTTTACGACGATATGTGAGCACACATAGTGCCGTCAACCACAGGGTCGTCTGGCTAGACGGTTCGAGTTCCCACTCTTGCCGCCCACACCCCAGAAGTCCCCTTTTCAGTCGCCTCTTACGATAGGCGAGAGATACCGTAGCCCTATTCTGATCCCGCAACTACAGGGAACAATAAATCTTAGCTTAGTGTCATCTACACAACATGCGTTTTCTTATAAATTTTATCGTGGTGCCAGCAACACGCAAGGCTCAAAGTACCTTGTCAAAATATACATCAGCATCAGGGAAGTAGTCGTAAAAATCGTATTTGCATTGAAGTAAACAGGTATTACATATATCGGATATTGGCCAGGTGGTAGGACCAGTGTAGTTCGACCGGGGAGGTACCACCGCCACACTTATTGCTAGCGTGAAGCAGTTCTTTCGCTTTGATGGAGAGGTATGGTTGCCGGCACATTTCTATCATAACACCCATCTGTGATTGACTTCAGATAGAACTTATGTTCTATATGAAGTGGCTTGTAGATGTCAGGGGGCAGCAGTGACCACTTATCATAAGGTAGACTGTTTGCTCGTTTGCTAATAATCAAGGTACTTTATCAAAATGTATATCAGCAACGGACTTGCATTTGTAAAAATCATAATGGCATTAGCGTGTTAAGTAATCAGAAATTGGATCGGATAGTGCGTATAGAGATTTATTTCGTTATGTGAAACAAATGACTAGAAGTTTAATTTCTCAATTTGAAAGGTTTCTGAAATAGAAACGGAAGAGAAAACTGTTTCTGCATCTAATTTAAGAATTTTAAATAAACGTTGATCAGGTGAAATTGTGTTTAAAAGTTCTAGAAAGTAGGAAGTATAAATATAATTTACTGAAACAGATGCTGCTTTTCTCAAGGTATTTTATAGAAATGAATAATAAGATTCGTATCGTTTTAAACTACCTTCTATTTTACTCATTGACAAGGAAGTACTAAGTTCATATTTTAATTGAGCGAAACTGTGACCGTTTCTTTTTTTTTTTTATTTGACTGAAGTAGCAAACGAGCATGCAGTCCACCTGATGGTAAGTGGTCACTGCCGCTCATGGACATCTGTAACCAACTTCATACAGAATATGAGTTCTATCTGAAGTCAAACACAGATGTGTTGCTACTCCCGAGGACTATGATGGTCGCCTCATGTAAAAGTGTGCCGGCAACCACAGCCTTCTATCGAAACGCAAGAAATGCTTCACGCTAGAAATAGGTGTGGCGGTGGTACTTCCCCGGTCAAACTACACTGGTTCTACCACGTTCACCATGACCACGATACACGTAACTGAATTTTGACACACTTTTATATGAGGCGACCATCATAGTCCTCGGGAGTAGCAACGCATCTGTGAATGACTTTAGATAGAACCCATGTTCTGTATGAAGTTGATTACAGATGTCTATCTGGTGGAATGCATGATACCTCGTAAAATTGGATAATGAATCATGACAAATAACAATGATGAAACGGAGTACAGGCAGAGCTTCACAACACCAATTACACCACACACGAGAAAACCCACAGGAATTGCACAGTTAATAATAATTTCATTACAGTTTCAACATTATTTATAAATGAGGGCTAATTAAATGAATAATTTATTCATATTAATATTAATGCGTTCGTGTACCGTAATTAAATATGGATATCGTATGGGTATATGTAATTCCGGCTTTATCGTTAATGTTATAACGATTCGCTTATTTAATATTCTCTTTATCATAAAGTTATTTTATATTATTGCAGGTAACCCATTTACGTTTCATTATTACAAAAAGGCTTCAAATTTGGTGATTATTTAAGTAAAATAGCAAACCATCATGCGTTCCTTCTACCCATTACTGTCACACTGCTAGGCACGTTCGCTCGAACCGTTCGGTCAGTCAATCCCGGGAAGGACGGCGGTATGTGTGGTCGCATACCGTCGTAAAGACTGGACGGAGCAGTGGGTCCAGCCACCTATCTGGGAGGAGCCCGATGGGGCAACGCGCTCGGAGGATTACGGTTGAAGTCGTTTCGAGATCCCGGAGTCCTCCTTTTTAGCGCCGAGAACGGCCACCGGGAGGGGGGGGGGGTTTAGTGCGGTAAAAATCCCACATAACCCTGCGTCGCTCCCACGGCGTCGGGTACCTTTTGAAGGTTTCCCCCTCGAGAACAAAAAAAAAAAAGACACGGGTCTTTAAGGAAGAGTTTAAGGCCATAGTTCACTGCGAATTGGTAATCTTGACGATGTGTTCGTTCACCGTAAAGCAGTGATAATTAATTTCTAATAAGAACATCAATCCAATTTGTCAATAAGATTTTTGTGGTACACTACCACCGGATCCCAACAGAACTCAACAGAGAAGATCCGGCCGAAAACACAGCGAGCTTGTCTGTCATTTTTTAATCTTGTTTTTAAATGGGTTTTAAAAGCTACTTCCTTATAAATTGCCTTACATTTTGCTTAACTAGATAACTGGATGCCTGTTCGGCAAGGGACGCTACATTTTGACATTTAATTCATTATGGAAACGACTGACACATCGGACTGAAAAATCAGTCGCAAGCTGTTTTATCTACATCTAGCGTAAAATAGTTCTTGCGTTTCAATGGAAAGATTGGCAGCTGGCTCAGTTTCATATAAAGTGACCATATATGTCCTTAGGAGTAGCAACGCGTCTATGTTTGGCTTCGGATAGAACCCTTGAGCTATATGAAGTTGCAGTTTGCAATTGTCCATGTAGTAATAAATTACCATTAGGTGGACTGTTTCGTCCTTATAGTTTCGGGATTAGAATAAGGCTACGGTATCCCGCGCCTGTCGTAACAGGCGACAAAAAGGGGCTTCCGGGGTCGCGGGCGGCTAGAGTGGGAGCTTGAAGCGTTCGGTAAGGCAACCTCAGGAAGGACGGCGGTATGTGTGGTCGCATGCCATCGTAAAGACCAGATGGAGCGGTGCGTCCAGCCGCTTACCTAGGAGATGCCCGATGGGGCAAACCGTTCAGAGAATTCCGGTTGCGTTCTATTAGAGATCCCGAAGTCTTCTTTGTAGCGCTGAGGATTGCCTCCGGGGGGGGGGGGGGTGAAAATCCCACATAACCTTTGTCCCTCTCACGGCGTCGGGTACCTATTCAAGGTTTCCCCTCGAAAAAAAGGTGGACTGCTTGTTCATTTGTTTTTTGAATCGGTAAAAAAATATTTTCCTTATAAATCCATTCCTACACCTTGTCGAAGGCCTTATGGGCAGTATGATAATCATCCATCAATCCATCAGCCTTTTGATGTCCACTGCTGAACATAGGCCTCACCTAAATGGCGCCACTCCAACCGGTCCTTTGCCCTCTGAATCCAACGGTTTCCCGCTGTCTTCTTCAGGTCATCGGTCCATCTGGTAGGGGGGCGACCTGTACTCCTTTTGCCTAAACGTGGTCGTCACTCGAGGACCTTCCTTCCCCATCGGTTATCGGTCCTGCGAGCGATGTGGCCGGCCCATTGCCACTTCAGCTTACTAATTTTGAGAGCTATGTCGATAAGCTTCGTTCGTCTACGGATTTCATCGTTGCGAATCATGTCTCGTAGCGAAATTCCGAGCATAACCCTCTCCATAGCACGCTGAGCGACCCTGAGTCTCCGAATGACGCCTACAGTGAAGGACCACGTTTCGGCGCCGTAGGTCATCACTGGCAACACACATTGCTCGAATAATTTCGACTTCAGGCACTGAGGAATTGTGGACGAGAAGATACTACGAAATTTCCCGAACGCAGCCCAGCCGAGTTGGATTCTTCGAGTGACCTCCCTCTCAAAGCTGGACTTACCCATCCGGATCGTTTGTCCCAGGTAAATGTACTCGTCGACAACTTCGAGAGGAGTGCCGTCAACAACTACCGGTACGGGTGTGACATGGACATTAGACATGATTTTCGTCTTGTCCATGTTCATCTTAAGACCCACCCGTTGTGAGGCACTGTTGAGGTCGCCTAGCATTGTGTTGAGGTCCGTCAGCGAATCTGCCAAGATGACTATATCATCGGCAAATCGAAGGTGCGTGATGTGTTCGCCATTGATGTTAATGCCAAGAACTTTCCACTCCATCAGTATGATAATATGAACACGTAAGCCATAAGGCATAAAAATTAAAACTGATGAAATTTTTGATCACCATTTTGCTAATATTATAATACAGAGTACATCTTAATTTAAATAATTTACAATATTTAACGTACATAATGCCATAAGCATTCATCAGGTAGACTGCATGCTCGTTTGCTTCAACTTTAAATTACAAAAGAAAAGTTGTGTTCCGTCGCACTTCCAATCAATCACTAAGTCAGTATTCAATTTATTATATATGACTGGGCCCCGGACAACAACTAAATAAATATATCAGTTGAAGTTTCGTTGATTCGATGAGAATCAACGAAACTTCAACAATAAATTAATATTGACTTTTGTCAGTCTGTCATTTATTATTGTCCTATTGATGGACTTATATTTTTACTTAAGTTAAGTAGTTATATAATTGCTGATAAATATTAACAATATTAGTAAGTTAAAAATTGGGGTTAGAAACTCTGCTATTCGTTGGTCATAAGTTTAATTCTTCCACTTTTTTATCTGACTGAAGTAGCAAACGGGCATGCAGTCCACCTGATGGTAAGTGGTCATTACCGATCATGGACATCTGTAATCAACTTCATACAGAATATAAGGGTTCCATCTGAAGTGCATCACAGATCCGTTGCTACTCCCGAGGACTATGATGGCCTCATGTGAAAGTGTGCCGGCAACCACACCCTTCTATCGAAACGCCAGAAATGCTTCACGCTAGAAATAGGTGTGTCGGTGGTACTTCTCCGGTCGAACTACACTGGTTCTACCACCTTCAAATTGAAATTTAGGCACGGTCCTTAGTTTTTCAAAGTTATGGCACATTTTCATCATATCTTTTAACTTTTTCGCTCTGTTTTCGAATTCAGTTCTGATTCAGACTCCGACAAACTCCAATAAAACTAGTGCTATAAAAAACTTTAAAATAATTAATTTCTAACAAGTGACAATTCTCATACATCTCTTCAAGATGAGAGGGAGAGTGAAATATCGTTAAAATCGCCTCGGTAATTTAAGGGATACTCCGTAATTTATGTGATTTTAGACTAGTATTATCGCGGAATTGATACATTATAATACTATAAATACTACTACTAATATCTACTATACTACTATAAATATCGGCAAAAAGAATTCTATAAGAATTCATAAACCGCATATCGTGAGTACCCGTTAAGTATTAAAATGTACTCCGTAATTTACCCAAAAGATTTCTTAAGTTTTTCTTAACAAGACTTTCTTAACACTTGTAGACAAAAAGGTACAAACGAAACAATGTCGAATTAATTCCAGAATTCTCAAACTCCCTACCTAAACCGTTGCCGTAAAGACCTTAGCGAAATCCGTCGAAATCTTCCAAATTGTTCGAAAGTGAACTTAGTCACCGTTAAATCGGCCATTAGTTTCAAAAACATCGAAATTCAAATTGGTGCTCACAAAAACTCTAACGGAAGCACCCGTCATTGTTATTCTAAATCTACATAATCGGTCCATTTTACGATTTTGTGGAGACGGAAAATTTCCTGCTTTAATAAGAGGAAAAATTGTCGCCTGTTCGAATTTCCATTATTAAAAGTGGGGTGTCGGTAAGTGACAGAAAGCATGAATTGTAACGCTCAATTATAGTAATTGGGGAATCGGATTTATTTGCAGGCGTAGGGTTGGCACTAACAAGGGTAATTAGGGGTCTTTTTTCTTGGATTTCACACGTCAACGTAATGGCGCGGTTAGGGTATATAATCATTTTTATTAGTGTTCTCTTTACGTAAACTTATTTCTTGATGTAGTATAAGAAACGAGACTAAAGCTACTAAACATTTGACAAGTTATAAAGTATTTTGATATTTTTCTCCAGGACTAATCTTTTACATCGTTTTTCTTAACTTAACTTTTAAAAGCCTTGTCTTTTTATCTTTTGCTTTCTATAATTTGTTATTAAATAGTCACATTAAATCAGTGTCACAAATATTTACCTACATAAATTATACTACAGAATAAATGTTGAAAAAGTTTCAAAATCTAGATATACTCGTAAAAAATCCACACATAAAACAAAACCAAATGGAATTAAAACACAAAAACATCTATAAATCGGTGTATTCATCAGGAATGTCTAAAGAAGTGTATATCAATTGAAATTACAATAAGGTGGCAGCCCTATTAAACTCAGAATTTTGGTTTGGTTTAAGTTCCATTTTTGCAGCAATTTAGATGATTTAAGCGCAAAACGTTTGGGCGCTGATATTGAAATTTAAGATTATGTGCGCGAATTAAATTGTAAGCCCAATGTAAACTAATTTGGGTAAAAATGTTGTTATTTTTAGCGAACTACTGAACTATTAGCTATTAGCGGCATTATTGGCTAAATTGATACGAAATTTATATAGGCTCATTTTGCCAATCAGCAATTTCTTAATTATGGTATACTAGTTTATTTCTGCGGCTCTGCTTGCGTTATCACGTATACCATAGTGCATGATGAGTATCATATGTGTGAATCCCGGTCATAAAATATCGCCTAATTAATAAGGGATATTTTTAATATCACTTATTAATTTGACGACCCGCGTGGTGGAGTGGTTACCATACCGGTTTGACGCGAAATGGGTTCCTGGTTCAATTCCCGACCAGACAGGTATCTAAATCATGAGTTTATATTCATGTTTTCAGTCTGGGTGTTTGTGTAGTCGTCTTATGTGTGTCCATGGTACCACCGACACAGGAGAAAATTCAGTGTGGAGCTATGAGTGTAGAAAGCGTATTTATTATGTATCTATTTTAATAACATTGAAATAAAAACTGGCATGTGGTCCACCTGATGGTAAGTGACCACTGTCGCACATGAACTACAGTAAGCAATTCCTACGACCGAAACGCAGGAACTGCGTCATCCTAGAAATAGCTCCCCTGTCGAATTAAACTGATTTTACTTGATTTCTACTCAGATACAATTGTTATAGTAAACTTTCGGATCTTCCTTAATTATTCTCTCTCTCTCATCAACCCATTATTGGCCCACTGCTGGGCACGGCTCTTCTCTCAAAATGAGAGAGTTTAGGCCATAGTTCACCGCGCTGACCAAGTGCAAATTGGTGGACTTAACACACCTCCGAGAACTTTTTTTAAGAACTCTCGTGTGTGTAGGTTTCCTCACGATGTTTTCCTTCACTGAAAAGCCTAGATAATTAATTTCTAATACGCGCATAAATCAGTGGTGCGTGCCTGGGATTGAACCTCGGACCTTCCGGTCGAGAGGGCAAGTTTCAACCATTAGGCTATCACTCTTCCTTAATTATTACGCTACGCTAAGACCTGCATCATTTTATACTCCCAAATTCGATAACAGTGATAAATTCATAAAGCAACTGGCGATAACACCCTATTTTCTTGTAGGCACTGAGATTTCCCTCGCTGTGTTGAGTGTCCTTCAGCTCTCGAGTTGTTCTGCAGCATAATGGCAGCCGCCATTTTGTTGCGCCCTTGCTTAGCTTTTGTGTGACGCGACACGTCTTTATAGGCTAAACTTTTTAAATATATTAGTGTTATATCGATGTATATAGATGTATTTAACAGAGCAAAAGGTTCCGTATACGCTTGTGTCATGATTTTGAGATTTAAATAATTATTTTACAATAAGCCTTCATTTGTAAAGTATCTGGCTGAATAGATGTCAATGACGTGTGGATTAATAAAAACTTTTTAACAAAAAATATCTACCGACTTCCATGTCACAAAAAAGTAAAAAATAATTTAAATATATTTTGGTCTAGAACATACTCAGTACTTAGTACATAGTCCTGAAGTCGGTGCTCGACATATTTCGCTGGACGACGGTAACTACGTCCTATATGAGCACCGACTTCAGAACTATGTACTAAGTACTGAGTATGTTCTAGACCAAAATATATTTAAATTATTTTTTACTTTTTTGTGACATGGAAGTCGGTAGATATTTTTTGTTAAAAAGTTTTTATTTTACACTTTTTAGTGACTATATTTTTATGTTTGTATTTAAATAAAGCCTCTAAGTTTGCTTTGTGCATCTACATATTCACAAAAATTAAACATAAAACACTTTTACAATTCATACAAACAGGGCGCCCCCTCTGGAAGTACCCCTCCATCATCAGGGTTGAGGAGTTGAAGGTCAAATTTTTCATCTTATATTGTTGCTTAGTAATCTTATAACATATACGTTAGTACCAGGTGGCTAACTTCTATGGCTCAGGCTTGCAGTACCCTGCATCATCAGGGTTTAGGAGTTGAAGGTCAAAATTTTAATTTTGTGCCTCTGTTTGGTATTATTTTTACATACCCGTAAGCACCAAATTGCCAACTCCTATGGTTTAGAATTGAAGTACCCCTTCATCATCAGGGTCGAGGAGTTGAAGGTCAAAATTTTAATTTTGTGCCTCTGCTTAGTATTATTTTTACATAACCGTAAGCACCAAATTGCCAACTCCTATGGTTTAGGATTGAAGTACCCCTTCATCATCAGGGTTGAGGAGTTGAAGGTCAAATTTTTGATTTTATATTTTTGCTTAGTATTTTCTTTACATAACCGTAAGCACCAAATTGCCAACTTCTATGGTTTAGGATTGAAGTACCCCTCCATCATCAGGGTTGAGGAGTTGAAGGTCAAATTTTTCATCTTATGTTTTTGCTCAGTAATCTTATAACATATACGTAAGCACCAAATGGCTTATTCCTATGGTTTTGGCTTTAAGTACCCCTGCATCATCAGGGTTGAGGAGTTGAAGGTCAAATTTTTGTCCCATGATTTTGCTTAACAATTTCATTATATATTCGCAAACATCAAACGACCAACTTTTATAGTTCAGGCTAGCAGTACCCCTGCATCATCAGGATTGAAGAGTTGAAGGTCAAATTTTTCATAGTAAATACCTACATAGTAATTTTATTCTATATTTTACTCAATTGGACTTCTCCAGCTAAGGTTCGGCCGACTATCACTAATTTTATTATTTTGCTCCAAAAAGTTGAAGATCCTATGATTAGAACCTTATCAAACTCTTATCAGACTACCCCTGGAGTACATCCTTTCTAATAAAAAAAGAATCATCAAAATCGGTTGGCGGGATATTGAGTTATTCATACATTTATCGCGTACATTGAAAATGCAAATTTAAGACTTATGCGTTTTTCTTATGGATGCCCTAGTCAAAAAAATACTAAAAAAAATGGGACCCTATGACACGCACTACCTTTCAAATAAAAAAAAAATCATCTAAATCGGTTCACCCAGTCCGGAGAAATGAGGTAACAAATATAAAAAAAAAAAAAAAAAAAAATACAGACGAATTGATAACCTCCTCCTTTTTGGAAGTCGGTTAAAAACAAAAAAGTGTGGTCATTGATAACTAACATGGACGCCGTGAAAGTATAATATATATTATTAACGATTATGTAGTGATAATGTGATGTGAAATAAATATGTAACGATAATTTTATGTGAAACAAAAGTGTAGCAATGAGTAGATATGTTTTATTACACTTAATGGTTAGAAAAATAGCTATAAAATGACATTTCGTCTCAAAGTTAGCGTTTTATGTTTTATGATAATTTCCTTTCATATGAGCAGCAGACTACTATTAAAAAAACTTACGTCCAGTAAGGAAATGACATACATCTCTTCGACATTAATTTTCTTTAATTTATTACCAAATAATTTAAAAATACCTGAGTCAAATGTATAAAATAAACTTTATTTCTATATTCATGACTCATACTCCATGCTCTCAATTTTGTCTTAACTTAGAAGACTACATACAATGACGATAAATATACAATGCATGCAGAATAAGACAATTCGTTTGTTACATCAGTCTGTCTATTTAGAATGAAAACCTGAAAACTTCTATGCGTCTTGTTATATAGACCGTTTTTCTACTCAGACTGTCAAAAAATCCAACACAAAATAGCAAAATCAAACATCAAACAAAATTAAATTATGTTACTACATAATAAATTATGAAATAACACAAAATAAAGCCTTAATCAAGGGAAATTCTGAGAGTTTTTCCATATCCTCGCATCAAAGAAGCTACTAGCTGCTTGAGTACTCTATTGTTCTGACATAACGGCGGTCGCCATTTTGTGTCGCCTTTACGCCGTCACGTGTTCTTACGACACCTTTTACAGTACGTTATAACGTTTTTGCTACAAGCTTATTGGGAATTGTTGTTTAGTAAAAAGTACAAGTCAAAGTTTTACTCATACTTTATTTCTACACTTACGCCACACTTTAAAATACCTCGTACCTTGGACGGCCAAACATAAAATCGGTTAGATACATGTATGATATATACAAAATAGATCAGTTATTAAAATATTACTATCTATTTACCTAGAAAACGAACCTACAATCCTTTACGCATCTTGGTATATAGACCTCTTCGTCAAAAGTCTAAACAAAAGAACATATTGTTTGATATTTGATCAAATATCAAGCAATAACATAAAATTATCAAATAACGTAATAAATTATTATCAAATAACCCAAGATAAGGCCTTATTCAAGGGATATTCCGAGTTTTTCCATATCCTCGCATCAGAGAACCCTCTAGCCGCTCGAGTACTCTATTGTTCTGTGACATAATGGCGGTCGCCATTTTGTGTAGCCTTTACGCCGTGAGGTGTTCTTACGACACCTTTTACAGTATGTTGTAACAGTTTTTGCTACAGGCCTATTGGGGACTGTTTACAATTTTTCTCTTTTAAAGCAATCAATTATGATAAAAATGTCTAGATTACTGTTCTTCTAAAATTGCAAAATATTTTAACGTAACAGCAAAATGCCCGATTGTTTAAACTAAATTAACTCAATCGGGCACTTCTCAGTTTGGGTTAAATCTGGGTACAACATTTGACCTAATCATACTTACATGCTTACCCAGAAACATTGCAAGTTATTAAATAATACTATCTACAATCATGAAATGTATTTTATCAAAAACAGAAATTATATAAGATGCTGTACGCAGTGAGAAACATTATTATACAGACTTTTGTGTTATGTTTTTTTACCCTCGCCTTATATCTAGATGTTATTTGGAACTGCCTTAATTGTGTTCATGTTTGATCATAATATTTACAGGAAATGATTTAAGTGTAGGAAAATTCGAACATTATTATTATTTTAGCCCATAAATTCACTGTGCCTAAACTTCTAGGGCACAGGTAAAAGCATAAAATATCTCCATTCGAATGCGTTCGTCCGTGAAATAGACCGGACAAAACTTATTGTCTGATAGAACCATGTCTCTTAGCGGCGATAGTTTGGGATAACTTTCACCGACAATTATTACACTTTTTATTACAGATACGTGTTTAACAAGATGGTAGCTCAAGTGTAGTTCGACTGAGGAGGTACCAACGCCACACATATTTTTAGCGTGAAGCAGATCTTGCGTTTTAATAGAAGGGTGCGGTTGTTCACTTACAAGACCATTTTATTCTTCGATACTAGCAACGCATCTATGGTTAACTTTAAATAGAATGTTTAGATGTTCTATGCAAAATTGCTAAAAAATGTCTTTTTATTTTTGATTTGACTAAAGTAGCAAACTAGCATGCAGTCCACCTGATGGTAAGTGGTCACTGCCACCCATGGACATCTGTAATCAATTACATACAAAACATGAGTTCCATCCGAAGTTAATCACAGATGCGTTTCTACTCCCGAGGACTATGATGGTCGCCTCATGTAAGTCAGCACCCACATCCTTCAATCGCAACGTAAAAACTGCTTCATGCTAGAAATAGACGTGGCGATGACACCCCTCTGGTCAAACTATACTGGTACCTTCTAATATTTAAAAGATAAGTAGACAAAGAAAAATGAGAAAAAAGAAAAAGTTCATTGACCGTGTTGTTTTCTTGGACCGTCAACCTAATGCTTCCATAAGCCTGACTACAAAAGTAACTACTTCAAGCTTTGTAGCATGAGCGTAGTAGAGCCGCGAACTAAGTTTAGTCAGCCATATTCTTTGTCATGAGAATGGTTCTGTAAAGCTTTGCAATTATATTCTCAGTCTTAAGGAACGCCAGGAGTGGCGTTCAGCTTAGCAGGTCACGATACGATTTTAGGCTTGTTCTATCATAAAGAACAAGCTATAAGCGAGGAAGCTTATTTTTATTGAATTATCAAATAATTATGCTATATACCTTTTCGTTGGACATTTGCAACTTCAGAACAAATACGCTAAGCAAGTACAGAAATATAACCTTTATACTCCTTTAAAATAATAAGACACATCGCTAGACGGACAGATAATCCAGGTGGTAGAACCAGTGTAGTTTTTTTTTTTTTTTTATTCAAGGAAAAAAGGGCTTTATCGCTAATGCAATTATGGCGCCCTGGTTATGAAACATTCTAATACAATTAACAAAACAAAATTATCTAACGTCTAATAAGATTGTATAACTTTTTGGCATCATCAGATAATGGATCTACAAGCATACTGTTGCAGTATCCGATCAAATTAAAATTAAGACAGACGTTTTGCCGCAAATTGCTATTCTGCACACATTCCATCAAAATATGATAAAGGTCATCAACGACATTACAGGTTGGGCAGTTTGGTGACGTATTTTTACGCATCATATACAAAAATCTATTACATGGAATGTGTCCAGATCGCATTCGCAAAGCTGTAACCGTCTCAGTTCTATTTAATACTCTGGTATCTATCCAAGAGTACCTTAAAGGGTGTGGCTGGATTGTGCGGTACCATATGCCTTTTTCTTTAGATCTTCTATCGAAATATTCTTTCCAGATATTATAACAATGTAACTTTAACAAGGGTATGTAACTTTGAAATGAAGGGGTAATTTTTAATTCGACACCATCAGTAATAGCCTGTTTCGCTACCAAATCAACATTTTCGTTGCCCTCTATACCAATATGAGATGGTACTAATATACTACGACAGTTTTACTACAATGATGAACTCTGCTCATTAACGTGCGTCACTCCTAGACGTAGACTAAGAGGGCGGTGATGTTTGCAGCATTATTCATTACTGAGTCATCGCTTCGCTACGAATCAGAAGCCCTATAGTATGACTAATGTACATTATTATATAAGAATACTCACTATTAACTAATTATTGCAGAGTTTTCAAGGTAGAACCAGTGTAGTTCGACCGGGGAAGTACCACCGCCACACCTATTTCTAGCGTAAAGCCTTTCTTGCGTTTCGATAGAAGGGTGTGGTTGCCGGCACACTTTCACGTGTGGCGACCATCATAGTCCTGGGGAGTAGCGACGCATCTGTGATTGACTTCAGATGGAACCCATATTCTGTATGAATTTGATTACAGGTGTCCATGGGCGGCAGTGACCACTCACGATCAGGTGGACTGCGTGCTCCTTTGCTACTTCAGTCAGATAAAAAAGGGCAAGAAACGTCTTCAAGTAGCGACCACGATTAGGTAAAAAGAACACAGGTCACCAAATGGACCGGTGACCTGAAGCAGACGGCAAGAATCCCTTGGGATCAGAGAACACAAGACCGATTGTCTTTTTAAAATTACCTTTCATTAATTACGTTGAAAAAAGAAAATAATTGATTCGGCATCTGATTGCGTCGGCCATATTGAATATAGCATGACGTCACTAAGCTAATCATGGTTGATTATGCACGCATTGATTATTATGCACGCATGCATAAATTTCAACTCAGTTGAGGTTAACTATTCTGAAATTCAACTACAAAATGTAAAACTTTTTGAATGTTGTAAATGAATTTTGATTCTTTGTCAGTAATGGTCAACTCTTATGATTACACAAAGCTGTTAAGTAATATTATATGAAATCCTGTGAAACCATAGAACCAGTATAGTTCGACCGGGGAAGTACCACTGCCACACCTATTTATAGCATGAAGTATCTCTTGCTTTTCGATAAAATGGATGTTTTTGCCGGCACATTTTTATATGAGATGCCTATCTTAGTGCTCGGGAGTTGCAACACGTCTATGATTTTTTTTTTGTAGTTGAACCTTACGATAAGGCATACGGGCAACCTGATGGAAAGCAATCACCGTCGCCTATGGACATTTGCAACACCAGAGGAGTCGCCAATGCATCGCCAGCTTTGAAGGAGGGCTCATTTTACACCTTGAAGAACCCTATGTCATAGCACTCCGGGAATACCTCAGGAGGAAGCTCATGAAGCCTCAGAAGATTTACTTTAGGCGGTACCTTTATTTATGAAGTTGCTTACAGATGTCCTTGGGCGGCAGTAACCACTTACCATCAGGTGACATGTTCACCTGATGGTAAGTGGTTACTGCCGCCTCTACTTACTCGTTTGCTACTTCAATCCAATAAAAAAATATCCTTGGGCGGCAGTAACCACTTACCATCAGGTGGACTGCGTGCTCGTTTTCTACTTCAATCCGATAAAAAATCTCAGTTAACAATATCAGGAGATAATACGGTGATATATATTCATTCGTATAGATACGTATCGATACACAATCTCAACGATACTCAACTCAAGCACGCTCCGTTGCTAGTTCCAGATAATCTAGTTTCCTGAAACAATGGGTTGTGTCTTTTAAAGATGGCGGTTCTTCGTGTCGCTGGATACAGTATTCGTGTAGTTTTTTATCACTACATAGTATAAAACAAAGTCGCTTTTCGCTGTCTGTCCCTATGTATGCTTAGATCTTTAAAACTAAAACTAGATTGATTCGAGAGGAAAGTTTTTATGTATAACTAGCAGAATCGACGCATCTTCGTTCGCGCAGACTATAATGTAATCTATCCAAACATAAATTTGAGCACCACTCCTGGATATGTCCCTCCCCCCATTCGTAATGGGGATTTGGTCAATAGTCATAGTCAGCAGTGAATATTGATGCTATTCCGATAGTAGTCTCAAAAAATTTTGCGACGACTGCTTTTGTAAGGGTACACTGATCATTGTGCGGCAGCGGTGTCCAAGTCTTTCGTAAATGTTGATAAATGTTCTCTTATATTGTAGAACATTTTTTGTTTTATTATCAATAGATATCGCAGTGTATGCAATGAAAAAAAATTGAGCAAAATTTTTGACACTTTGAATCACATTACTCAAGTTTTAGCAAAGACGCCTTATATATTCTAGTAATAAAAATAGCCTATGTTTTTCAGGGATGATCTATCATTCCAATGGTGAAAGAATTTTTAAAATCGGTTTAGTAGTTTTTAAGTTAATTCATGACAAACATACAAAAATACAACGTTTTCATCTTTATAATATTAGTATAGATACGTGTATAATATAGTTAGGGTTGCCACCGTTTTTTCAACGATTAAAGTACATTGGCTACAAAAGGTATAAAGAAAAAAGTACGTAGCTTCAAAATAAAGTACTATTTATATTATTACTTAATTTTTGGCTCTGGGATACGTTTAGAACTGTGTGAGGTGATAGTAGGCAAAAAAAAATATGTAGATAGTAACTTGGCGCCAATATTTTTAAAAAAGGTCACCTAATGTAAATGTTCTACTACTTTCTAAATAAGGTAGCTACGGAAACCTTGTGATTAAAGGAATTTTAGTTTACTGATTATAATCAAACTTTTAAATCCCAGATATACAAAATAAAGTATTTTCGCGTACTTTATTTTCCTCATAAAGTATAAAGTACAATGGCCCCGAATAAAGTACAATCAATCAATCAATCAATCAATCAATAGTCTTTATTTGCATATAAATAAGGTACATAGCGGTCTTATATATTAATTACACATCCTCTTATTCTACCTTAAAGGCATGCAAATACAATACTTTATAATAAAGTACGGGTGGCAACCCTAAATATAGTAGAGAAGGAGTGATAATTTTAGATTTTTGAATTTTAGGTGGAACGAAGTTCGCCAGGTCATCTGGTATTTTTATATAATGTTATTAACATTATAATTGGGATAGTTTGTAAAGTGTTTGTTTCCCTTTCACGCAAATCTATTGGTTTGATTTTGCTTAAACGTAGATGTAAGATAAATCATAGGGTACTTATTTATGGCAATGCGTATGCGTATGTAAAATATGTATTTTTAAACATCTTAGAACTCTTTGTGATTTAACTCCGGAACCGCCACGACACCTATTCCTGCCACCTTCCTACAACCCTGTTTTGTCTAAAGGATGTGCTAAGGGAGACAAACTCGTCCGAGGCGCTCCAAATTTTTCCTCTGGGCACATGTGCCTAATCTCAGTTAAAAGTCTGAACTTATATGGGGTTGATACGGTTCTTCCTAGATGACAGTGGTCACTTAACATCGGATTACCAGCATGTCCGTTTGCTACTTATATGTTTGCATAATAGATTCTAACGCTTTACAGGAACTTGAAGGCCATTTAAAACACCGTGCCAAAGTGTCTCCCGTCCTATACTCATCAAACTCAAAAAGAACATTGCTTAACACTGTCAGAAATAGATGTAATTATAGTGCTTCTGCTCAATATCCAAAACACTACATTTACTACAATAGTCTTTTTAAATATTAAAGCTATCTAAAATGCTCTGCTCATAAAATGTGGATTGACATTCCGAAAATCACTCAACATGTTTGATAAATCCCTATAGACCCAACGCCTCAAAAGACGACCGAAAATAATAACTTCCGTACCAAATTCACGACACGAAAAGTCACTTCACCCAAAATGCCTCTGAGCGATAGTTACCTGTGAAAGGTAAAGTTATTTGGAAATAAAGAATTTTGTGTAAAGCTTACCGAACGCGATGGTGTGAATTGTTAATTGGTTATACAAAACAACGTTGGACGGTCAACAGCTTGATGGGTGACCGTTGTATCCGGTGACTTTCATATGAGGTGTTCTTTCGAGTAACATTACGTCTGCCATTCACCTTCAGATGGAACCCATGTGTAGTGTTGTCGTAAGCTCGGAGGTGATTGAGAGGCGTGTTTTTTTTATCTGACAGAAGTAGCAAAAAAACATGCAGTCCACCTGATGGTAAGTGGGCACTGCCGCCCATGGACATCTATAATCAACTACATACAGAACATGGGTTCCGTCTGAAGTCAATCACAGATGCGTTGCTACTCCCGAGGACTATGATGGTCGCCTCATGTGAAAGTGTGCCGGCAACCATACCCCTCTATCGAAACGCAAGAAATGCTTCACGCTAGAAGTAGGTGTGGTGTTAATGGATTGATGTCTTTATTATTACTGTCTTAATACTACTATAACACTAACTTATATAATGTACAGCTTAGCTCCACACATGTTCTGTATCAAGTTGCTTAAAGTTTTCCATGGGCGGCAGTAACTCCTTACGATCAGGTGGACTGCTTGCTTATTTGCCACAATACTTCTATTCATCCTCCAGTCTTTGGAGGTTTAAACCAGAAAAATATCTAACCAATAATTCGGAGTTTTTGCCAATAGTCATAAAACTTAAACATCTTTTTCACTTCACTTATAACTTTTAGATTTCCATTTTAGAGTTCCGAAAAAATATCTTTAAAAACGGTAAAAAATCTCGTTATTATGGAAGCCCCTTTTAAATATATATTTTATTCTGTTTTAGTGTTTTTTTTATAGCGGCAACAGAAACACATCATCTGTAAAATTTTCAACGGTGTAGCTACCATGGTTCTTGAGACAGCTTGGTGACAGACAGACGACCAGATGGACAGACGGACAGCACAGACTTAGTAATAGGGTCCCGTTTATATCCTTTGGATACGGAACCCCAATAATTATATTACCAGCCTTCAAACCTAAACTCAGCTGCGCTTGACACTGTTATAAAGCGGAAGTTGACGGTAGTTTGGAGTGGATTGGTGACAGACAGACGCCCAGATGGACAGACGGACAGCACAGTCTTAGTAATAGGGTCCCGTTTATATTCTTTGGATACGGAAACCTAATGATTATATTACTACAGCCTTTAAATCCAAACTCAGCTACGCTTGACACTGTTATAAAGCGGAAGTTGACGGTAGTTTGGAGTGGATTGGAGACAGACAGACGACCAGATGGACAGACGGACAGCACGGTCTTAGTAATAGGGTCCCGTTTATATTCTTTGGGTACGGAAACCTAATGATTACATTACCAGCCTTCAAACCTAAACTCAGCTGCGCTTGACACTGTTATAAAGCGGAAGTTGACGGTAGTTCGGAGCCGAAGCACAAAAGACACATATATAATATACCATTTTTATTATGAAAACAACGAACAAGGAAACAGCTGTAAAACCTTTAATAACTAAGGCAATCATTAATTTCTACATTAATCGAAGGCAAACATATAATGTACCTTTCAAAGCCTCATTATTATCGGTTTGAAAAATTGCACCATTTTATACCATTGAAAGCCTTAAAATGAATAGAGTGGATTTCTTTGGGCCCAAATGATAGATTACTTGTCACTTTGATTAAGGAAGGTAGCGATTAAATAAGACTAATATTGAATTGAAAACTCGTATTTTTTTAGCAAAGAGAAATTTATTATCGTCTTTTATGAACAGACTTTTATTTTTTATTAGTAATCGTTGTGGGAGATTTATTAGGGATGGGCCTTTATGTTTATTTAGGTTGCGATCGATCTTAGAAGTATTTTCACAAAGGAAATTATATTTTTCTTGCTAAGTATTTTTTTTGCTATCATTTTAACAAAGAAAACGTACTGATTGTCAGTTTTGTAATTTATGTTATTTTGTGGTAATATTTTGGTATATCTTGTAATAGTAGTAAGCGACTGGTAATATTTTTTTATAAAGAAAAAACCGGATTTGCCTTTTTTATCCGTACATAATAATAATAATAAGTAAGTCATATAAGCCATATATTCATATATAAACATACATATTATACTCATATAACCTTATATACGAGTATATATACACATGCGTGTATGAATGATTGTAACCCTTACAATATGTTATTTTCATGTTTATGCACATTGTTAAGTTCGCTGTACTTGTCTATAATTAGAATTACAAGTTTATCATATATATGGCCCTATATTAGATAGTAACTTGTCAAATATGTAATCTAGTTGATAAGTCAAATAAATAAATAAATAATAATAATTTATTTCAGACTATAAAGTTGTCCATATTATTGTTAGTATACAATTTAAACTTTAACTAGATGAGTATACACATAGATAAAGAAACTGATTTTTTACATTACACTAATTCAAAACAAAGTGACCCAAAAATAAATATGCCTGAGTATGAACGCGTCAATTTATAATCGAGGATCTTAAAGGTACTACATAAAATTTGAGATTTTCGTGACTGGGTTGCTTGTAATATAAGGCCTATCTTTAGGGCTTTTGTCGTAAATGGTCGCCCATCGATTAGTCACTGTTAAGGTCTATATTTCAGTAAATTACTTTCAATCTTCGCCAATAATTAGAGGGCTACGTAAATCAATCCAGTTTGAGAGGGCAGCCTATTTCGAAAACATACGGGATGGGGTTTTGAAGACAATGTTTCTCTCTTGTTCGAATGGAGCAAATGTTGTAAGTGAAGTCATGAGGTGCAAATAACCAACCAGCATAAAGCTGAGAAGGACCCATTTCATGATGTATACCACTCACGCATGTAATGGTAATTATTAATATATTATTGTGGTGTCCTTAACTGTGTGGGTGTGTGAAGAACCAGTGTAGTTCGACCGGGGAAGTACCACCGCCACACCTATTTCTAGCGTTGCCGGCACACTTTTACATGAGGCGACCATCAAAGTCCTCGGGAGTAGCAACGCATCTGTGTTTGACTTCAGATAGAACCCATGTTTTGTATGAAGTTGATTACAGATGTCCATGAGCGGCAGTGACCACTTACCATTAGGTGGGCTGCATGCTCGTTTGCTACTTCAGTCAAATAAAAAAAAAACACCGTATTTACAATATTAAAATGATGCTTAAGAATTAGTCGATCCTTTATTGTTCCACTGGTGGCGATAAGTCTTTTCTAATATTGAAAGAGTTTTAGGTCATAGTCCACCGTATTGGTCAAGTGCGAATCGGTAGACTTCTTACATCTCTCGGATTTTCTTTAAATAACTCATGCGTGTAGATTTCTTCATGATATTTTCCATCTTCTTAAAGCCATTATAAATAATGTATAAGACTCACATCATTGTAGAAAAATATGTGGATTTTAAATTATTAAGCTGTCACTGTTCTGAAGTGTTTATGATCTAGTCTAGAAATAAATAATGAACCTTTTGACAAAGGGGTATCTCCCGCCAGGCTAGGTGATCATGACTGGGGAGCGGCCATGCTCCGACAGTCGTTGTTCGGAACTTGTAATATGCGGGGTATTGAGAGTACTTTGATAGCGCGTTTCAAAATACTAGTAGCGCCATCTCTTGATGAGTTGCGGAAGGTCGCCACAAACCTATTTTATTAGGATTATTGTAACACAAGTGTCGTCAATCCAGTATTGTACCACTGCTGGGCACGGGTGGTCTTTCTGAATGAGAGAGTATTAGGCCATAGTATACCGTGCTGGCTAATTACTGTAGACTTCACACACCTTTGAGAAGTTTTTTTTAAAGAATTCCCGGTTGTGTTTTTCACGATGCTTTCCTTTACTGTAAAGCAGTAATAATTGACTTATAATACATAATTTTAGAAAAGATGTGTGTCTAAGATTTGAACCTCGGACCTCCCGATTGAGAAGGCAAGTTTCAACCAATCAGGCTATCACTGCTCCTATTGTAACACAGTACAAATTATTAAAGTATGGCAATTGTCAGAAACAAATTAAACGCATATACTTGATTTTCATGTCATATACTTAGTCTTAAATTGTATTCTTAATTTGCTACTTTTTATTACGCGTGACGAAGTCTAGTAGAAAGTAATTTTCTAGCTGGTTAGATACCAACGCTTTATATTAATGTACAGATTTCACAGCAAAATAAGGCTTTATTAATTGAATTACGTTGCTAAGTACATTTTGCTTTGTGTACAAAATAAATTTTTACTTCAACACGGTTGTAATTTATAACGCTTTGTAAAAACTTTGTCCAAGGGTTCTTTGTTTCATTATAAAATATAACGTATAATTTAATTTACTTCGCAGATAATTTTCAAAGGTAAATATTTTTCAGTCCTGTTAAATTGTAATTGGTGTTCTTCTTTAATAATGCGGTAAATTAACCTTAATGTTATCTTTGTGTTACTATTGAAGGTGGTAGAAAAATCAGGTCCATTCATTTTATTTGCTCGATTACAGAGAGATGGCCTATTTCTTTCTACGCACTTCTTGCGTTTCGGTGGAAGGGTGTGGGTGTCAGCACACTTTTATATGAGGCGACCATCGTGGACCTCAGAATTGACAACGTCATCTGTGATTGACTTCAGATGAAACCCGTGTTCTATGAGAAATTCAATACAGCTGTCCATGGGCGGCAATGGCCGCTTACCATCAGGTAAATTGTATGCTCGTTTGCTACTTTAATCATATCTTCGTTTGCTACTTCATCTTAGTCCTCGGGAGTAGCGACGCATCTGTGATTGACTTTAAATAGAACCCCATGTTCTCTATGAAGTTCCTTATAGATGTCCATGGGCGATAGGAGCCACTTACAACCTTTTTTATCCCATCTAAAAGGAAAGGAGCACGCAGACCGCCTGATTTAAAGTAACTGACTGCTTTTACGTTATTCTGATATGATTTAAAGTCAACGATAGATGCATTGCTACTCCAGAAAACTAAGTTTTTTGCCTCATATGAAAGTGAACTAACAACTACACCCATCCATTGAAAAACAAGAACTACGTTACGTTAGAAATAGATGTGGTTTTCGAGGTGGTAGAGCCAGTGTAGTTGTACCGGGGAGGTACAACCGCACTGCCACACCTGTTTCTAGCGTGAAGCATTTCTTGCGTTTCGTTGGAGGCGACCATCGTTGTCCTCCGGAGTAGCAACACATCTGTGATTGACTTCAGTTGGACTTGGAATGCATGTTCTGTATGAAGTTTATTACAGATGTCCATGGGCGGCAGTGACCACTTAGCATCATGTGGACTGCGTGTTCGTTTGTTATTTCAGTCAGATAAAAAAGTGATAAAAAAAGATTCCCGGAGCGCTATGACATAGGGTTCTTCAAGAAAGGTGCGAAAAGAGCTGTCTTTCAAAGCCGGCGATGCATTGGCGACTCCTCTGGTATTTTAAATGTCCATAAGCGACGGTGACTGCTTTACATCAGGTAGCCCATCTGCCTTATCGTTAGGTTAAAGTATATAAAAAAAAGATGTGGTGGCACATCCCCAGTCCAACATTCCGGTTCAATTCAACAACCGGTTCTACCATTTAGAAATCATATGTCATTTGTATCGTGTTCTCTCAAATATCCCCCCGTGTTTTTCACTGAGAGACTTCATTAAGGTCGAATGCAGAAAGGATTGGAAATTCATTAATTAAAAGGGCTTTGGAATATTTATCGCCGAATAGATGAACCGTCGGCTGTAAGTTTTCAATTGATACTTGGGGAAATCGAATGCCCTAGTTGGCGTTTCGTTGATTGACTGTTCTTAATTATATTTGAAACTCGTTCAAGTAATAGATCTGTGTTTCAATACGCCTTACAATATATCTATACTAATAGTATAAAGCTGAAGAGTTTGTTTGTTTGTTTGAACGCGCTAATCTCAGGAACTACTGGTTCGAATTGAAAAAATATTTTTGTGTTGAATAGACCGTTTATCGAGGAAGGCTTAAGGCTATACAATTATATTTATTGGTTAGATATATTTTAGAGCAAAATATTAACCTCATGTTGATCCACCAGCAGTATATGCCGCATGCGCCGTCGTATACGATGAAGTGCAATAAAAACTGTTATATTTTTTTACAAGACACAGGAGCAAAATGGGAAGAGTAGGTCAATGTGAATGAAAACTTTCAATTTCCTAGATCATCCACATATTAGGTATCTTTATTACGTGGGTGAAACCGCGGGTACTGCTAGTTTCCTATAAAGCGACGTCTTTTGTTGTCTTCTGGTTTAAAGGACGGAGGGAAGACATATTTGAACGAGGACGTGCCACCGCCTGTCTCTAATATTTTCATTGTATTATTTATTTATAGAGATAGAGCAGTGATAGCCTAATGGTTGAAACTTGTTCTCTCAATTGCGAAATCCGAGGTTCAAATCCAGGCACCACTGATTTACGTGCGTCAAAAATCTAAAGTTATCATTATTTCTCCTCTATAGTATGCATGTATTATACTTACAAAGGAAGGTTTGTATGTATAATAATTAAATAATTAAATACTTGAATCATTCTATGCATTAAAAAAAACTGCATTAAAATCCATAGCGTAGGTTTAAAGTTCTAAGCATACATAGAGGCAGACAGCGGGAAATGACTTTGTTTTATACTATGTAGTGAAGAAAAACGACTTATCCGAGGCATTCGAGCTTAGTCCTTAGAGGTAGCGTGTGGCCAACTTCAGATAACAGTCAATGTTTAATTAGGTCTAAAGCCTATTTTCCTTGACTAATCGAGATAAACGAAAAATATTTAGTTTAAAATTTGACCCAGATACCTCTAATTAAGAAGTTATTCATGCTATTAACAATATAGCCTAAATCTACAAAACAAAACCCAAATTAAATTTGAAATTCTTGAAAATATCAAAAAAATCTTAGCTTATTTAGCGGATATAAAAGGCTAGATGTAGCTAAATTTGTGAAGGACTATAAAAAAATATAATAACTGAAATTATACATTGTAAATGCTTTTTTTTTCTCGAGGGGGAAATCTTCAAAAGGTACCCAACGCCGTGGGAGCGACGCAGAGTTATGTGGGATTTTTACCGCGCTAAAACCCCCCCGGTGGCCGTCCTCGGCGCTATAAAGAGGACTCCGGGAACTCGGAACTACCGCAACCGGAATCTTCTGAGCGCGTTGCCCCATCAGGCTCCTCCCAGATGGGCGGCTGGGCCCACCGCTCCGTCTAGTCTTTACGACATTATGAGTCCACATATACCGCCGTCCTTCCCGGGTTCGCCTGACCAAATGGTTCGAGCTCCCACTCTAGCCGCGTGCAACCCCGGAAGCCCCTTTTAGTCGCCTCTTACCACAGGCAGGGGAAGCCGTAGCACTATTCTGATCCTGGAACTACAGAGACAACATTGTTAATGCTTACATACAATATATAAAATAGGTTACATATTAAAATATGTGACTTTTTTGGAAATCTATATATGTCTCGAACACGAAAATAGAAGAAAATTCATTGTTACTTTTTGCTTTACACTGTGTAATACCCAAAGTGCTAGTTAACAAAAAATTTAAAATAGATGAAAGGCCTATAAAGTGAGCAACACAATAAAGCCTCAATTATAACATCAGTGTAACAGCGACTCTCTAAGGGGCGACGCAACAATAAAACTTGCCCCAGGAATGGATTTAACATGTTGTGCCACACACTGACTCTAAATTTTACTTTACCCTATTTAGCGGGTATGGATGTAATGAGACTAGATGTGACATCAAGTTTGTAAAAGATAGCATTAAAAAATCTAGAATTAGTCTGATTTTAATGATTGTGGCTTCACGGAATGATAATTAAATTAATCAAAGAATCTTTACCAGCACAGATCAACTAGTTCATATACAAATTACAAATATTTTAAAGGTGGTAGAAAAAATATTTATATGTAACTCACAATTTGTAAGCGCCCTCGTAGGTCTGTACAAAATAAAGTCATTTCATTGACTTCAGATAGAACCCTGTTTTGTATGTTTTATATGAAGTTGCTTACTGACCATGGGCGTAGTAATCACTTATCAGATGTAACCGAGTAGTCCACACGCTCAGTTGCTGCTTCAATCGATTAATCAAAATCTCTTAAAATAGAAGAAATTCAAGGTGGTAGAACCAGTGTAGTTCGACAGGGGAAGTACCGTGCCACACCTATTTCCAACGTGAAGCATTTTTTGCGTTTCAATGGAAGGGTGTGATTGCCGGCACACTTTTATATGAGCCGACCATCTTAGCCCTCAGGAGTAGCAACGCATCTGTGATTAACTTCAGATAGAACCCATGTTCTATTTAAAGTTGCTCACACATGTTCATGAGTGGCAGTGACCACTTACCATCAGGTGGACTGCATGCTCGTTTGCTACTTCTATCAGAAAAAAAAAACAAATAAAACAAGAAAATTGGAGAGGACTCGAGGTAGATCTTTTTGATACTGTACATGCTACTAGTTGCAATTCTTATTGTAGAGGTTATCATGCTTTCAACAGCATTCGAACTTTATCCTAAAGACTAGCAAGTAAGATAAGATGCGTTGGTAATCGACGTTTAGGTAGAATTTTACCACTTACCATTGTATACCACTTCATTACGGAAATATGATTAGATTTTTTGCAATGTGACGACTTTACGCATCTCATCAAGAGATGGAGCCCTTTTTATTTTGAATCACGTGACCATAATTTCCTGTATATGTATGTATAAGTTCAAACTATTGGAGTATGGCTGGTTCCCAGTTGCGATAAACTTGCCTGACAGAAGATCTCTGTTTACTAAGATTATAGTTCCTAGGAAATCCAAAATTATAAGCATAGAATTTAATAACGTAATCTATTTTGGTGTAAAACATTGCAAAACAAATTCGCTTGTATACAATACTGAACTGTATTAAAATATTGAACTGCATAGATTTTCTAAGTAACTCCTGAGGTTTCACCCGCTTAGCTTAGTTCATATTTGTAGACGAAAGTCTACAAATATACATATAATGATGTTCCTTTGTTCATAGGTAATAAACTATGTGTGTGCCAAATTTCAAAGTAATCAGGCCGGTTTTGAACGATTTTAAACGATTTAACTTAAACTTAATCTTTTATAACATTAACTAGTTGACCCGGCGAACTTCGTTCCGCCTAAAAGTACAAAAATCTAAAATTATCAGTGTTTCCCTAGTATATTATGCATGTATTATATATATTGGCTTGGTGGTAAGATCTCTGTTGGATCTGCCTGGCTAGCTACCACCCCCAGGTCAGAACCTACCGTTAATAGCGACTCGTCGTGTTTCGGTAGCGTACCTGGGAGCCAGTTTATCCCCCTTCCTCCCCCCTTTCCCCTCCTTTTGCGGTGCCTCCGACCACGAGGTCAGACGTCGGAAGATACGAATCTTCCGGGGCCGCTGGGTGCTTTAGGCACCGATGCCCTCGGAGGCGTGGTGTATTGGCGCGGGGGCCAGGGAGACCCGGTGAAACGGTTTTCCGCTGGCCGCCCGCTGGTTAGTTGGGGACCCGAACCCGGGCAACACTGGCAACCTCTGGCCCGGGAGGCTGTCCCGCCAACCGGTGTAAAGTCCTGTTGCATGGCTGCCTTGCCGGAGTAAGAGACCGGTGTGGAGCCAGGCAGTCGTGCACGGGGGGGACCGGGGGCCCTTCCGTCCCCCGCGCCAGCATCCCACATCACTTCCGTAGGCACGGTGTTGGGAGACCCACATCTTGACCTGTGAAGCGTTGACGGAGCATTGCAAATCCTTTCTAGTCCCTACTCTTTTTAAAAAAAATCAATGGCAAGGCGAAAAAAGAAAAAAGTATGCACAGCGGCTACTCCTTCCACACTTATTGTGGACATGTGCAATATCAGGGGGGTCCATTCCAATCTGAATGCTGTCCATCACCATCTCGAGACGGCAAAGCCGGCTTTTCTCTTTTTGACGGAGACGCAAATATCAACTCCGGACGACACATCGTATCTTCAGTACCCCGGCTATAATCTTGAGCACGCTTTTAGGCGTCGAGCCGGGGTTTGTGTGTATGTTCGGGGAGACATCTGCTGTCGCCGTCTCGCCTGCCTGGAAGACAAGGACCTATCCTTGTTGTGGCTGCGCGTAGACGTTGGGGGGCATACCCGTATCTACGCGTGCCTATATAGGTCCTATAGCGGAGATGTAGAGACAACTCGACTATTCGAGCACGTCCAGTGGGCGACCGACAGAGTGCTGCAGCAGTGCCCTTCGGCGGAGTTAGTGATTTTGGGTGACTTCAACGCTCACCATGTTGACTGGCTTGGTTCCCGTGTCACTGACTTCGCCGGGAGGACTGCATACGACTTCTCCTTGGCAAATAGGCTCTCTCAAGTTGTACCCGGTTTTACTAGGGTACCTGATATAGAGACCCATACTGCTTCCTTGCTAGACCTTCTGCTGACTACCCACCCTGCGGATTACCAAGTGAAGGTCGGGGCCCCACTAGGCACTTCTGACCATTGCTTGGTGAGCTCTGCGGTGCCCTTGACGCCACCCGTAGGGACTCGTCCCCCCGGGAGGCGACAAGTTTGGCACTATGTCAGCAGACTGGGACGGATTCTGGGAATTCCTGGCTTCGTACCCATGGAGGCAGCTGTGTTTCGTCTCGGGTGATCCTAGCACGTGCGCTAACTCTGTGACCGATGTGTTGCGGCAGGGTATGGAGTGCTTCATTCCGAACTCTGTCGTGGCCGTCGGAGGGCGGAGTCAGCCCTGGTGTGATGCATTTTGCGCTAAGGCGTTAAGTCTTAAGCAAGATGCATATCAAGCCTGGGCATCTGCGCACGCGTGCAAGGATCCGAAGTACCCCGAGCTTCGAACTGCTTTCAATGCTGCCTCCAGGTCAGCAAAGAAGCATATGGCTAAGGCGAAGTCTAGGCACGTCGGCAGAATTGGCGAGCGACAACTAGGTTACCCCTCCGGGAGTCGTGCCTTCTGGTCGCTGGCCAAAGCTGTCGAGGGTAATTTCTGCCGATCCTCACTTCCACCCCTTCGGAATCTCGACAACTCTCTGGCCCATACGGCAAAGGGAAAAGCCGATCTTCTGGGCACCCACTTTGCCTCAAACTCGACTCTCGATGACGGGGGAGCCACACCGCCTACCATCCCGCGGTGTGGGAGCTCTATGCCTAATATACGCTTCACCCAAAAGGCCGTAAGGCGAGCTCTACTGTCCCTTGATGTCAAGAAGTCGAGTGGGCCAGACGGAATTCCCGCAGTGGTGTTGAGGACGTGCGCTCCCGAGTTGACTCCCATTTTAACGCGCTTATTCTCGCTTTCTTACACCACAGGACAAGTACCGTCTTCGTGGAAGGTAGCCCTTGTTCACCCTGTACCCAAAAAAGGTGAACAAAGTGACCCGGCCAATTATAGGCCAATAGCTATAACCTCCTTGCTCTCAAAGGTAATGGAGCGTGTTATAAACACACAGCTCCTCAGGTACCTCGAGGACCACCAGTTGATCAGCGACCACCAATACGGTTTTCGCAAGGGCCGTTCAACTGGTGATCTTCTGGTATATCTCACACACCGCTGGGCGCAAGCCATTGAGAGCAACGGAGAGGCATTGGCAGTGAGCCTAGATATTGCCAAGGCTTTCGACCGGGTCTGGCACAGGGCCCTTCTCGCGAAGCTTCCATCTTACGGTCTCCCCGAGAGGCTGTGCACGTGGACGGCTAGCTTCTTGTCTGAGCGGTACATCAAGGTCGTAGTCGACGGGTGCTGCTCAGACACGAAACCCATTAATGCTGGTGTACCTCAAGGTTCCGTCCTCTCTCCCACACTGTTTATTCTGCATATCAATGACATGTTGCAACAAATCAGCAACATGCATTGCTATGCAGATGACAGCACGGGGGATGTTGCATACACAGGCCGTGCGAACGCCTCTCGGACACTCGTGGAAGAAAGTAGAATCCGACTTGTGTCTGAAATCGAGAACTCTCTGGAGCGAGTCTCGACATGGGGTCGACTTAATCTTGTTGAGTTCAACCTCACGAAGACACAAGTCTGCGCGTTTACCGCTAAAAAAACCCCATTTGTTGTAGCGCCAAAGTTTCAGGAAATTCCGCTCACCATTAATAAAAGCTTGGGGATCCTGGGAGTTGACATATCGTGTGATGTGCAGTACCGGAGTCATTTGGAAGGTAAAGCCAAGTTGGCATCTAAAAAACTGGGCGTTCTTAACAGAGCCAAGCAGTACTTCACTGGGGGGCATCTTCTTCTGCTTTATAAGGCACAAGTAAGGCCCCACATGGAGTACTGCTCGCATCTCTGGGCTGGAGCGCCACAGTACCAACTTAACCCACTTGACTCCGTACAGAAGCGAGCGGTCCGAATCGTCAACGACCCAAGGATCACCGATCGGTTAGAACCCTTAAGCTTGCGGAGGGACATAGGTTCCCTTTGCGTGTTCTACCGGCTTTATAATGGTGAGTGTTCCGAGGAACTGTTTAATCTGGTGCCCACATCACCCTTCCTTTATCGCACCACTCGCCGACGGATGAGGTTCCATCCGCATCAACTGGACTCATGGCGGTCATCCACGGTTCGGTTTGCGCGCTCGTTCCTGCCGCGGACGTGCAAGATGTGGAATGAACTTCCTCCTGAGGTATTCCCGGGGCGCTACGACATGGGGTTCTTCAAGAAAGGTGTAAAAAGAGCTCTCCTCCAAAGCCGGCGATGCATTGGTGACTCCTCTGGTGTTGCAAATGTCCATAGGCGACGGTGACTGCTTTCCATCAGGTGGCCCGTCAGCCTTATCGTTAGGTCTTAATATAAAAAAAAAATAAAAAAAAATATAAAAACCTTCCTCTTGAATCACTCTATCTATTAAAAAAACTGTTTTAAAATCCGTTTCGTAGTTTTAAAGATCTAAGCATACATAAGGACAGACAGCGACGAGCGACTTTGTTTTATACTACATAGTGACACGATTTTAAAGATACATTACAAGAAATCG